>CM053026.1:98395042-98705042 GCA_028564925.1 Lithobates sylvaticus | reverse complement strand
CTCTTCTCTGTGCAGCGCTTCCGGGACAGATTGCAGTAATGCTCTGTGCTGGTGCTGACCAATCAGAATCACTCTTGTCTGTCCCAGAAACTCTGTTGAAATTCTTGACTAGTGGACCGGCTGCGTGGGCCACTGACCTGAAAGTTGAGTAAGGTTTGTAGTTGCGAAGAGGGTTTATGGTGTTGGTTCACCAATATGTTTTAATGGCTGATGTTCTTATATTTGATTGTATGAGGTTGTTGGGTACTGGACTGTACATTTTATATATATATATATATAATCTCCCATTGCATAGGTAGACGTGTGTTTGTTTTTGTTGTATTAATTGGGCTCCAAGGTCAAGCTCGTATATTGTCCCCTCTTCATAATCACCCTTAGAGGGGGAGAAGAGAGAGGAAATATGGAAGGGGAGGGGAAGCCAAATCTTCAGACGGATGTACATAAGAAGAGAATCGATTTTTGCATATTAAAACAAAGGATGAAAATTACTTGTAATGTGAAAAAAATTTTACAATAAAGATTGAATTATTAAAAAAAAAAAAAAAAATTGGGCTCCAAGGTTGATTTTGACCACACTGGTGACTTCAACAGCTCTTTATTGGAAAACAATATGCTGGCAGATCCAGAGTAAATATTAATTTATTTTAGGTTATGGTATAGCGCCATCAGTTTACGCAGCACTTTACATATACTTTGTACATTCACGTCAGTCTCTACCCTCAAGGAGCTTACAATCTAAGGTCCTTAACCCGTATTCATACATTTACCAGGGTCAATTTACACAGGATCCAATTAACCTACCAGCATGTCTACCTTAAGGAAGCCCATGCAGACACAAGGAGAACATGCATACTCCAAGCAGGTAGTGTTGTGGTTGGGATTTGAACCAGTGACCCTTTTGCTGCTAGTGCTAAGCACTACACCACTGTGCTGCCCTATTTGAGGCTGTGTTCCTGTAATACACACTGACGCTCTTTACGTGGGATGTTACCGTATTTGTAAAGATGGCTGCCATCAGGCTTTGTGTAAACTTCATTGGAACGTCATGAACTAACCATGCAAGAAGTGGCTGAATAATACCTGGCTTTGCAGAACTGTGTTACAGCAAATATTTGAAAAAGTAATTTAACTATTGAAAAAGTTTTCCGTCTGAATTATTCGCCCAGCCAGATAAGTACATGTTCAGCTTTTGAGATAGTCTATTGTAGTATATTGCTAGTTCAACCTAATACCACCCCACTTGCCTTGCTCCTAAATCCATGAAATGGGTTCAGTTCGAATCCCAACCATGACACTACCTGCTTGGAGTTTGCATGTTCTCCCTGTGCCTGCGTGGTTTTCCTCCGGGTACTCTAGTTTCCTCCCACACTCCAAAGACATGCTGGTAGGTTAATTGGCTCCTGTCTAAATTGTCCCTAATATTTGTATGTATGAATGTGAGTTAGTTTGTGACCTTAGACTGTAAGCTCTTTGAGGGAAGGGACTGATGTGACTGATATATATATAGATATATATATATATATATATATATATATATATATAGCACTGTGTAAACTGTTGGCGCTATATAAATACCTGTAAATAATACATTTTTCTGAGTTTATTTTTCTCTGTAGCTTGGGTATGTTTCCACAATTCTAATGGTGAAGAATAGAGGAGAGTGTAGCAAGGCAGACATGGCGGTGCTCACCATGTCTTCTACATTAGTCATAGTGAACTCTTAATGCCGCGTACTGCTAACCTTTTCATTCCAGAGGTACAGAGGTTGATTTACTAAAGTTGGGAATCTTCACTTAATACAATGAAGCAGTGTTCACTTTGGATAACCAATGGCTAATTAAAGTGAATGTTCATTCAGTTTGCGTTTGAGTCAGATTCTGCTGGGAAACGGGGAGGTTGAAGGTATGTGTTTGAATGTACGGGCAAGCAAAATAAAAATGAATGCTTCCAGGGATCATGTGATGTAATCTCTGGATTCTTGTTTTAGTGGCTTACAAAGAGCTCAGATTTAAGTGTATGGCCAAAATGTAGTTTTAGAGAGAGTCGGGAAGATCAGAAACCCTGTCAGTTTTTATTGTTGTCTATGTCTAGGTAAATTTACCTTCTCTCAGTAATGGTCACCAAGATAGAAAGTCATGGGAAATCCAAAATGTTTGGGTTGTCACCAGAACAATGGCTACCGGTAAATGGGGAGGTCTGTTCTGGTGGCAGCTTTCTAAGAGGAGAACTGCCTTCAGATTGTAGTGATATCTTCTCACTTCCTGTTTCTTCTTCTCACTTCCTGTTTCTTCTTCTCACTTCCTGTTTCTTCTTCTCACTTCCTGTTTCTTCTTCTCACTTCCCGTTGTTTCTTCTCATTTCCTGTTGTTTCTTCTCACTTCCCGTTGTTTCTTCTCACTTCCCGTTGTTTCTTCTCACTTCCCGTTGTTTCTTCTCACTTCCTGTTTCTTCTCACTTCCCGTTGTTTCTTCTCACTTCCCGTTGTTTCTTCTCACTTCCCGTTGTTTCTTCTCACTTCCTGTTGTTTCTTCTCACTTCCCGTTGTGCCTACTGGTCAATAATTAAAGAGCAATTTTCCCAACTGAACACAGACTGCAAAAAGTAAACTGATATGTTTTTGAATCCTTCCCTTCGCTATCTGAAACGGCAAAAAGTTTTTTGACTATATAAACACTTTAAAGGAAAATAGCTTAAGTGGTTTTAGTACAGTTGCAGTGCTTCCTAGATATCTTTAGTAGTTTGACTTTTGGCCTGCTCTCTTACTTTTAATATTGAAAACACAAAGCAGTTGTATTATGGTTTTAAGGGATTTGAGTTTTTGAAACCCTAATGGCAATAGTTTAGAACTTTCTGTGGATTAAGGCTGGATTCACACTGCACAGTCCAATTTTCAGTGCGATTATGTAGTGCAACTGGGATGCGACTTGGATGTGATTTGCATATTCCGTGCTGGAATTGCACCAAAGTAGTACAGGAACCTTTTGCGAAACCAGGCCATGCTGAGTTGCATTGATTTGAATGGGTACCTTGAAAACAATGTGACTTCCATCGTCATGTGGAGATTTCTCTATAGGCTTCCAAAAAGGATGCAGATCTCAGTTCTAGATGAATGTGAAAGCATTTCCACCATCTAGTGGTTTTCATGCGGTATTACCTAATAAACAACTGTCTTATCATTCACTTGTAGTCTTGTTTCATAGAAGTATTTGCTCATTATATATGCAGGCTCTGCTTTCTGCTCTCTAGTGCGAGAGGGCAAATTTCACTCTTTAAGTCTTGGAACATTCTGCTGAGGGTAGTAATTAACCAGTTGACCTCCAGAAGATTTACCCCCCTTTATGACCAGGCCACTTTTTGCGATACGGCACTGCGTTACTTTGACAATTTGCGTGGTCATGCGGCACTGTACCCAAATAAAATGTAGGTCATTTTTTTTTCCACAAATAGAGCTTTCTTTTATTGGTATTTCATCACCTCTGCAGTTTTATTTTTGCTCTATAAAAAGGACCGACAATTTTGGAAAAAAAAACAAAAAACATTTCCAATATTTTTATTTTTTTTTTTAAATCAAATTTCTTCATAAATTTAGGCCAATATGTATTCTGCTACATGTTTTTGTTAAATTCCAATAAGCGTATATTGATTGGTTTATGTGAACATTATAGTGTCTACAAACTATGGCATATATTTTAAGGATTTTTTTATTTTTATTTTTTTTATTCTAGTAATGGTGGCTATCAGCTACTTATAGCTGGACTGCAATTGCGGCAAAGACACTTGACGGGAACCAGTGACACTAGAGTGATCAGTGCTAAAAATATGCAGTAATGACACTGGCTGGGAAGGGGTTAAACCTCTAGGGCAATCATAGGGTTAACTGTGTGCCTAGCCAATGTTTTTGTGTACTGTATGTTGCTGCTTTTTTTTTTTTTTTTTTTTTTAGGCGAACAGATGGATTTTAGCACCTACTTTGCAGGAACACAAAATCCATCCCTTCCCCTCTTTCAGAACAGAACTCTACCTTGTTTACATAGACAGAGCTCTATTCTGAGTCTTTGCCTGACGATCGGGAGGTGTTGGCAGACATCCAGTGCCTGACGCTAGAAGCGGCAAGCCCCATGCAGGCGGAAGTGCAGGATCACGTATATAGGCTTGATCCGGTGAAGAGCTGCCATCCTGTAGCAATAAAACTGCTATAGGACAGTCAGCAAGTGGTTAAAACCAGGCAGGGGGGCTAAATAAAACCATGAAGGGGTTATAACTTTACTTACTTTACCCAAAACTGGAAAACATTTGGGGTTGAAGCTCAGCTTTGATCTTATCCTTTCAGATTATTCTCAAATTGAGAAAAGGCTTTGACAGAGTGGACTCGTTTTTGGCAAGTGGCCGTTCTAAAGTAAAATTCATTTTAAATGTTTTCTTAAAATGGCACAGTAACTTAAATATACTAAAGTGTACATAAATCAATGGTAGTGTCCATTCTAGGGACTACCTGGATACCCACTACATAAGACTGAACAGAGCAGTGGGGGGGTCATGTGCAGTTGGGGAGGGCGCACTGTAAAGTGGAGCGGTTGCTTTGCCCTGCATGTGTACATGCTGAACACACTAGTTATTACAGTGCATCTGGAAAATATTCACAGCGCTTCACTTTTTTCAAACTTTGTTACAGCCTTTTTCCAAAATGCATTAAATTCATTATTTTCCTCAAAGTTCTACAAACGATACCCCATAATGACAACGTGAAAAAAGTTTGTTTGAAATCTTTGAAAATGTATTAACAATAAACTAAACAAAATCCCATGTACATAAGTATTCACAGCCTTTGCTCAATACTTTGTTGAAGTATGAATGAAATGCAAGATGGAGTAGTCAAACTAAGGATAGCACATCCCAAAAATAGAAATATATACTAAAGGGGGGAGCAAAGAGGTAACAAACCTCAGGACTTTTTAGCGGTATCAAATATCTAGGTCAAAATACCAGTAGAAAATAAAAGTAGAAATGTAAGAAAATTTATTTTTATTATTACAAAATGGTAAAAACATGAAAAAAGGAAGACAATAATACATCCATAAAGAAGGATATGAGTTATTCAGACGTGTGTGTGTGTGTGTATATATATATATATATATATATATATATATATATATATATATATATATATATATATATATATATATATATATATATATATATATATATATATATATATATATATATATATATATATATATAATCGCTACCACTCTCGACATGTTTCACTCGTTGGAGTTTCTTCAGGAGATTTGATGGTATAGCTCTTTTGTATGCTGAAATAACAAAGTACAATAAGAAACATCCTTTTGAATGCATCTAGATAGATCAAATCAGCTTAGTGAACAAATCAGGGACTAAGCAAATTATATCATAAAGCATAATATCAAAATAATAAGGGCATAGAAACAAATGACCAAAGTAGGAAACGGGTCTCACTCTGTTGAAGTACCTTTGGCACCAATTACAGCCTCAAGTCTTTTTGAGTATGATGCTACAAGCTGGGCAAACCTATTTTTGGGCAGTTTCTCCCATTCTTTGCAGGACCTCTCAAGCTCCATCAGGTTGGATAGGGAGCGTCGTTGCACAGCCATTTTCAGATCTCTCCAGAGATGTTCAATCTGGTTCAAGTCTGGGCTCTGACTGGGCCACTCAAGGACATTCACAGAGTTGTCCCACTCCTTTTGTTATCTTGGCTTTGTGCTTAGGGTTGTTGTCCTGTTGGAAGATGAACCTTCAGCCCAGTCTGAGGTCCAGAGCACTCTGGAGCAGGTTTTCATCAAGGATGTCTCTGTACATTGATGCATTCCTCTTTCCCTCAATCCTGACTAGTCTCTGTTCCTGCCACTAAAAAACATCCCCACAGCATGATGCTGCCATCACCATGCTTCACTGTAGGGATGGTATTGGTGATGGCCAGGTGATGAGCGGTGCCTGGTTTCCTCCAGACATGATGCTTGCCATTAAGGCCAAATAGTTCAATCTTTTTTTCTTCAGACCAAAGAATATAGTTGCTCATGGTCTGAGAATCCTTCAGATACCTTTTGGCAAATTCCAGGCGGACTGTCATGTGCCTTTTTACTGAGGAGTGGCTTCTGTCTGGCCATTCTACCATACAGGCCTGATTGATGGAGTGCTGCAGAGATGGTTCTTCATCTGGAAGGTTCTCCTTTCTCTACAGAGAATGCTGGAGCTCTGTCAGAGTGACCATCAGGTTCTTTGTCACCTGCCTGACTAAAGCCCTTTCCCCCTGATCACTCATTTTGGCCGGGCGGCCCACTTTAGGAAGAGTCCTGGTGGTTCCAAACTTCTTCCATTTATGGATGATGGAGGTCACTGTGCTCATTGCTGCAGAAATTTTCTGTACCCTTCCCCAGATCTGTGCCCCAATACAATCCTGTCTCGGTTGTCTACAGACATTTCCTTGGACCTCATGGCTTGGTTTGGGCTCTGACATGCACTGTTAACTGTGGGACCTTATAGAGACAGGTGTGTGCCTTTCCAAATCATGTCCAATCAACTGAATTCACCACAGGTGGACTCCAATCAAGTTGTAGAAACATCTCAAGGATGATCAGTGGAAACAGGATGCACCTGAGCTTAATTTTGAGTGTCATGGCAAATGCCCCGTACACACGTTCCGATTATTGGACGACAAAAGTCGCTTTCGGACAGATTGTTCGATAATCTGATCGTTAGTACGCAGCTTTCGACAGCCGATCACAACAGTCCATCCAACCAAATCCAAAGGGAAAAACAGGAAAACTTTGGTCGGACGACAGCCCATCGTATGACAATCGTTTGACAATCGTGTAACCAGTATAGTATGTGTCCGATAAAAGTCGTTCGACAAACACCACGCAACACAAAAATAAACCAGAAGGACACAGGGGTCACACGTATTTGACATTGAAAATACGTAGCTACACACAGCAGAAGTTTTTTCCAGAATCGTACGACAAAAATCTTACACACATTTTTGCACTGTTGTATTCGATCTTAGTTGTATGCAACAAATTGCGAACGATTATATATATATATATATATATATATATAATTTTTTTTTTTTTTTTTTTTTTTTTAAATAAATTTGCAAAGATTTTAAACAAACTTCTTTCACGTTGTCTTTATGGGGTATTGTTTGTAGAATTTTGAGGAAAATAATTAATTGAATTTGTTTTGGAATAAGGCTGTAACATCAAATGTGGAAAAAGTGAAGCACTGAGAATTCTTTCCGGATGCACTGTATGTATGGTATGATGATGCCTTCTGAGTTACTGAACTGAAAAAAGCATGTAGATTGGAATTGCCAGAAAAAGCCAATTGTCCTGATCTGTGTCCTTCTTCAGGGTCAGTTCTTGAAAGCATTGAAGCAAAATGCTCTGCGTGAAAGTCGGGCAACTTTCAGAAGGATGGGCTCAATGAAGGCAGCCCTGGTATTTCTCTCATGACAGGTTTCCTTTAAATGTAGTTTGACCTATTTCCCATGCAGGCATCTTCAGAGGGGGGATACTAAAAAGCGATAAATGAAACAGGAGCCTCGTCCAGCAGGCCGGTGTGAGGCATGTGCCTTTTGAAAGGCTGATCCGCAGTCAGGGTGATTTACGCTGGCACGCTGTGGCACGCATGTGATGAGCTCTGCACAGTTTGTTTTTCTGTTCACAGGGCAACCAAACAGGTCATCATGCGGTGTTATTTACACACGGGCCCTCGTGCCTTCTCACCGCCACCTTACCAGGAGCTGTCACACGTCTCAATGCAGCTACACAAAGCTAGGAGGATGAGGCTCTAACACATTTATTTTGATGTCTGTACAGTTTCTGCTTATTGAAGTGGGTCAGGGGTGGGCGGCAAGTTTTTTAATTGCTCATTCATTCAATCAAGACAATTAAATTGTTTATAAACCCAAAACCAAACGTATTATTATATTATGTGATGACTGCATCAGTTTTCTTTTCTTTGGTCCCCCTGTGCTCACGCACAAAGGCTAATGCCCGCAAACGGCGATCGTCCCACGCGTGAGGTATCGCTGCAAACGTCAGATCATGGGCAGTAATTCTATCAATAGATCTCCTCTGTAAATCTAAAGTGGTATCCTGTAAAGGCTGTTAAAGTGTCGCCTATGGATAGTAAAACTGAATTTGTTTGTCGCAATTCTAAAGCGTGACAGGTTTGGTATCTATTTACTAGGTGTAACATAATTTTTTATATTTTGCCTAAAAATTGGGTTATGTATTGTGTTTTTTTTTTTTTTTTTGCATTACAATTTTTAAAAGTATTTTTTCACCAAAAATTGCTTTTGAAACACAGCTGCGCAAATACCGTGTGACATAAATTGCAAAAACCCACTAATTTATTCTCTTGCCCCTTATATAATGTTTGGGGGTTCTAAGTAATTTTCTAGCAAAATATACTGATTGTTGTAACCAAAAAGTGCCAGAAAAGGCCCAGTATGCAAAGTGGGTAAAAGGGATCCTTTCACTGTATGTGAGATGCAATGTTTGACACTGACAGTAGTATCTGGCACACGGCAGCCATCCGGGCCTTGGAAAATGTTGTTTAGAGGCAATTTATTTGTACACCCCAGCAGGGCTGGTGCAAGGATTTTTGACACCAGGATTTTGCCGCCAGCCCCATTGGCTCCACCCCTGACCCCACCCTCTTTGCCATGCCCATGTATACCCCACCCTTTTAACCAAACGCCCATCAAATGCAGCCTCACCAGCGCCCCCATCAAATGCAGCCTCACCAGCACCCCCAATCAAATGCAGCCTCACCAGCGCCCCCAATCAAATGCAGCTTCACCAGCGCCCCCAATCAAATGCAGCCTCACCAGCGCCCCCATTAAATGCAGCCTCACCGGCGCCCCCAATCAAATGCAGCCTCACCAGCGCCCCCAACCAAATGCAGCCTCACCAGGGCCCCCAATCAAATGCAGCCTCACCAACGCCTATCAATGTGTGGTTACTTGCTTCCATTCATTCGGGACACAGACACAGTTCTCCGCCACTGCTGCACCTCTGACACTATGTGCGAACGGAGTGGTGGCAGCCTGCTGATGCTGATACTTAGTTGCTTGCTGCAGAGAGAAGAGATTAGGAACACCAGTGGCCGGGTGCCCTAGGCAGCTGCCTAGTTTGTCTTGTGGTAGCACCGACCCTGCACCCCAGTAAGAAGAACGTTTTCTTCCTGGAGTTCCACGCTAAAGCTCTAAAATCCTCTATTTATTGTCTTCAGGAAAGACCAGCAGACACATATTTTTGGGGTTTATATATGCAAGAAATTTCGGAACACGAGACGATAAGAAGTGACTAGTGGTGAGCCCGGGCCTCCATGCAGGAGCGTCCGCAGTCTTTCTGACACCATACAATGGTAACGTCTATTGCAGCAACTACTACTCCTATACCCGCCGCCATCCCATTGGACTGTCATTGATATTTTTCCGTCTCCTCATAGAAGGTCTGAGCTGGTCGGTTGTATTATGTGAATGTGCTCCACTCCCTGTAGTTTGGTGAAATCTGAAAATGCCATTACTGAGGAGGGATGAGGTAGAGGATTTCGGTGGAAAGGACACGCTTCCTGTCTGTGAGGTTACTGTGTGCGTAGTTTGTGAGGATGCTGTCTGTCATATTCCTGACATGCTCCAAATAGCTTGGGCACCTAAGGAGAGGTTCCAGGCTACTTTAACCCTCCAGAAGCATAGTTGGCATTATACAGAGCCCCCCTTCCCCCCCCCACCCCCCCTCTGCACTGATTGAAGGCCAGAGCTGGAGCACACAGAAAATAGAGCAAATAGCTGAAGTCTCTGCAGGCTTTGGCTGCAGCACAGGCTGGCATGTCAGATGGAAAGCTGAAGCGCTTCCTGTGTGTCAGGTGTTTGACGTCATTGTGCTTTGTCCTCTGGGAGTCCCAGTCAAATGATTCTGTGCTACACAGGAAAGGAGAATCCAGAATGTGCGCAATGGAGAAATCAGGAGGACACAGATTTTCCTCTCCTGTGTGGAATAAAGGGCACATTTCTCGCTTAACCGTCCATATTTTGTAAGCCATGCTAGTCCAATTTACAGATTTATGTAAAATCCAATTAGAGATTACTGCAAGGAAATCTTACCGTCTGGCATAGCCACTATGGGAGCTTAGGCTGAGCGGGTCGGAGATAATATACCAATGTCCTCTATATATATATATATATATATATATATATATATATATATATATATATATATATATATATATATATATATATATATATATATATATATATATATATATATATATATATATATATATATATATATATATATATATATGTCAACTTTATTTTATGCTTTATTGTGGACCTGAAAGATACATTTAGAGTAACTCCATTTTTGTTGAGAAAAAAATAAATGTACATTTAATATAATACATTTATTACATTAAATAAACTTGGTTGCAGATTCCTACCTTTTTGTTATTCTGAAGAAATAGCTTGTTTTGTGTCCATGTCCAGAGTGAATGTAAATGGGAATGACTTAATAATTATCATTCAGCTGCTGCATTTGCAGGGTTCTAATGAGGAAAGTGGCAGGGTCTGCATCCCTTTAAGATGTGATTTCCCTTTGGGAATATATTTTTTTTACCAAAAAATAGATTTTTGTTGCAGGGAATGCCAAAAATCTGACTTGTATCTTAGTGCAGACTTCTGGGAAAACCATTAAGCCAATCGCACAAGCAGGAAATTGCATATCTGGGGTCGTTCTATACACCGTGTACAGAACACCTCCAGGGAGCCATATTGCATTTTACAGAAAAGTACAGCGGCTGCAGATTTAAAAGGAAAGGTCATTTTTAATAACATTTAATTACAATATAACTTTTGTAGCAATTGTATATGCTGTGTTCATTTTTTATTTTTTTTATATTCGCTATTTTTTTTCCCCCGTGAAAGTGGAGTTACCTTTTTAAAAAACTCTTGACATGTGGCCCCTTGATGCTATGGGTGGTATGCCGGCCTGTAAAGTTTTGAGCCACGGTTGCCTTTTAAATAGCACCCCCTGGTGGCACCTCCATTCTGCCTAAGGGGTTCAGTTTGACTATTGGCTTAAAATGCATCATCATGGAGGTTGGGTGCTCTTCACTAGCCTAAAGCAAGCAGTGTGATCTGTATGAGTATTGCTTCCAACAGACTGATGGCATTGAACCACAACGGACATACTCATCACATATAGAAATGATACTAGGTACATACACATGAGCAGCATGGTAACCTAGTGGTACTTCTGCCTTGCAGCACTACATTCTTCAGTCTAAATACACAACCTGCATGGAGTTTGAATGTACTCCCTGTGCTTGTGTGGTTTTCCTTGCACAAACTTGAACTTGTTTTATTTGTCATTGTTGCTCATGAGTTGGATCATCAAACAATATCTACCACTGATGCAATGAATACTACAAATCTAAAAACATTCCCTTTTATAAGAAATGCCATGACGAGAGCAGCAAAAGTAAATTGCTATATTGGAAGGTGTGTGCTGGCAATATTCCTGGATTGCCGGACAGGACCGGATTTCAGTGTAGCACTCGTGTGCGTTGGACTAGGGTGGCAGGCCATAGTGGATGGCACATTGTACTGCTGACACAAACACATCCTTGTTTAAGGTAAAAAATAAAACCTTTGTAGCTATAACACATGGTTGCTGTGTTAGCGGCCAGAATGTGCGTGCACAACTGACGGCTGTCAATGATCATGTTATGCCGGGTTCACACTGGTACGACAAACGCTCCGATATTGGGAGCTCATGTCGCATGATGTGTAAAAATCAATGTTTCCCTATTTTTCGACACAAGTGGGTCCGACTTTGAAAATGCTCCCTGCACTACTTTGGTCCGACTTTGGTCCGACTTTGATCCTACTTCAGCCCATTGATTATCGGATCAAAGTCGGATCGCGGCCTTAACTAAGCTGACTTTAGCATGCGACTTGTGCTCTGATGATCTTGAAGGGGAACTCCACGGCAAATTAATAAAAAAAAAAAAAAAACGGCATGGGTACCCCTCCAAGAGCATACCAGGCCCTTCGGTCTGGTATGGATTTTAAGTTTTTTTGGCGTGGGAGTCCCCCCAAAGTCCATACCAGACCCTTATCCGAGCACGCAGCCCGGCAGGTCAGGAATAGGGGTGGGGACGAGTGAGTTCCCCCCCCCCCTGAACCGTACCAGGCCGTACCATGCCCTGAACATGGGGGGGTGGGTGCTTTGAGGAAGGGGGGCTCTGTGTCCCCCCACCCCAAAGCACCTTGTCCCCATTTTGATGAGGAAAAGGGCCTCTTCCCGACAACCCTGGTCGTTGGTTGCCGGGGTCTGCGGGCGGGGAGCTTATCGGATTCTGGAAGAGAATTAAACAAGAGGGCCCCCAGATCCCGGCCCCCCACCCTGTGTGAATGAGTATGGGGTACATTGTACCCCTACCCATTCACCTAAAATAGAAGTGTCAAAAATAAAACGCATTACACAGGTTTTTAAAGTAATTTATTAAGGCAGCTCCGTCGTCTCTTCTGATCTCTTCTCCCCTCTCCGGCTCTTCTGCCTCCTCCGCAGACGTCTTCTTCCTCTGTCTGGGCTAGGGTTATCGGGAAGAGGCCCTTGTCCTCATCAACATGGGGACAAGGTGCTTTGGGGTGGGGGGGAAACAGGGCCCCCCATGTTGAGGGCATGCAGCCTGGTACGGTTCAGGAGGGGGGGGTGGCTTGCTTGTCCCCACCCCTTTCCTGATCTGCCGGCTTGCATGCTCAGATAAGGGTCTGGTATGTACTTTGGGGGGACCCCCACACTGTTTTTTCAGTGTGGGGTTCCCCTTAAAATCCATACCAGACCGAAGGGCCTGGTATGCTCTTGGAGGGGAAACCCAATGCCGTTTATTTTTTTTAAATTGACGTGGATTTTCCCCTTAAGATTCATACCAGACACCGTGCCTGGTAATGTCGGATCAAAGTCGGATTCCTGTTCATTCAAGTCGGATCCAAAGTGGTATGACTGTCGTGTCGTACCAGTGTGACCCCGGCCTTAAAAGCATCACATAATACTGATCATACTTGTTTGCAATGAGCATAATTAGTAAGCAGATTACCGTACATACAGTATAACATGTTTGTCCCCATATGATCACTGGAATAGTCCTGGTAATGTGGGATGGTTGTCAGTATTTGGTGTAATGGTGCCATCTGCTGGTCAGATACTTGAATAGTATGGTAAACAGTGACATTCAAATTCAGCATTAGGTGATTGTAGCCGTATTAGTGCTGCACTTGCTACAGAAGCAATTGAGTACTGTCTCTGATGGTGTGCGTTTTTTGTTTTCTTTTTTTTTTTATTCACACTAACATACAATTTTTCCGGTCAAGCTTTCTGGGTATTTCCCTTTCTTCAAGGTCCTAGCATTACCTGGGAGCTCGAAGAAGGGAACATACCCCGAAAGCTTGTCCTGAACAATTGTATGTTAATAAAAATAAAAAAAAGTATCACAGACAGTACTTAATTGTTTAAATTCAGCATTAGAAATTAATATTTTAATACACAATTTATTTAGTGCCAACAGTTTACGCAGCACTTTACAACATAAGGGCAGCCGGTACAATTACAATACAATTTATAGGAATCTGAGGGCCCCGCTCTTTAGAGTTTACAATCTAAAAATTCGAACCCTTTCTTTATTACCTATTACATTTATATAGTGTCAATTATTCAAGTAGTGCTTTACATGTATTGTACATTCACATCAGTCACTTCTCCAAGGAACTTGCAATCTAAGGCCCCTATCTCACGTGTGTGTGTGTGTGTGTGTGTGTGTGTGTGTGTGTGTGTGTGTGTGTGTGTGTAATAAATTATTTATATATTATATATATATATATACACACACACACACACACACACACACACACACACACACACACACACACACACACACACACACACACACACACACACACACACACACACACACACTGGGGCCAACCCCAGTACCGGTATGCAAATAGTGTCCTGGCAAGGATATGAAACAAGAACCCCAGTGCTGTCAGGCAGAAGTAATAATCACTAAGCCACTGTGCTGCCCCAGTCAACTTAAATTTTAAAAATATACCATATTTCAATAAAACATGCAAGGGGTAAGTTTAGATAGAGTGTCTGTGTTACCGCTAAACAACCAACCCTATTCAACCTCTACTTTTTTATAAGTGAAAGCCTAAATGTGATTGGCTGCCATTGGTCAGTAAAGGCTTATTTCAGACACTTTGATAGATGAGGCATATTGCGATGTATGTGCTTTTACAAGCTGTATTAAATAGATCAGTACCATTAATATAATGCATTGCACTACACAACATGTATGGCAGTTGTCCAGACCTAAGACTTGGGACAGCTGCATAATCCCCCCCGTGTAGAATGTGTTGTTATGCAATGGCTACACAAGTCTATGTGCGCAAGTTTTTTTATCTTCACACGAGGCCATCTTAATCTGGTGTTAGTGACGCATGCCAGTAGTGGTGTCAGGAGCGCTCTTCAATTTATGTTCTAAGATCATGAGCCCCACAGAAGATAATGCACTTAGCAAAATTTGGAGCTATACTTACATTTCCTTTGTAGCATGGTAGTGTGGGATCAGATGTGTGACGTCTGTCCTATAGACGCAGATTTCATATTATACTGTATACAGACTTAGAACAAGCCAATGGGATGAAGGAATACTTACTGTTATCAGTATTATGGCTACATACATCTGATATATAACACTGGTAGTTATTATTAATGCTACCATTGTAGTGTGAGCGTCTGCTGTAATTTGATGAAATTCCAATTTGTTTTTTGGTTAATTAGACAGTCGGGGCCAAGATTGTTTTGGAGCATTAACACGCAATGGGGTTGCTTTACTAAAATTGTACAGTACAAAATCTGGTGAAGCTGAGCATGGTGGCATCTTATCAAATTACAGCAGACGTTGTAGTCACAAGAAAATAAAGCACATGGAACTTTACATTTGTGGGTGACTGGGGACAAAGAGAAGGCATATTTATTAAATACCTTTTTTAAGCTCTGTGTATAGAAAGGAGCATGGGGGAGCTCAAGTCCATAATGGGGGTGGTAGTGACACAGCCCCAAATGATCCACAATGGCTCAAAAGTGATATGGTCCAGAAATATTTAGACAGAATAAAGGTGGATAAAACACCTGAACCAGATGGCATACACCCACAGGTCCTAAAAGAATTGAGCTCTGTCATTTCAAAGCCATTGTATCAAATTTTTAGGGACTCCTTAATGACTGGAATGGTACCACTGGATTGGCGCAGGGCCAATGTGGTGCTTATATTTAAAAAGGGATCAAAGTCTTTTCCAAGTAACTATATACCTGTTAGTTTAACTTCTATAGTCAGGAAGATACTGGAGAGTTTAATAAAAGACCACATAGACAAGTTCTTGCTGGAAAAAATATTTTACGCAACAGACAGCATGGATTCATGAAATATATAAATGTAGTAGTTTGGACAGTTTCTAGAAACAGATACGATCACAGAATCCCTGGTAGATATTAAAAAAGAAAGAGGCAAAGCATGGATTAATGAAAGACAGAAGTTGTCAGACAAATCTGAATAATTTTTATGAAGAGGTAAGTAAAACCTTCGACAGAGGGGTGGCTGTGAATGTGGTATACTTGGATTTTGCAAAAGCGGTTTGACACAGTTCCCCACACACGGCTCATGTGTAAGGTAAGGTCTACAGGTCTGGAACAATCCGTTTTTAAATGGATAGAAAACTGGTTACAAGACCGAATTCAGAGAGTAGTGGTTAATGATTCTTACTCTGAATGGTCTTAGGTTATCAGTGGTGTACCCCAAGATTCAGTGCTGGGACCCTTACTTTTTAATATCTTTATAAATGATATTGGGTCTGGGATCAAAAGTACCATTTCCGTCTTTGTAGATGACAATAAGCTTTGCAGTGGAATAACATCCTTACAGGATGTCACCAACTTATAAGCCAACCTCAATGCTCTATTTAATTGGGCCGTTATGTGTCAAATGAGCTTTAGTGTTGATAAATGTAAAGTTATGCACTCGGGGGCTAAGAATATGCATGCATCATACATACTAGGGGGAGTACAACTGGGGGAATCCGTAGTGAAGCATTTGGGGGTTTTGGTAGATCATAAGCTCAATAATAGCATGCAATGCCAAGTTACGGTTTCCAAAACGAGCAAAGTCCTTTCTTGTATTAAGAGAGGTATGGACTCCAGAGAGAGAGATATAATTTTGTCCCTGTACAAATCATTAGTAAGACCTCATCTGGAATATGCAGTTCAGTTTTGGGAACCAGTTCACAAAAAGGATATTGGGGAACTGGAGAGAGTCCATGGATTTTTTCAGACGGATGTCGGCTCAAACTTGTCTTGCATACACACGGTCACACAAAGTTGGTCGGAAATTGCAAACGTCAAGAACGCGGTGACGTACAACATGTACGACGAGCCGAGAAAAATTAAGTTCAATAGCCAGTGTGGTTCTTCTGCTTGATTCCAAGCATGCGTGGAACTTTGTGCGTCAGAATTGTGTACACGCGATCGGAATTTTGTTGTCGGAAAATTTTGAGATCCAGATCTCAAATTTTGTGTGACAGAAATTCCGGTGGAAAATGTCCGATGGAGCCTACACACGATCGGAATTTCCAACAAAAAGCTTCCATCGAACATTTTCCGTCAGAAAACCCGACCGTGTGTACGGGGCATAAGAGTTGTGAAAATGTGGAATAGACTCCCCAAAGAGGTGGTTCTGGCAAGCTCAGTAGATTGCTTTAGAAAAGGTCTGGATTCTTTCCTAAATGTACTAACATTTCTAGGTCAAGTTGATCCAGGGAATATCCGATGGCCTCTCGGGGGATCAGGAGGGAATTTATTCCCCCTGCTGGAGCAAATTGGATTTTTTTTTTTGCCTTCCTCTGGATCAGGTGTGAGTATAGAACTGTATAATTTTTTTACTGAGAGAAGTATTTAGACGTTGAACCTTTTCTGAATGTCAGCATTTCAGCATCCTACATGTTTCTTTTGTACATTTCCGCAAACACCTGTTGATCCTGCCACTAAAGTCCATCTAATGCAGCTTCCTGAGATAGGCAGATAACGCGGCTGCATTGCGCCTGAATTTAAAGCAGTGTTGTCCCTCAGCCTGCTTGGACTACAGAGGGATGAGAAGATATTCCAGGGAGCGTAGCTATCAGCATTGCCCCTACCTATTTATAAGCCTGTAGCTTGTCTGTCATCATCTGGCCACACCTAGTCCTGCCCACTGCGTTCTGGATGGACAGCACAGCTTCCATTACTGAAACCCTCCAATTGTGAGCTGCAGTGTCTGGGAGGGGAGTGTGTGAGACACAAATGAAAGAGGATTTTGCCGCCTCGTGAGGTTTAAAGTTTTCATCTTTTTACTTTTTGTTTTTTTTTTTACTTTTTTTTACAGATGCTCCAAACCTGAATAAAAAAAATGTATATAGAGAGTGAGAGATGGAGATGTATATAAAAAAAAAAATCTATATCCATATCTCTATCTATCTATATATATATATATATATATATATATATATATATATATATATATATATATATATATATATAGCTTTACAGTAGACAGGTTTGTAGGGGGTGCTTTCTTTTTTTTAATAAAGAAGCACCATTGTGTCTTTGGGAGGCTTCATGTTAACCTTTTCAGTCATATTTATGAAGGACGAAAGAGCTAGCTGTACTGGAAAAACACATACAGTGTATTTGAATGTGAAAAGTGATGTATTTGTGGAAAAATTGGGACAAATGGATGGAGAAGCCATATTACATAGACCACTGTCTTCTTTTCACTACAATTGAAAGACCATTTAACATTTTACGTACATATTTTATTAAAATTCAGCAAAACAGCTAAACCAATTGAACGGCTATGAAAAATAGCATACAGAAAAATGGTGAACAAACCCATCAAACCTTTATTTTTATAAACGGGACAAAAACAAGGTGTAAAAGAAGAAAATCCCACCGAAAATGGGTGTTGGCTTTTTGTCAAATTTGTTTATTAAAATTTTAGGAGTCGGGAAACAAGTTCAAATGCGATACAGGAATATATAATATTAAGGTACAGTATAATAATATAATATGACTAAGGATACATTTTGCTTGCTCTTTAGTCATAAGGGTAATAACTTGGAGAGACTATTTCCTATAATGTTAAGAGAGCATCCATTTCTAAACATAAATTATGATGGGAAAATGGAGTTTCCAAATAATTGTAGTTGAAAATGATCTAAAAATTCTTAATACAGGAAGCATTAAGGGAACATCGCTCTCATTTTTCAAGCAGGAAACAATTTCTATGTTTCATAACGTTAGAAGAACAAGAAATACAATTCAAAGGAACGCTATATGAACCTGATGAAGAGGAAGAGGTATAAGAGAAGTAAACCAATGTAAAGTAACAGAGGGGTTAGAAAGAAAGAAAGGAGGAGAAAGGAAGAGAACTTGCTGGCTTGTTAATAAAGGCCTTCCAGATTTATGGAATTATCTTCTCTTTGAACATTAGAGGGCAGTATACACCAACAAATGCAGCTGACACCAACAGGCATCCTCACCTACAAAATATTTCTTAAGCCATAAATGTACGAGTTCAGTTTATTGTCCTTTTTTACATATTTGATGTCCTCAAAAAGAAAGGTAAAAAGAAGACGGAGTTGTCCTAATTTGCGCAGAAATTATAATCATTATTGGCCTTCTATCTGCAGCATGTTCCATTCTCTGTATAAAATGTTCCCTTTGTGCAAAATGACTAATAATGAGCTTTTTATCTAGTATGTACTATTTGATACAATTACCGCTCTTCTTCAATTCAGTTACATGTTCTCGTACTTTGCTTTAGAAACGTGCCTATCAATAAAGGATTTAATCGTGGCGCAACAAAAGATAGGCATGGTGGCTTTTATGTTTCACTTTTTAAAATCGGAGGGTGCCACGCACTTATTTCTCCCTTAAATGGGGCTTTTACTTTGTAGTTTATATATAAACCTGCTTTAAAGTGCTCTATGGAGTGACACAGTGGGCTCCTCCAAATGCTCTATGCAGCCAATATACTGACTGCTTTATGGGATGTCTAATCCCTCTTCTTCTCTTTTTAATAGTACTTCCAAAGAACCATAGAGTCCTAATTGGTAACCCCCGAAATTGGGTTTACATTACAGAAAATAAATACTTTAAAGAAAAATTGTTGCCAGGCTATGGTCATTCAAATATTTACAAAGTCTTAAACCGTAAATAGGCTTCAAAATGTAAGCCAGTGATGACCTCTGTAGTTACATCCTCTGTGGAGTAATTCATCCTGAATTTTCCCAATAGAAGAAGTGAAGTTGTTCAAGTTGGGTTCTAGCACTTTTCTTTCTCCTCTCGCCCTGTGCACCTTTTTCTGTGTGAATTCTTCCACTGCTCCTGCTCGGTGTGTATAAAAAATACACTTTATTGAATAAAAAAATAAAAATAAACCTTAAAGTTAGCACAATTTTTTGGTATAATGTGAAAGATGTTACGCCGCGAGAATAGTGATCTTGATTCTAAGCAAAAAGATTGTGATTCTCAATTTTCACAGAATCGTGCTACATTCCTAAACATTGACAACTGGGTTAAGGTGTGTGTGTGTGTGTGTGTGTGTATGTATGTATATGTGTGTAAATATATATATATATATATATATATATATATATATATATATATATATATATAATATAGATATACATATAGATATATATAGATATATATATGTATGTATGTATGTGTGTATATATATAATGTATGTGTGTGTGTGTTTAATTTTTCACTGCTGAATGTAGCTCAGTCTCAATCTGCCGGGCACATTTGTGTGAATGGTGTACTCAAAAATTTCTATTGCTGCATACAGACAGATGCCTACAAAAAATGAGAAGCCATGGGCATCTGTGCACATCACTTTTAGTGCCTGTATGAATGAGCCCTGAACTTCAAATCTTTTCCAACAAATACTACAGCTGTGCTAAAGTCAGAAATCTGATCACATTGGGAATATTTCCTTTCATTTCTTGTCCTGGTAATACAGCAGATAGTGAAATAAATTGTCACTAGTGACGGAAATCCTATGTTAAGAAGTTACCACTGGAACGAGTGTCCCTGTTGGAAGTTTTCCCGCTCTATTTATGGTCATGTGACATCTATAACATTTTTGAATTTCCCTTCATTTTTAGTTGGATGACTGTTGTCACCGGGACAAATAGAGAGGCCACAGGCAGCAATACAGACTTTAACAGGGGTTGTAACCCATCCTTACACTGTCCAAACTAAAGTAAAGCTTTCACTATAGATGAACTTTTTTATGTTTGTTTTTTTACTTTAAATGGGAACTCTCAGCAGAGGGAAAAGAACAACCTACTCATTCTGCATTCAGCTTTAAGGCTTGTTGCCATTCATAATTGTGCATCACTTATCTTCACACTATTGAAAGTTAAGTGAAGTTAAGTTAAACTCCTGTCTGGTCAAATAATAAATGAAGTCTGCCCTTCCTCTTTACCTTATTTCGCCTTACCTTTAATCTGTGGTCCCTCGGCAGCTATTGTTCCAGTGTTCTCTCCTGCTCTATTTTGTATTGTGTAGAACCAGCAGTGGGCACTGGTTATGTGATATATTGTATCTTTATTAGAGCCGCTGGACAAAACAGCTTTGTATTGTGCAAGTAGGGTGAGGGGAGGCACAGATTTAATTGAATTGGCCAGTGTGGGATGGGCTCTAAAGCCCAACTCTGGGCAACTAGACATTTATCTCCAAGGTTTATTTGCTTGTTTACTTCTAGAGGAACAGTAAAAGGAGATTTATTTACCCAATGGTAACTCTGCTAGACCAGTCCCTGCAGCATCTGCACCCCCATGGTCCTCTAGTCTAGGGTCTTGATGTCATCCAGAACAGAGCAGGGTCCATAGCTCTGCATTGTACATGAGGATGCCGAGGGACAGCCCACTGCATGATAGTGGGGGAGCGCCACATGCCAAGGGAGCAGGGGATTAGGTAAGTAAAACCATCTCTCCTCCCCCTAGATAAAATTAGCAATTAACCCTTACTGTGCAGGCACAGCCCTACTGCATTTAAAGTTTCCAGGAGTTGGGCTTTAAAGTGTTTGTAACCTAAAAAAAAAAAGAGATCCTGTTCACTTGTAGAAGTTTAAACAGCACGGTGGTTGTGCTGTCTAATCTGCCCCTCTCTAAACAGTAAAAAAAAAAAACTGGCGTGTCCTGACCACGATAATCAGGGCTGCTGAGCCCTGACTACAGTGGTCAGCTTATGTGCTTCATCATCTGCAGCTCTCCTCTGTCCTCCTCACCCCTCCCTCCCCGCCTGTCGGCTCTGTGTCTCTGTCTCCCCCCCGCCGCTATTATTAAAAAATAAAAGATTACAAATGGTCACTGCCAGCCCCTCTATTATAACGAGGCATAACACACAGGCTAAATATTTTTCTAAAACAAAGCTTGTATATACCGTTTTACAGCTATCTTCAGGCTGGTCACGTGACTCCCGGCTGGTCTCCTACTCCGATCCAGGGCTACTGCGGGAAGGGCTGAGTGGCCACGTGATCTCCCCAGCTGACATCAGAGGGAGATCTTGGCCCCTCTTGCAGTAGCCCTGGATCAGAGCAGGAGACCAGCCGGGAGTCACGTCTCTAAATCCTTAAGGTTTCTTGGCTGTTGCTTGGTAACTTGAAGTTTCAGCTCCCCCCATAAATTTTCTGTAGGATTAAGGTCAGGAGACGGGCTAGGCCACTCCATGACCTTAATGTTCTTCTTCTTCAGCCACTCCTTTGTTGCCATGGCGGTATGTTTTGGGTTCTTGTCATGCTGGAAGACCCATCCTTGACCCATGACCCATCTTCAGTGTTCTGGAGGGAAGAAGGTTCTACATGGCCCCATCTATTTGCCCCTCAATGCGGCAAAGTCGGCCTGTACCTTTTAGCAGAGAAACCGCCTCAAAGCATAATGTTTTCACCTCTGTGCTTGGCTGTAGGGAGGGTGCTCTTAGGGTCATAGTCAGCATTTTTCTTCCTCCCAAACACGGCAAAACGAGTTCATGCCAAAGAGATTAATTTTGTTCTCATCTGACAACAGCACTTTCTCCCAATCCTTCTCTGAATTATTTAGATGTTCATTGGCAAACTTCAGATGGGCCTGTACATGTGCCTTCTTGAGGAGGGGGACCTTGCGGGTGCTGCAGAATTTCAATCCTTGGCGGCGTATTGTGTTACCAGCGGTTTATTTGATGACTGTGGTCCCAACTGCCTTGAGATCATGTACAAGCTCTTCACGTGTAGTTCTTGGCTGATTCCTCACTTTTTTTCTCATAATCATTCTTACCCCATGAGGTGAAATCTTGCATGGAGCTCCAGGCTGAGGGCAATTGATGGTTTATTGTGTATTTCTTCCATTTGAGAATAATCGCTCCAACAGTTGTCTCCTTCTCACCAAGCTTCTTGCCGATCGTCTTGTAGCCCATTCCAGCCTTGTGCAGGTCTACAATCTTGTCCCTGATGTCCTTTGACAGCTCTTTGGTCTTGGTCATGATGGTGAGGTTTGAATGGAAGAAAGATTCTGTGGACAGGTGTCTTTTATACACATAATAAGTTGTCATTGGGATCGCCTTCTTAAATTGACAGGACTAATCTGTGTACCACATGAGCACATACTGTAGGTAGTCTGTGGAAGCCAGAATTATTGTTGGTTGATAGGGGATCAAATACTTATTTTACTCACTGAACTGCAACTCAATTTATACCATATGTATCATGTGTTTTTTCTGGATTTTTGGTTGGTATTCTGTCTCTATCATTTAAAATAAAACATATGATAAAAATTATAGACCCTTCATTTCTTACAAAATCTGCAGGAGATCAAATATTTATTTTCCCCACTGTATTTAGCCCTTCGTCTAACAATTGCTAAAATTATTTTTGCACCCTAATATGCAATATTTCGTAATCTGTTGTCATATAAAATACCCATAATCCTCTGCAGACCATATATAATGTTATATCATCCTGAAAGGGAATCTATCTGGGCATCTGGAGTACATGCAGGGCAGGGGTGACTGACACAGAATACAGTTGGCATTCTATTTGTGGTTCTTGTTTTGCATTACATACATTTCATTTATTCTGCATAGCTGCAGGCTACTTTTTTTTTTCTTGCACTTTAACAGGAAAATAAGCCTCTTTGCCTTTGAACAGGAATCATTTTCTCTGTAGTGTCATAATTTCATCAGATAGAGCAATAGGTCCATTTAGCCACCCAAAAAGGAGGAAGAAAGAAAAAGCTAAAATCCCGAAGAGCAGAAAATTGCATTTTCTTTAAACCTAACACTCCCTTTGTAAGAGTTGGACAAAAATAGAATGTTCGCCGGCGGAAGCTTTTACCTGGGTAATGAGGAGTTATTTGGATGTAAGTATCTCATTTCAATCCTGCCATACAGGCCTCTTCTGTGGCTGGCTTGTGTGTGTTCACAAATTGGGCCTGATCACCTGGAAAATGGCTTAACTCTGATAACAAGTCCCAGAAATAATATGTCGTGCTTCTTGTGAAATGTATTTTTGGGAATAGGTTGTTGTTCTCAGCGGCTACCTCTCTAAAATTGGTAAGAATACTTTCCATCTAGGGTTTGTTTTGACTTTATGTCAGTGGTAGAGTATTGTACCGTGTTAGCCATCGATTAATGCAGCGTACACGCGGTCGGAATTTCCGATGGAAACAGTCCGATGGGAGCTTTTCATCGGATTTTCCGACCGTGTGTATGGTCAACGGTCTTTTTCTGTCGGAATTTCCGACGGACTTTGAATTGAGAACCTGTTCTCAATTTTTCCGACGGAAAACCTTTCTATCGGATTTTCCGATCGTGTGTATGCAATTCCGACACGCAAAATTCCGACGCATGCTCGGAAACAATTCGACGCATGCTCGGACGCATTAAACTTCCCTTTTTATAGTGCTGTCGAATGTGTGTAATGCCGCTGTGTTATTGACCGTCGGAATTTGGTGTGATCGTGTGTAGGCAACACAGCTTGAGCGGAATTCCGTCGGAAAAACGGTCCGTTTTTTCTGACGAGAATTCCAATCGTGTGTACGAGTGTAAGAGTTGAAGGTGGCCATACACCAGTAGAATTTTGCTCTTGGAACATTTGTTTGAATTTGCTAAGGGTTAGTGGGGGCCAAATTCATGTTCGCTTTTGACTGTAGTGACAAGAAAATTCGAAGGAGCGGGATGGAAACGTTTTTTTCAATTTCTAACTGTGAATGTGGTTTTTGTTCAGAAGAATTGTTTTATATTGAAACCTGTTTAACCACTTGCTTACTGGGCACATAAACCCCCTTCCTGCCCAGACCAATTTTCAGATTTCAGCGCTGTCACTCTTTGAATGACAATTGTGCGGTCATGCTACAGTTTACCCAAATTTAATTTTACACAGATAGAGCTTTCTTTTGGTGGTATTTAATTGCTGTGTTTTTTTTTTTTGCTAAATAAAACCGACATTTTTGAAAAAAAAACAAACTGTTTCATAGTTTTGTAATAAAATTTTGAGAACGGGTAATTTTTTTCTCCTTTACTGATGTGCGCTGATAAGGCAGCACTGATAAGCACTGGTACGTGACACTGATAGGCAGCACTGATCTGTGGCACTGATTATTAGACACTGATGGGCATTAATTGGCAGCACTGGTGGGCATTGATGGGTGACACTGTGGGAACTGGTAGGTGGCACAGTGGGCACTTTCCGATAGAAAGGTTTTCCGTCGGAAAAATTGAGAACAGGTTCTCAATTCAAAGTCCATCGGAAATTCCGACAGAAAAAGACCGTTGACCATACACACGGTCGGAAAATCCGATGAAAAGCTCCCATCGGACTGTTTCCATCGGAAATTCCGACCGCGTGTACGCCGCATTAATCGATGGCTAACACGGTACAATACTCTACCACTGACATAAAGTCAAAACAAACCCTAGATGGAAAGTATTCTAACCAATTTTAGAGAGGTAGCCGCTGAGAACAACAACCTATTCCCAAAAATACATTTCACAAGAAGCACGACATATTATTTCTGGGACTTGTTATCAGAGTTAAGCCATTTTCCAGGTGATCAGGCCCAATTTGTGAACGCACACAAGCCAGCCACAGAAGAGGCCTGTATGGCAGGATTGCTTCTTCAGACTTTATTCAGTTCTTGCATAGGGATATAAGGCACTCCAAACATCTGCATCTTCGGTAACTTAAGTTAGCCATTAAAGGGTGCCACTTAATTTTCCAAAGTTTTCTCTATATAGCTATAAATACTGTATTTAAGCCTGTAGTGATAGAGCCAGTATTTATAGTATACAGTGCATCCGGAAAGTATTCACATCGCTTCACTTCTTCCGCATTTTGTTATGTTACAGCCTTATTCCAAAATGACCAAAATGAATTAAATTCATTATTTTCCACAAAATTCGACAAACACCCCATAATGACAATGTGAAAGAAGTTTGTTTTGAAATCTTTGCAATTTTAGGAATAAATAAAAAAGGGGAAAAAAAATCCCATGTACTTAAGTATTCACAGCCTTTGCTCAATACTATGTTGGAGCACCTTTGGCACCAATTCCAGCTTCAAGCCTTTTTGAGTATGATGCTACACGCTTGGCACACCTATTTTTGGGCAGTTTCCCCCATTCTTCTTTGCAGGAACTCTCAAGCTCCATCAGGTTGGATGGGGCGCTTCGGTGCACAGCCATTTTCAGATCTCTCCAGCGATGTTCAATTGGATTCAAGTCTGGGGTCTGGCTGGGCCACTCAAGGACATTCGCTGAGTTGTCCCGTAGCCCCTCCTTTGTTATCTTGGCTGTGTGCTTAGTCCAGGGCTGGACAAATTTGCTTAGAATCTAGGAGCCAGCTGAAAAAGTTAGGAGCCAGTTATTTACATCCTCTTTCCAGCGCCCAGAACTGCATGTCTGGGGCATCGGGCAATAAGAATTACTCATGCCTGATGCCAAGCGAAAAAAGAACAAATATTTAAAAAAATAAAAATATCAACTTTTGTTTTGTTTGTTTGAAATAAGATTTTGCAAATAAGTTTTTTTTTTCTCCTACACTGATGTGCTCTGATAGGCTGCACTAATGGGCACTGATGAGGTGGCACTGATGGGGCGGCATTGAGGTTGGAACTGATGGGCACTGATGGGTACCGATGGGCGGCACTGACAGGTGGCACTGATGGGTACCGATGGGCGGCATTAACAAGTGGCACTAATTGGCACTGGCACGTGGCACTAATTGGCACTGGATTGCACTGGCAGGTGGCACTGAATAGCACTTATTGGCACTGGAAGATGGCACTAACTGGCATTGGCAGGTGGCACTAACAGGTGACACTGGATTGCACTGGCAGATGGCACTAATATGATGGCATATAATATTCCCCAGTCTGTTGTGTTCTCTCTTTCCCGTAAGCAATAGCATTGTATTTTCTCTGCTTACAAGGTAAAAAAAAAATTGTTAGGAGAAGAATGTAATACCGTTCTGATGGCTTTTGTGTATGGCAGTGGGATGAAAAGAATTGGGACATCTCGCTGCTGCAGTCTCCATTTATTACAGGAAAGGTATGGCATAATATCCCAGTATGCCCAATTTACTTTCAGACACATAATAAGAATTCTTCGGCATTGGATTTTAGCATCTCTAACGGTCTAAGAAATGGCTGGCAAAGCATGCTGGGAGCCCGAGCTAAAAATATTCACCTTTTTTTTTGGATAGGGTGGTGGTAGTCAACCATATCTGCCAGCATTTCATGCCTAGCTTTTTATTCTATTGGGTGATTTTCCTTTGCTTTCTGTTCCTGTTGCACCCATATAAGAAAAATAAAATTAAAAATGGAGAGGTTTCCCGAGGCATGAAGACATGGACAGCAATAAACGCATTGTTGGAAGCGTTAACGTGAAAAATGTCCCCCGCCCCCCATTCCAACACCTATGCTGACTAACCTGTGTAAGAAAATATGTATATACTTGCCTATTTTCAGCCCACTCTGGTTCAGTCATGTGATCCCCTGTGTCAGCCAGCGGCAGCTGCAGAGGAGAGGAGGGGGCGCTTAACAGCTGGGAATTGGTGATGTCACCCATAGGCTCCCATGTCCTGGCTGTTGGTGCTCCCTTCTCTCCCCTGTAGCCGTCGCTGCTGGTCAGGCGGGGAAAATCTGACAGGGTGATTGTAAGAAGTTGATTAGTACGGTCCATGTACATGGATCGTAATTCAGCTGGTCTCTGCTGACCTGGTCAAAATCCTATCCATGTGTGCCTGGCTTTGCCTCCATGGGTGATGAGCTGTCAGTGCCCATGGTGCCGGTGCAGAGGTTCGGGGATTTGAAATCCCTGCACTTCTCCTTCTCTCTGCACCAATCAGTGCAGGGAAATTCTGGCCTGTCAGCACCATCACAGAGAATTGCTCTGATCCAGTGTTTCTCAACTCCAGTCCTCAAGGTGCCCCAACAGGTCATGTTTTCAGGCTTTCCATTATTTTGCACAGGTAATTTGATCAGTTTCACTGCCTTTGTAATTACCTGAGGGGAAATCCTGAAAACATGACCTGTTGGGGGGCCCTGAGGACTGGAGTTGAGGAACACTGCTCTGATCCATCCCGGAAGCACTATACAGAGAAGAGGAAGAAGGGCGGGGGATTTGAAATTCCCGTACCACTTCACCAGCTAGATGGGCACTGACAGCTCAGTATCCATAGAGGCAAGTACAGCGGGTGAGGAGGGTGTACGGTGTTCACATTTTATATGCTGTATATAGGGCAGTGGTGTACCACTTTTAACATTATTAGTATATGTTGCCTAATGAACTACCAACAGCTGAAGACTCACCCCTGTGGCATCAGGCTGAACCCAAGTATGTTCAGTGGGCCATGGTGAACACTTCCATAGCCTGTCCAGAGCCAACAAATCAAATAAGGTATTGAATCCGATTTGCAAATGTTGTTATTTCTTTGATAATATCAATATGGTCACAGACAGTTACACTTTAAAGTGGAATTGCAGGCTAATGCTAACTATGCCTAAACCTGCTCCGTCTCCCCTTCTAAATCCTATTCTAACCACCCTGTAGAAGGAAGATGCTTATACTTACCTATTCATAGAGTTCTGCGGTCCGCTCACGTGATCTCACCACCAGCTGGCTTCAGTGTCGAGGAGAGATTGCGACAATGGCTGAAATGTCTGGGCGGTGACAGCACCGGTTGTCGGCTGTCCCTCCTCTCCCCTGAAGCCTCCACTGGAAGCCCATCACATAACCGCACCAGAGCATCCTCAGAATGGGTAGGTATTAGCATCGTTCCTTCACAAGCTAGTTAGAATAGGTTTAGAAGGAGGTGGGAACAGATTTAAGCATAATTAGGAATAGCATATATTTTCACTTTAAAATCAAGATTTGTTCCAATTTAGACAAAAGTTTTTTTTTTTTTCTTTAAATCGGATAGTAGAGCATGCCATACACTATACAATATAATTGTACGGTGCCAATACAATCTCCTTTATAATGCCCACATGCTTTATTTCTGATTTGATCAAAACGGTCAAATCCGCAAACCGAATAGCCAAAGCTTCCCCAATGATCAATTTTTAGACTTGATTTCAAAGGGATTGATCATACTAAGTTGATCGTCCAAGGTGGTATTTTATCTATCATTTTTCATCAATCAGCGGCACTGAGATTCTTTTTTCATAAATACGATCTTATTTTGATTGATCAGATTATGAGATTACATGGTAAAAACAGGAATGTGAGCGATGACTTGCAATGGTAAGTTATGATCGTATCATAACTATAACTCGAAAGCCACTTCCCTATGTGTGTCATATTGATCAAATGGGTTGTTGACTATAGATTGATTGCTTTCTTTTTTGATCCTTTAAAATAGGAACAATCATTTATCAAAAGTACATCTTCAAGTGGTTGTACCGGGATGATGGTTCTAGGCATTATCCCAGTGCCATCTTTTAGAGCCAGTGGCTTGCTTGTAGTAATTGGAGTGGCTGACTAGCCGCTTGATTGCTGTTAAAAGCAGCACGAGAGGACGTCCCCCTTCCGCAGCTCGCTCGGGCTCTCCCGTCCCACCTGGAGACCCGAGCAACCAGCCGGCACCAGCCGGGATTGGCTTTGTTTGGGTCTTCATAGTGGTTAACCGAAAGCAACGAACTAGCGCCATTTTAAAAAATATATAAAAGCATTCAAAACCGCCGATCTTGGTGTTTTGAATGCTTTTAAGTGCAGAGGAGGGATTTGGAGTTCCTTTGACCACCCCAGATCCCTCCATAAAGAGTACCTGTCACATGCCTTTTGCTGTCACAAGGGATGTTTACATTCCTTGTGACAGCAATGAAAGTGATCAAAAGAAAAAAAATTAAAGCAAGAGTATAAAACTACAATAAATAAATAATTTAAAATCAGTGTCCCCACCCCCGTGCTCTTGCGCAAAGGCGAAGACACTCTAGTTCTAGACCTCCTCTGTAGATGTAAAGTGGTAACCTGTAAAGGCTTTTAAAGCATTGCCTATGGATAGTAAAATGTACGTTGTTTGTCGTCCTTGCATGGGTGTGTGCAATTTTAAAGCGTGGCATATTTAGTACCTATTTATTCTGCGTAACATCTTTTACATTTTACAAAAAATTGGGTTATATATTTTTTGCATTACAATTCAAAAAATATTTTTTTACCCCCAAAAATTACATTTGAAAAACCGCTGCGCAAATACCATGTGACATAAAAAGTTGCAAATCCCACCAATTAATTCTCTAGGGCCTCTGCTTTAAACAACAATATATGTTTTGGGGTCTCCAAGACATTTTCTAGCAAAAAATACTGAATGTTACATGTAAACAAAAAGTGTCAGAAATAGCCTGGAGCTGAAGTGGTTGTAAAGCCTCAAGGTTTTTATGCATTCTATACACTAAGGTGAAAAACCTTCTTTGCTGGAGCTCCCCCCAGAAGCCCCCCCCCCTCCCTTATTCTTATCTGAGCCCGATCTGTTCCAGTGATGTGCACAAGCCCAGTCTCTCTCCTCATTGGACAGATTGGCAATTGGCTCCCACTGCTGTCAATCGAATCCAGTGACATGGGGGCAGGGCCGAATCCCTCTACTGTCTGCCTCAATGGATGCAGCAGAAGGACTCGGGAGCGTGCCCGCACGGGTGCCCCCAAGGGGAGGAGCAAGGAGAACCAGCAGGGCACCCCAGAAAAGGAGGATCGGGGCTGCTTTGTGCAAAACGTATATCAAAAATAAGTATATCATGTTTGTTTTTTTGTTTTGTTTTAAAAACAAAAATAAAAAATCTTTACAACCCCTTTTAAAGTGGACCTTCAGTGTTTTTTTTTTTTTGTTGTTTTTTACTTCTTTACTTTTTTACTTATCTATCTTTCAGCCCTTGTTGTTTTAACTTTTGGATAGTAAAACTTTTTTTTTCTGCCAGTAAATACATTATACAGCCCACTTCTTGTTTCTTGTCTGGTAAAAAGCATACACTTATGACTTCATGCACAGCTTTCTCTCTCACTCTGGTGAGATTTTGCCAGGAAGGGAGGGGGGATGAGTCATAAGAGGGCCAATGAGAGCTGCAGAGCTGGAGGAGTTCCTCTGTGTAAATCCAGGAAGAGAACAGACAGCAGCTTCAGCTGCCCACAGTTAAAATGGATGCAAACAGACTCAGTGGAGGGAGATTTCTGCAGCATATTTGGCAAGTACAGAATCACATAAAATTATATAAAATAATATGCAAAGTGGTTGGAGGGAAGCTTCAGAATTGTATTACTAATTATGTGAGCAGACTGCAGTTCCTCTTAAAAACACTAATTGTGGGTTATTTATTTTACCAGAGATGTAGCAGAACACATTTTGGCCTAAATTTATGAAGAAAGATTATTTGCAAATTTTTAGAACAAAGAAAAATGAATTTTTTTTGGTATAGTGATTAAAGTGTAGTCCTGACAAAAAAAATAAAAATGAAAAGTCAGCCGCTACAAATACTGCAGCTGCTGACTTTTAAAATAAGGACACTTACCTGTCCAGGGCGCCCGCAATCTCCTCACCCGAGGCCGACCCATCCCTCGGGTGTAGGCGCCGGTGTTCTGACGAGAAAGGTCCCCCCATCGGATAGTGTCCTCCCTGTACTGCGCAGGCGCATCGCTTGGGCAGTACGGAGTTGTCCTGGAAGTCTTGGAACATGAACAGCTCATGAGCTCTACAGGGCGCCTGCGCAATTAATAGTACATTCTGTCACACGCTCCCGATGCTTGTGGGGGTGGATTTCTCAAATGGGCGTATCTTTGCTGGGCATGTTTACACAACTGAAGGGTGGCTTAGGCAATGTTGATGGGCGGGTAAAGTATTGAAGTTGCTTGTGTTATGTATGTAGCAACATTGAAGTAGCCGCTCTTATCAGCTCTGGCCATCATTGTAAAACTCCTTCAATTGTGTAATCAGCTCTGCCCATTGTGTAGGCACACCGCCCCTCGCAGAGTTGTACGAGCATCAGGAGCGTATGACAGAATGTAGTATTAATTGCGCAGGCGCCGTGTAGATCTCATGAACAGCTGTTGATGTTCGGAGACTTTCTGCGTCTCCTTTGTCCTCCGTACTGTGCAAGCGCTGCGCCTGCACAGTATAGGGCGGACATTATCCGATGGGGGACGTTTCTCGACAGGACACCGGCATCTTCAGTAAGGGAATCAGGAAGTGAAGCCTTGTGTCTTCACATCCTGGTTCCCTACTGTGCATGCGCGAGTCGCACTACATGTTTTGATTGGTCCCTGCTGTCTTCTGGGACTTGTGTGTCTCCCAGAAGAAAGCAGGGGGGGGGGGCGGAGGAGGGGCCCGACACGTCGTAGATCGCCTCGGATACTGCAGCGATCTTTCACCAAAAGTGGGAGCAAATACCTGTATTAGACAGGTATCTGCTCCCCCCTCCCCCTGAAAGGTGCCAAATGTGACACCGGAGGGGGGGAGGAATCCGGACAGCGGAAGTTCCACTTTAAACACCACCAAATGAAAGCTCTGTCTCCAGAAAAAAAAATTGAAAAATTTTATTTTTTGGGTACAGTGTTCCATGCCTGAGTAATTGGCATTCCAAGTGTGACAGCGCTTAAATTTGGAAAATTAGCCTGGACAGGAAGAGGGTGAAAGTGTCTGGTATTGACGTGGCTAAAGGAGATTGTACAATCTGATTGTATAGTGTATGGCCAGATAAAGGGAGGGAGATGGTACAATCAGATTGTATAGTGTATTGCCAGCTTTAAGGAGATGCGGCTATTCAGATAAGGTGTATGGTCACCTTTTAGGTTGCCCTCCTAGAAGCTTCCCACCATTGGCTGTCCTTTCCAGGTAGCATACATCAGCCTGTTGGAGGAGATCTAGATTCCTGATCCCAGCAGCTTAATATTCATAGGCGGCCCCTTTCCTGGCTGTGTTCTGTGCTCATACATATTCTATGTGCAGCTTCTTCTAAATCCCTGCAAATCACCTGGGAATGTGTGTGACAGCGGCCGGGACCGGTGCCCGCCTCTCCAGAAAACATCAGGCAAATTAGAAAGCACAAAAGAAGAAGTGTGCTAATTAATCTTCTGGGTGACGAGCTGCTGCTACAAGGATTCCATTACTAAATGTCACTTCCAGGAGAGGAGAGAATAGCAATGTTCCAAGGAGATTTAGCATCTTCCACCAATCAGAACGCCCTGTACAGAATGCTGTGTTTATCCCAAACAAAGTGACTTAAGAAGTGCACTGATTGGCTGCCTGACCGACTTGTGGGCGTGTCCTTTCTGCACTGTTTATGGCTTTCCTTGAAGGTGCCTATTTTGTGCTGTTGGCACAGAAAGTCTTCTTAGCAGGAGAGCATCTTGGCATCCATAATTCATCAGGACCTGGAAGACAGGAAACATGCTGATTCCCAGCTCGGAGGATTTCTATTCACGCCTAACCGCCTGCTTGCTGCTCTTCCTCCTGGACTACCAGCACCCTATGGATCTGTACAAATGGCATTCATACAGCTTCAATCAAAGGGATTGTACGCCACAATGCAGCCTCTGTACCTAAAGCCAACTCGGGAACTAAGTGACACAAGGGAATTTTCCTGCTGACTTCTTTCTGAATTCTGATTTCTGATATTTTTCATTTTTTAATCGTACCCTTTTTTTTTTTTTCTTGTGTTGGTAAACAAATCTCTCAATCAAAATGCCTGAAGCCAACTATTTGCTGTCTGTGTCTTGGGGCTACATCAAGGTAAATGATGTCAGCGTGCGGTACGGTTTGATTGTGCAGAGCTGACTCCACTTCCAGATTCCATCTTTGCTCCTTATGATTGCACGGACTGTCAGATGCTGATGTGATTGCACAGAGTCTGCTGTGTCCCTGTAACATGAGATCATAATGATTAGGGGGGAGTGGGACTGTTTACATAGGAAGGGATGTGTTGATGCTGCTGCTCATGCACTAACCTTATATCTTAAGCTGACCATACACAAATAGAAAAAGAAAATGGAGTCGATCATTTGATTTTTCGTATGGTTAGTGTGCTTACTGTGTATCAAGATCGAAAAATGCACAAATTAACCTTTTCAATCGAACAATTTTCTAACACTTGCATGTTTGAAAAACATGCAAGTTAAATGCACAGGTGCAATAGGGGTAGTAGTAGTAATCAATCAGGAAAAATTATGTTTAATGTTAGAAAATGATCAGAAAAATTTTGACATTTGCAGGAAAATTTCCGATTGGGCCAGCGAATGTTTAATCCAAAGTGTGTTTTGATTTTTGTACAAATTCTTGTTTTTCTATTCCTGTATGGCCAGATTTTTACAATGTAGATTGTTTACAATGGATTCCTGGGGATAATTTACACCATGTTGGAAGCACCTCTATTTTAAAGTTGTTCAAAAAATAGGAAATGCATGAGTCACCGTGTGCCCCCCGTCTTATGAAACGCAAGCTCGCCAATTTGGAGAATTAGCGCTGTAAACTAAACATCTGATTATCTATGGCTTGCTGATTCAGTTGGTTCCGTGGCCTATCACTGATTACATTCATTTGTTACACTAATAGTTTGCTTATTGACTCGGGAGTTGGGAAGCAATATGAAACCTTCATCTAAACCAATTATATTGTGTACAATCATCGAGTATTGATCACACCTATTGTTAGAGTCCTCGTAGAGGGTAGAGGATTCAATCTAATTATAATCAATGCCTGTGAAAAATGGGCATTGCTCTCCTATGAGAAGGTAGAAGCTTGTGCCACCTCTGTCCTTGCAGCTAGACTCAGTCCTGATGCTGCATTCACCGTCCATCTTTTATTGAGAGGTATCATACCTGCCTGGTTGTTGTGCTGGGGCTGTAGCATGCTAATAAGTGCTCAGGTATTGAAGGTCTGCAAAAATCAGAGGGCTGATTAGGCTTCCATCACCTAAAAATGGCAAAACGGGACTGGTGAGGCTTGGGATGGACAATCAGATATGCCAAGTTAGGAAAAGTGAGACAACCATTCAGGTTTTCCCGCTGATCAGAGGATGTTTTACCTGTTCTGTTTTTTTCATCATATGTTAGTTTATGGATCTATTTTTGGAAATTGATGGCAGACAGATAAAAAAAAAAGATGGCTACCTATTAACCAATAAGTAGGTAATAGAGGGATAGTCGGCAGGCCATTGGTGGATGCATGTTTATTACAGATTTTTTTTTGCATTACCAAAAATGTACAGCGCTTTTACATATGGTACATTGACATAAGTGCCATCAAGGAGCTTACAATCTAAAGCTGGCCCTAGATGGTTCCTTTTTAAAAAAACAAACAAACAAAAAAACAGATTCCTCCTGCTGAAGTGGCTGAATTTCAATCCATCTTGAGCCAGCCTTTGCCCCTACCCCACATGCATACACATATGAGGGCCAATTACCCTACCAGCATGTGTTTGGAGTGTGGGAAGAAACCCACCCAAGCACAGGGAGAACATACGGTGTCCTGGCCAGGGTTTGCAGCAAGGACCCCAGTGCTACAAGGCAGAAATGCTAACCACCGAGCCACTGTGCTGCAATAGTCCCAGATACTGTTTTGAGCTCCTTCCCTGCAAAGAAAATGGTGTGGACATGTCAGAGTTCCATCCATGTCAACATTTTTCAGGTTGAGGCTTTGTCAGCCATTCTGTGCTGTGCTCAGTGCACACCTTTCATCCTATCTCTGCGCACAGCCCCTGCGTGGGAGCCTGGATTTAGTCAGCACATTCAGCCGAGGGTGTAGAAAGGGATTCCCCTTCATTGGATTCAGTTCTGCTGACATTTTATAGATTCAAGCATTTCACACACTTTGAAAGGGACTCTCATCATGGGTGACTGGTCCTTATTAATCAGATGTGTTGGGATGAGTGGGATTTGTATGAATCCCTGTGAAGGGAAGCACCATTGTGCTCCTCGTTGTGTCAGGGCTGCCAGAGCACACATACAGGTACAGGCTTACTATGAAGAATCCTTCCCACTGTTCTTCCAGGGAAAGTCACTTGATGCTTCTGTGCATTTGGATTACATTGTGTGTATAATGAATGTGAAAAAAGCTACTGAATTAAAGAGGGAGGGCGGAATTCTAATATGGTCCCCACAGAAAGGAGGTGTAGCCGTGCAGTATGGCTCTGCTTTTTTGGAATTCAGACAAAGCCATTTAGTCATAACTGAGCATCATGAAGGGAGAATTCAGCTGACTGCATTGTAACATGCAATCCACCAACCTTCATGGAATATCACCTACCTGTACAGTAACACTATGCATATCCATACACCTATACCCCTGTATCAATACAATATACTCAGGACTGGATACATTGAATACATACAGGATGCTCCTCACAGCATAAATTGTGTATATATGCAGTATCTCCTGACTGAAAGTATCAATGCACTACACTCCTGACTGAACACTATGCATATCCATACACTATACCCCTGTATCAATACAATATGCTGCATTCATTGTATCCACGCAGTATACTCCTGGCTGCATACATTGTGTCCAACAGTATACCCCTGATGGCATACATTGTATCCATACAGTATATCCCTGACTGAATCCAATTTATATATACAGTATACACCTGTCTGCACACTTGTATCCATGCAGTACACTCCTGACTGAACACTATGCATATCCATACACTATACCCCTGTGTCAATACAATATGCTCAGGACTGGATATATTGTATACATACAGGATGCTCCTTACAGCATAAATTGTGTGTGTATACAGTATCCCCCTGAATGCATACATTGTATACACACAGTATATTCCTGACAGCATACATTGTATCCATACAGTATGTCCCTGACTGCATACATTGTATACACACAGTATATTCCTGACGGCATACATTGTATCCATACAGTATGTCCCTGACTGCATTCAATGTGTATATATACAGTATACTCCTGTCTGCACACTTGTATTCATGCAGTATACTCCTGACTGAACACTATGCATACAGTATACCCCTGTATCAATACAATATACTCATGACTGGATACATTGTATACATACAGGATGCTCCTCACAGCATATTATTATTATTATTATTATACAGGATACATTGTGTGTATATACAGTATCCTCCTGACTGCATATATTTTATTTACGCAGTAAACTCCATACTTTTTATCCAATAGTATACCCCCGATGGCATACATTGTATCCATATAGTATATTCCTGACTTCATAGCATTTTTATATACTGTATACTCCTGTCTGCATACTTGTATCCATGCAGTATATCCTTGACTACATATAATGTATCCATGCAGTATACTCCTGACTGCATACATTGCATCTAGACAATATACCCCCCGACAACATATAGTGTGTGTGTGTGTATACAGAATACCCCTGACTGCATGCATTTTATTCACTTAGTATACTTCTGGCTGCATGCAAAATGTATCTGTGCAGAATCTGCCTGGCTACATAGGGTGGTGTATCCATGATATAGCCATGGCTGCAAAGAATGTGTATTCATACAGCATACTCTTGGCTGCATACGATGTATCTATTCAGTGTATTTCTGACTGCATAGTGTACAATGTATCAATGATACTTTTGCCTGAATTTAGTTTATCAATATTTTTTTATTGGATTAGTATGGTAGGAGGGAGGGAGGATGTCTGAAAACCCTGCAATTGCTGAGCTTATCAGCTAGGCATATAGCTGGATGGACTGGTGTCTCTATTCAACTACACCAACTATGTATAGACACGCTTTGCCCAAATAGTATGTGGGTCAGGTAAGCTTTCTGCCTGGTTACTGGTAGCCCATTGAGGATCCGTGGCAGTTTTCAATATAGAAACCCGTTTGTTAATTAGGCATGAAGCCAGCGCCAGATTTTTACCTGCAAGTGGTGCAGGTAGACCTGGAACAGACACCATTATAATGGTGCAGAAAGGTTATGCCCCGGACTTTTTCGGACTTGTATAGAGAACATGTTCTAAATTTTTCCAAAAGAAAAAATTTAGAGCGGAAAAAACGCTTGTCTGTATGCTGTTCCGACGCACCAAAAATCACGCATGCTCTGAAGCAAGTACGAGATGGAAGCTATTGGCTACTGAACTTCCATTTTCTAGTCCCGTCATACGTGTTGTACGTCACCACGTTCTGGACGGTCAGAATTTGGTGTGATCGTGTGTACAGCTTGAGCGGAATTTCGTCAAAAAAACCTTCAGTTTATTCCGACAGGAAAAAACGGTTGTGTGTACAGGGCATTGCAGTTTCTGTGTTGCACAAAAAAAACCTGATGGCTCCGATCGGAGACGCTGTACTAGCCATGCGAGGTTAGTCCAGTGATCTCCCCCACTGAGCTGTTTTATTCTGGCAAGGTGACGTCTCCCTAGCCAGAACATTCCGATCAGTGCTCTCTGCCATTGTCTGAGAGCGCTGATCTGGAGTCGGTCAGCTCCTGTTTTTCCAGCATGCACGCCTGACTTCTGTCGGACAGACCAACATACACACGTGCAGAATGTCGGACGTTTTTTTTTGTTTTTTTTTTGAACCAGCAAATGTTTCTTGACATTCTGCCCCTGTGTACAGGGCTTTGCAGCTTCCTTCATCTGGGGGCCTCAGAACAATAAGGGGGCTAACACATATGCACCTTTTCTAAGGCAAAAACAGTGTTAAGCAATCCATACCACCCAAACATAATTATTTTTTGTTTGTCTAATTAATTTATTAAGCCAGGAATGAAGCACCCTGACAGCTTGTGGTTATATAATAACAATTGGGTTGGCTGGCCCTACAAAAAAGCTTCAATACCAATGGGATGTAGCCACACAAACATTAATGACTAGGATTTCATGTCAAAAGGTAGGTATTTGGTGGGCATCAAGTGCACAAGTACAGGCATGGGCAGACCATCACTCTCTTTACAGTGGTTGTCGTACTACAATCCCCCAGCTCCAAAGCCAGCTGCATGCAGGAACTTATAGATATCCATGTGCCAGGAGTGCCTAGCCTTTATATAGATAGATGGATAGATTCTTAAAATTCTTAAGATAAACTGTTTGACAGTTTATTTTATTTTCCTCTATTTCTGCTAACAGCACTATGTATTGCAGTTTTTCCCAGCACCATCCGCCTCCATTGTAGCTCATCACTGATACTTTTTACACTGATTAGAACAGTGAGCACTATTAACATTGTGCAATATGCAACAAGAGTCATTCTCCAATGTACTGTACTTGAAGAAACGCCTTTCTAGCTCACATTTATATAAGACACTAAATATAAATTGGAACAAATCCTTAGGGCTCTTTCACACGGGGCGGATCAATGCAGATCCGCCCCATGGATATCCGCTTGCTCAGCGGGGATCGCCGGAGCGATCTCCGCTGAGCAGGAAGATGACAGGTCCGTCTCTAAACTCTGTGCAGGGACGGACCTGTCACAGCGCCGCTCTCCCCTATAGGGGATCGGGTGACGACGGACCGTAGAGTACGTCGTCATCCGATCCGCTCTGCAGACGGATGAAAAAATAGGGTTTTCCTACATCTGCAGAAACAGAGCATAGCGGGCACGGACGAGAGCGGGTGTCAGCGGATGCTCATCCGCTGACACCCGCTATCCCATAGGGATACATGTATGCGTTTTTCATCCGAAAACGGATGGATGAAAAACGGACATACGCACCGTCCGTGTCCGTCGTTACCCGATTCCCCATAGGGGAGAGCGGCGCTGTGACAGCAGAGACGGACCTGTCATCTTCCTGCTTAGCGGAGATCGCTCCGGCGATCCCCGCTGAGCAAGCAGATAACCACGGGGCGGATCTGCACTGATCCGCCCCGTGTGAAAGAGCCCTTACATGAAATCTGTAGCTCACCTGTCTACCTAATTACTTCCAATAAAGCACATGGGGGAATTTGGTTGAACATTGGGCAGATTGGCCATCTAGGGATGTGGAAAGGGAATTTTAATTGGAAACATCTTGCACTTGGGGATTATATGTGGTCCTAACATCAACAATTTAATTCTGAAAGTTTCTAATGTGTTATATGAATGGATTGAATGAGTTAAAAGAAACTATCAAAACAAGGCTGACTTTGTGGGCACAACATGAGGCAGTAGTTTAAAATAAAAAAAATGATTAAAAAAAATTGAACAGACAAGAACACCCTACTAAACTGACAAGATACCCAATAGAAAAGACATGGAAGTGTGGATCTAAAATTGTGATCTGTAGGATCCGTAATGGATACAAAACACTGTATAGAATGATCAATGAGTAGGATCCATCTCCCAAGTTTATGGATCCTACTCATTGATTTACAACCGCCCTGTCAGATTTTCTTTCTTTCTTTGTTGGCTATAGCCTGCAGTGCTGATCTGTATATTATGATGGCATAGAAGTCTCTCAGCTGTCAGATTACAATGTCGCAGTGGGCAGGATTCTCTCATTCACCTCAGAGAAAACTGATTCATTATGGGCTGCTTTATGCCTGGTACATACGATGAGATTATCGGACGAATAAGCGTCCCTTTTTTTTTTTTTTTTTTTTTGCATGCTAGTCTCATATTAAAAATGAAGAAGTTACTAAAGTGATGAAAATTCTCGTACAACAGAATAAAATTCAGAAGTGATGTAATGTATTGTAATGTATTGTATTTTCTAACGACAACTGTTAAACAAAAGTCGTAAAACCTTGTATCGTACAAGAAAAATATTTGTGCTTGTCCTATAGGATAATATCGGATAAACTGTCGTGATCGGCTCTTGAAAGTTTTGTGTACTAACCATCAGATTATCGTATGATCACTTAGAAAGTGGTATTTTTCGTACGATTTTTTTTTTTTTAAATGCCTGTATGGGCCATTAAGGACTCCAGCAGTGAGACATTGCCGCCATATTTTCTTTCTCTGTTATTTCTCATCCCTTCCACCTGTTACCTTCTTTGGAAAATAAAATACATTTTCATAGCCAACACTAAGTGGGATCCACTTATTTGTCATGAGAGGTATACAGACCTGAGAAGTCGAGCAGAAGGTCAGACATTTGAAACCAATAGGTGACTAAACTCTCCTAGTATCTCCCTCGGGTGTTACAGGGACATGAAGCCGTGATTTCAGGTCTTATTTACAATACTGGCTGCTGGTGAAATCTTGTGTTGCGGTTTAACTATAGAATTCCCCAATGATTAGCTTTGTTTTATTTTACTGGTCTTATTCCATTTATTTTACATGTGGTTGTGTGAGGTTTAGGTTTGAAGCCACTTAGTGTATTTCTACATAAGGCAGACAAAGTTTTATATAGTAGATTATCATTTTTCCTAGAATTCCCCTTTGGAGGTTTTTTTTTTTGTAGAATGATTGGGTGTTTGAAATAATAAGACCATTCCAGGGCTAGCGGTTGTCTGTGTATGATGCAATAATAGTAGGCAATGTGGTCAACACAAGTAAGGCCTTGTTCTCACAGAAGTACATGAGTGTACATCTGTACGAAGAGCCATGTATGCCCGCACCCCTTGCACAGGTCTTCCGCGCGTCCGACTGCAGTCAGTCTGATTCATGTCTGCTGGGACACAGCCAATGCTCCCAATCTGACATGCATGTGGGTGCCTGTACCCCAACTCACTCTCTGTACGTTCAGGGATACGCACCCATATGACGCACAAGTCACTTCATCCCAGTAGACATGAATGGATGCATGGAACACCTGTGCATCCTTTGCGGGCAAACATAGCCCTTCTCACAATAAATTGGAAGTGGTTCTGGACAGCCGCACTCTGAAAAAGTTACCTTTTATTCAAAAAACAGACTCAAAAGTACATGCCACAGCAGAACAGACAGGGGAGCTGACACTTTTCGCACTACAAACAGTGCTTAATCATAGCTATGATTAAGCACTGTTTGTAGTGCGAAATGCGTCAGCTCCCCTGTCCGTTCCATGCTGTGGCATGTACTTTTGGTATTTTTTTTAATAAAATGCAACTTTTTCAGAGTGCGGCTGTCCAGAACCACTTCCTATTTATTGCTACATGCAATTGCCAGCACCAGTGGCTTCTAAACGGCTGAAGAGTTTTACTATCGTTTGACCTACTGGAGCAGTGACATCTCCCCTTCCCTATCTTGATTCCTGGACTTTGCATAGCCCTTCTCACAGATGCACCCTGAAGTATGCCCCATAAACATTGATCTAATGGCTTAATGAACAGTTCATATGATGTGTCATGGGGTTCATACAAAATGGCCATCAAAAGGGGCAAATGTGAAAGAAGCCTAAAACACAACTCCAGGAATTAAAGGAAAAAAATCTAGACCATTGGCCTGCATCATACTTTGTGCTTGATGACCTCATTATGCGACCGCGGCCTGGAGCACCTTAGAGAAGAGGCTTCAGGGAGAATAGTCGCACAGATGGAGGAAGCCGTTCGGAGTCGGGAGTAAGCTATTACACCTTATTTTTCTACACTTAGACTTGACAATCATATAATTCCTGCAGTGTGGGGTCCCGCTCTAAGGTAGTTTTTCTGTAATTCCTAGAGTTGGTCTATCAAAGTGTAATTATAAGATATGAAAATAACTGTTTTATTATCTGTTGATCCTGCCAGTAGATCCATTATTATTCCACTTTCTTTAACACGCCAAATTGTCCAGCAAACATTTCAGTTGCCTATAGCAGTTTTTATTTTCCTTGTCAAATCTACACTTTAGGATGGTAATGTCATCTTAATGGCCTGTGTGATTCCTTCTCACCTCTGTATGAATTTGCCAGTGTTTAGGAGACTGAGCTTACCTTGCTGGGATTCCTGGAGACCTTGGTAGCTGCTACAGGAAATTCCCATCATGCACTGTAGTCTTCTGTACAACCGCCTTGTTGGATAAATGGCGATCGATCAGCATAGCTGGCTAAAGCCAGCATCGCTGATCAGTGTGTTGTAACGTCTGCCTGCTGTTGGCTGGAGTGAATTCCTTATCAATCTCCAATGTGTGCATGGGGGTATCTGGTCAGTTTCTCTTTGTTGAACCCGAAAAACTGACACCATCTATGGCCAGCTTTAGGCTCGGTTCACACCTAATACTGAAGCGGCTCCCAGCAGAGGTCCTGTGCGTCCTGGTGCAACGTTTCAGGTCCAATTTCAGCCCAAATCTTGGGCTGAATTCAAAACTGAAACGGACCAAAAGACGCACAGGGCTCCTGTGCAAATTCACACCAGAGCCGTATCAGAGATATGTGAACCGGCTCCATAGAGAGCCGTTCACAATCTCCTACTGTTGCGAGTTGGATGTGGAGATCCCGCATCCAATTCGCAATAGTGTGAACCCAGCCTAAGTGTTTCTTTTAAGACAGGCTTCTTCTAAAGATGTATATTCTTTATGTATGTACGTATTAACGTCTTATTATTTTTCTTTTGTTTACAGTTCAAAAGAATGCTCAATCGGGAGCTCACCCACCTATCAGAAATGAGCCGGTCTGGCAACCAAGTTTCCGAATATATTTCAAACACCTTTTTAGGTAAGCAAGCTTTCTTCTCTTCCTCCCTCCCTGCCTCCATTTCATTTTGCTAATGTTCCCTTCCCTGCTGGCAGATTACAGCAAGCCTTCTTGTTTATCACTGTCTTCATAGATCCTGTTGCATAAGAGGGACAGCCCTGTATGTCATAAGCAGAGGAAACCTTAGCATACACTTTCTTTGTTTCCTCCCTAATTGGCCGCTCTGCAATCCTCTATGTGCTGCTGTGTTTGTGGGTTGCTGTGTGGAGCATATGGACACAGTGAATTGTGCGTCAGCCTCTTTCTTATTATAGCAACCCTTTTTTTTTATTTTACACTATATTGTGTTTAATGCATAGAAGTATTTGAAGGCCTGTTTTTCTTGTTACCATAGCAATCAGTGGCATTCTTTCTCTCGGTTTTGTAAAGAGCAACCCCATTTAAAACGCAAAGTCAGTCCTTGAATAGCTAGTGTGATCCAGGAAACTTTGTAGATGTGTTAAAGTCAGAACCTCAACTCAGTTCACCTTATTCTGAGATGGTCACTTAAATCCAGATTTGGCATTTTTCTCAGGGTTTTATGATGGGTTGCCAGGTGTGTATTATCTTGAACCCCTTGGAAAGCATAGTTGAACTGCCAATGCACACCAGGGCTGTATGTATTCAAAAACAAAGTGTGCAGCTTTGACCAAAGTTAAATAAAGTCCTTGCTATAGGTGTAGGCCATTTACGTAGCTCACAAAGCCTAACTGAAAACCCCCCTTTGATGTCATCACCCCATCCTGTCTTGTTGCTAGGGCATTGCTAAGACACAACCAGCTGCTACTGTTCACCTCCACCCCTGATACAGTAGCTCTGAGCTCAGCATTTGAGAGCTCATTCCTGTGATAGTGAAAATAAACAGTAACAGCTAGGAGTGTCTTAGCAACGTCCTGGCAACAAGGCAGGACGAGATGATGCCACCGCTGGAAGTATTCCAGCCAGGCTTCATGAAGTACATAAATGGTCTATACCTATAGCAAGGGAGTTATTCAACTTTAGTCAAAGCTGCACAGTTTGCTGTTATCTACCGATGCCCCTTATCTGCATGGGTAGTATTTTGATAAAGGTGAACTAAGCTGACCATCCACAGAATGAATTTTGGCCAGTTCCTGATGAACTAACCAAAATTTTCTAAGTGGGTAGCAATGTTAGCCATGTCCAATATCCCTTGATTGATAAATTAAAGGAGCTGGGCAGAAGCTTATCAGCCAATCCAGTGATCACATCCACTTAGATGCAAGCACTGATTGAGTATTTTGCCAGGTCCTAAAGGGGAAAAGGAGAAGTACAGCCAAAGCTCACTTGGCTGTACATCTGTGGATCACAGGATCGCAGTTAGTTTGTTCTGCACTCCTGTGACCTGTTTTCAGCAGAGGGGGGGGGGGGGGGTTAGCAGATAGCAAGCCGCTGAGAGCCTGAGCTGGCTGCTCCCATCCCCTCCACAGCTCAGCGATCCAGTAATGGGGGGTGCAGAGCTCTCTGCTCATGGAGGCCTGAGAACTGAGTGATCGGCAGAGTTTGATCGCTCGGATCTCAGTGTTGGAGACGGCGGGGGACAGACTGATTGTGAAAAAAAAAAAAATTCCATATGTCTGTTTTAAATACTGCTGCAGGAGATTGGTCTATTCCTGTATAATGAAATTCAGGCTGTATGGAAAAATCTATATATGTATGCCCAGCTTTAGATGGAATGCAAAACTTCACATGTCCCAGAATTGGTTACTACTGGCAATACAGGGAATTCTTTCTGAGCAAAATATTTTAACTGAAGTACACATGCTATATTTTATTTCTATCATTATTATTATTATACAGAATTTATATAATGCCAACAGTTTGCATGGCGCTTTACAACATGAGGGCAGACAGTACAGTTACAATACAATCTAATACTGGAGGAATCAGAGGGCCCTGCGTGATTAGAATGGATTTATTAAAACTAGAGGAATAAAAAGGGGTTGATTTACTAAAACTGGCGAGTGCAAAATCTGGTGCAGCTTGGTAGCCAATCAGTTCCTAACTTCAGCTTGTTCAGTTTAGCCGTTATTCAAGCCAACGAATACATTCTATGGTTACCGCTGCTAAACTGTACATATTCCTATGCACTGCATAGTATTCTACATATGAATACAATTGTGTTTGATTGCTGAGTCAGAGGGCTTGATTTGGTAAAGGCATAGATTGGTCACTTCAAATACTCAAACATGTGCGTGGAAATGAAAAGAAAAATAGGAATTGCCCTGGCACATTTTAGGATTAGTGAATTTGGGTTCAAAGGAACCTTTCTGTGTAATGTATGGAGATGGAGATAAAAAGGCTGCTCTATTGGGCACATTAGGAAGTAAACAAGTGACTAACCAGCAGTGTCATTGTAGGGGTTAATTGCGGCATAAGGGGCTTGCAGGATTTCACTAGCAACTAGCTTATAGTGTGCAGTGCATGCTGGGATGTTATGTAGGCAAGGTATAAATGCAATGAAGCATTGGCATCCCCTGCCTGTAGGAAGTATTTTGATAAATATGACACTGTCAACATCTGAGCGCAGAAAATACCAAATTCAAACCGCCGCAAGGGGATGGGGGGAGGGGTGGAATCCCCCTGCAATATCAACGTCAGCTCGGAAATCTTTCCAAGACTGTACAGAAACCCTCAAGGAGACTTCAATGTGATTCCCTTATATTTTCTGCCCTGTAATATATCAAACGATGACACTTCTTATATGGAAGAAAATGTTTCATCAATCAGTTGTATATCTAATAGACCATTCCCAGTATATTAAATGAATATACACCTTCCCTAGAATATACTTATTTTATTTATCTATCTAGAAAAAAAAAAATCAAATGTGTTGTTAGAGTAACTTGATATATATTATGGTGATATTTTCTAAACGATCACCATAATATTAGTAAATACATGAGGTTTAGCAAATCATTCTTCCATACACTTAAAGGGGAAACTCCACTTTTGCTGGAATAAAATCTTGCAAAAAAAAAAATAAAATAATTATAGTATATAAAATTGTGGCACAAGCCATATTCCTTGTGCAGCTCTGTAATTTTCTGTGAAATGCAATATGGCAACCTGGAGGTGTTCTGTACACAGAAAGTTCATATCCTGCTTGTGTGATTGGCTCACTGATTTTCCTAGAAGTCTGCACTAAGATAGAAATTCTGATCTGATCCTCTGCAACAAACCTGTCATTTTTGGTGATATACTCCCAAAGGCTTAGTCACGTCTACAGGGATGCAGACCCTGACACTATCCACATTAGAACCCTGCAAGTGCAGCAGTTGATTGATAATTATAAAGTCATCCTCATTCACATTCACATGGACACAGACAAACAGTTATTTATAGATGACTTTTTTTTTTTTTTCTCAACAAATATAGTAACTCTTTAAAGTGCATCTATAGTCAAAATGTAAGATCGTATATTAATTTATTTTTCTATCCTTCTCCTTCCTCTTGTCCTCCTTCTCCTTCCTCTTGTCCTCCTTCTCCTTCCTCTTGTCCTCCTTCTCCTTCTCCCTCTCCTCCTTCCTCCTTCCTCCTTCCTCCCGTCCTCCTTCTCTTTCCTCCTTTCTCTCGTCCTCCTCCTTCTCCTTCCTCCTTTCTCTCGTCCTCCTTCCTCCTTCCTCTCCTCCTCGTCCTCCTTCTCCTTCCTCCTTCCTCCCTCCTCCTCCTCGTCCTCGTTCTCCTTCCTCCTTTCTCTCGTCCTCGTTCTCCTTCCTCCTTTTCTCTCGTCCTCGTTCTCCTTCCTCCTTTCTCTCGTCCTCCTCCTCCTCCTTCCTCCTTTCTCTCGTCCTCCTCCTCCTCCTCCTCCTTCCTCCTTTCTCTCGTCCTCCTCCTCCTTCCTCCTTTCTCTCGTCCTCCTTCCTCCTTTCTCTCGTCCTCCTTCCTCCTTTCTCTCGTCCTCCTCCTCCTTTCTCTCGTCGTCCTCCTCCTTCCTCTCGTCCCCTTCCTCCTTCCTCCTTTCTCTCGTCCTCCTTCCTCCTTCCTCCTTTCTCTCGTCCTCCTCCTCCTTCCTCCTTTCTCTCGTCCTCCTCCTCCTTCCTCCTTTCTCTCGTCCTCCTCCTCCTTCCTCCTTTCTCTCGTCCTCCTCCTCCTTCCTCCTTTCTCTCGTCCTCCTTTCTCTCGTCCTCCTTCTCCTTCCTCCTTTCTCTCGTCCTCCTCCTCCTTCCTCCTTTCTCTCGTCCTCCTTCTCCTTCCTCCTTTCTCTCGTCGTCCTCCTCCTTCCTCCTTTCTCTCGTCGTCCTCCTCCTTCCTCCTTTCTCTCGTCGTCCTCCTTCCTCCTTTCTCTCGTCGTCCTCCTCCTTCCTCCTTTCTCTCGTCGTCCTCCTCCTTCCTCCTTTCTCTCGTCGTCCTCCTCCTTCCTCCTTTCTCTCGTCGTCCTCCTCCTTCCTCCTTTCTCTCGTCCTCCTCCTCCTTCCTCTCGTCCTCCTCCTCCTCCTCTCGTCCCCCTCCTCCTTCCTCCTTTCTCTCGTCGTCCTTCTCCTTCCTCCTTTCTCTCGTCCTCCTTCCTCCTTTCTCTCGTCCTCCTCCTCCTTTCTCTCGTCCTCCTCCTCCTTTCTCTCGTCCTCCTCCTCCTTCCTCGTCGTCCTCCTCCTCCTCCCCTTCCTCCTTCCTCCTTTCTCTCGTCCTCCTCCTCCTTCCTCCTTTCTCTCGTCCTCCTCCTCCTTCCTCCTTTCTCTCGTCCTCCTCCTCCTTCCTCCTTTCTCTCGTCCTCCTCCTCCTTCCTCCTTTCTCTCGTCCCCCTCCTCCTTCCTCCTTTCTCTCGTCCTCCTTCTCCTTCCTCCTTTCTCTCGTCCTCCTTTCTCTCGTCCTCCTTCTCCTTCCTCCTTTCTCTCGTCCTCCTCCTCCTTCCTCCTTTCTCTCGTCCTCCTTCTCCTTCCTCCTTTCTCTCGTCGTCCTCCTCCTCCTTCCTCCTTTCTCTCGTCGTCCTCCTCCTTCCTCCTTTCTCTCGTCGTCCTCCTCCTTCCTCCTTTCTCTCGTCGTCCTCCTCCTTCCTCCTTTCTCTCGTCGTCCTCCTCCTTCCTCCTTTCTCTCGTCGTCCTCCTCCTTCCTCCTTTCTCTCGTCGTCCTCCTCCTTCCTCCTTTCTCTCGTCCTCCTCCTCCTTCCTCTCGTCCTCCTCCTCTTTCCTCCTTTCTCTCGTCCCCCTCCTCCTTCCTCCTTTCTCTCGTCCTCCTTCTCCTTCCTCCTTTCTCTCGTCCTCCTCCTCCTTCCTCCTTTCTCTCGTCCTCCTTCCTCCTTTCTCTCGTCCTCCTCCTCCTTTCTCTCGTCCTCCTCCTCCTTTCTCTCGTCGTCCTCCTCCTTCCTCTCGTCCCCTTCCTCCTTCCTCCTTTCTCTCGTCCTCCTCCTCCTTCCTCCTTTCTCTCGTCCTCCTCCTCCTTCCTCCTTTCTCTCGTCCTCCTCCTCCTTCCTCCTTTCTCTCGTCCTCCTCCTCCTTCCTCCTTTCTCTCGTCCCCCTCCTCCTTCCTCCTTTCTCTCGTCCTCCTTCTCCTTCCTCCTTTCTCTCGTCCTCCTTCTCCTTCCTCCTTTCTCTCGTCCTCCTTTCTCTCGTCCTCCTTCTCCTTCCTCCTTTCTCTCGTCCTCCTCCTCCTCCTCCTTTCTCTCGTCCTCGTTCTCCTTCCTCCTTTCTCTCGTCCTCCTTCTCCTTCCTCCTTTCTCTCGTCCTCCTTCCTCCTTTCTCTCGTCCTCCTTCTCCTTCCTCCTTTCTCTCGTCGTCCTCCTCCTTCCTCCTTTCTCTCGTCGTCCTCCTCCTTCCTCCTTTCTCTCGTCGTCCTCCTCCTTCCTCCTTTCTCTCGTCGTCCTCCTCCTTCCTCCTTTCTCTCGTCGTCCTCCTCCTTCCTCCTTTCTCTCGTCGTCCTCCTCCTTCCTCCTTTCTCTCGTCGTCCTCCTCCTCCTCTTCCTCTCGTCCTCCTCCTCCTCCCCCTTCCTCCTTTCTCTCGTCCCCCTCCTCCTTCCTCCTTTCTCTCGTCCTCCTTCTCCTTCCTCCTTTCTCTCGTCGTCCTCCTCCTCCTCCTCCTTCCTCTCGTCCTCCGTCTCCTTCCTCCTTTCTCTCGTCCTCCTCCTCCTTCCTCCTTTCTCTAGTCCTCTTCCTCCTTCCTCCTTTCTCTCGTCCTCCTCCTCTTTCCTCCTTTCTCTCATCCTCCTCCTCTTTCCTCCTTTCTCTCGTCCCCCTCCTCCTTCCTCCTTTCTCTCGTTCTCCTTCCTCCTTTCTCTCGTCCTCCTTCTCCTCCTTCCTCCTTTCTCTCGTCCTCCTTCTCCTCCTTTCTCTCGTCCTCCTTCTCCTCCTTCCTCCTTTCTCTCGTCCTCCTTCTCCTCCTTCCTCCTTCCTCCTTTCTCTCGTCCTCCTTCTCCTCCTTCCTCCTTTCTCTTGTCCTCCTTCTCCTCCTTCCTCCTTTCTCTCGTCCTCCTTCTTCTCCTTCCTCCTTTCTCTCGTCCTCCTTCTCCTCCTTCCTCCTTCCTCTCGTCCCCCTCCTCCTTCCTCCTTTCTCTCGTCCTCCTTCTCCTTCCTCCTTTCTCTCGTCCTCCTTCTCCTTCCTCCTTTCTCTCGTCCTCCTTCTCCTTCCTCCTTTCTCTCGTCATCCTTCTCCTTCCTCCTTTCTCTCTCTCCTTCCTCCTTTCTCTCGTCCTCCTTCCTCCTTTCTCTCGTCCTCCTCCTCCTTTCTCTCGTCCTCCTCCTCCTTCCTCCTTTCTCTCGTCCCCCTCCTCCTTCCTCCTTTCTCTCGTCCTCCTTCTCCTTCCTCCTTTCTCTCGTCCTCCTTCTCCTTCCTCCTTTCTCTCGTTCTCCTTCCTCCTTTCTCTCGTCCTCCTCCTCCTTCCTCCTTTCTCTCGTCCACCTCCTCCTTCCTCCTTTCTCCTTTCTCTCGTCCTCCTCCTCCTTTCACTCGTCCCCCATCCTCCTTTCTCTCGTCCTCCTTCTCCTCTCTCCCTCTCTCTCTCTCTCTCTCTCTCACTCTCACTCTCTCTCTCTCTCTCTTGACATGCATATCACAGTTGCTCTGTTTCAGCCATTAAAATGAATAGGAAGGCAGTATCACTGACTAATACTTGAACATACATGCTGCATGGTTGTCCTGTCACCTGATCCTTGACATTACTTTAGGTAGTCACTGACCTGGAACAAGTATGTTCACATTAGGTGTCTGGACATGCTATTTATATGCATGTTCCAGGTCAGTAACTTGCTAATTAGTGAGGCCAAGAGAAGTGCTAATGCCTTGGAACTCGCACTTTTAAATTTCCTCATTGGCTGCCCCCATATATCTGCTCTTTATGATAATGGCATCAATTCTTATAGAACTGTTAGGCTGCACTGTGTTTCTCAATGAATTTCACTTTTCCTATTACTAATGGTCCAGTGCATAAAGAGGCCGCTTCTGTAAGTCTTCACTTGATAATGCCAGAGAACATCGTGACCTATCATGTTCTACTTCTCTCTAGGTAGCCCTAAACTCACAGTAGAGAATCATTTCAGTGAATGAAGCTCCTGATTCTGAACACTCGTGTTTCTATGAATGATAGGTCTTTGTGTGATTTCTGTCCAGCTCTCATCCTGAGCCAGCCATATGCATAAATAATGGGTCATTTCTTTCTGGATGGAGATTTCTTTGTTGGGGGGGCACTAGGGAATCCCATGGAGTGTAACGGCAGATGTGAAGTCTTTCAGACATGTTTGTGCTTCTGCTTGGCTTGACATGACAGTTTCATTTAGGACTCCCCCCCTTGATCTATCCAAACTCTGTGGATCTGCCGGAAATCATAAACATCAAAGCCTGCACATGCTCACACTGATATATCCTAATTATTGAAGCCATGTATACTTGAGCTAAAGCCTTTTCACAATAATGTCACAGTTTACCCTATAATATGCTGTTTAATGGCTAAAAATAATGAGCTATAAGATTATTGGAAGCTGTGTTTATTCAATCAGAAAGTGCCAAGATGGAGATAATGTGCAAAGTTTAATAAATTGCCCAATTTAATTTTTCATTTTCGGTTGCTGTGAGTTACTGTGCTTTATGTGTATTTTGCTCTGAACTCTTCCTTTCTGAATAAGCCTAAAGTGGTTCTAAAGGCAGAAGTTTTTTTTTTTATTACTTTAATGCATTTTAGGCATTAAGGTAAAAAAAAAAAAACTTCTGTGTGCAGCTCCCCTCCCAGCCTCTCCTTATACTTACCTTAGCCCAATCTCATTTCAGCGATGTGCACGAGGGCAGCATTGCTGCTCTCTTTCTCCTCACTGGCTCAGAGGCAGCAGTAGGAGCAATTGGCACCTGATGCTGTCAATCACAGCGGGAGAGGGGGTCGACTCAGAGCTGCACTGTGTGTGTCAATGGACACACAAAGGGCAGCTTGGGAGTGAGCCCTCATGAGTACCCCCATAGCAAGTGGCCTGCTATGAGGGCACTCAGCAGGGGTGACGAGCCAGGAGCGCCAGCGAGGGAGAGCAGAAGAGGAGGATCAGGGCTGTCCGGTGCAAAACTATTGCACAGAGCAGATAAATATGTCTGTTATTTAAAATAACAATAAAAAATGTATGTGTGTGTGTGTGTGTGTGTGTATGTATATGTGTGTGTGTGTGTGTGTTTATGTATATGTGTGTGTGTGTATATATATATATATATATATATATATATATATATATATATATATATATATATATATATATATATATATATATATATATATATGTGTGTGTGTGTGTATATATGTATGTATGTGTATATATATATATATATATATATATATATATATATATATATATATATATATATATATATATATTTTTTTTTTACCCTTTACAATCACTATTAATGTGTACATATATGAAGAAAAAGAAACAAAGTTACAGTTTAAACAGGTTCTGCATTGCCACACAAGTCTATGGGCATGCAAAACCCCCTCAAAGGAGGTGAAATGCATCTCTCCAGAAATTGTGAGTGATCTCAGAAACATCTCTATGTCAAAGAGCTCAAAGCCTGTAGAGACAGGCCCTAATACATATTAATAAAAGCTTCGTAACGAGTTCATAACCTGCCCTGCACAGGGTTTTGAAATATTTGTGTCCTATATTACATGTGCACCTAGATGTACGCGATTTGCAATGGTGGGCTTCTTTAGCCCCGACAGAGAACAACATGCATAACAAAGATATTCCAACTTTATTCCATGCTAGGTTAATTTTTGTTTAAAAACGGGAAGCCCAGTCCTCAAGAACAGCCTTGTTTCAGTTGTGCACATATGCATTTTGTTATCTCTGAAATGTTATTATTGTGATCTTTACCACAATGCATTCTTTAGTGTAACCCTTACCTATAAATGCCTCTTATTCTTTAGATAAACAGCATGAAGTGGAGATGCCAACTCAGGCCCAAAAGGAGAAGGAGAAGGAAAAGAAGAAGAGACCCATGTCTCAGATTAGTGGTGTGAAGAAACTAATGCACAGCTCTAGTCTCACAAACTCAAATATCCCCAGGTTTGGAGTAAAAAGTGAAAGTGAAGAATCTCTAGCCAAGGTGAGATGTAGTGATTTGTACCCCCAAAAATGTATGTCTGCTCCCTATATGGGGGTCATCTGTCTGTTCCTAGTTAAGTAGACAGGAAGGAAATATTCAGCATGCATCATGAATGTGTGCACATCTTTTGAGTCTTTTCCAAACATATACACACACAAAATATTCCTTTTAAGGCCCCTTTCACACAACCATTCCAATTTGGGTTGGGTCCACCTATTAGTTTTTCAGGCGGACCTGACTGGACGATCCTTTCATTACTATGGACTGGTGGGTGTAAACTTGTGTTAGTTTACACCCACCTACCTCCTGTCAAATTTGGTCAACTAAAGACAAACGGAAGGGGATTCGTTCTCCATGTAGGCAGATTGGATCAGAGGGAGTCGGGTGTAAATGGACAGCAGAGTCTGTGTACACCCAGCCACCCATAGCAGAGCGAGTTCTTAACGTGTTCACTCTGCAGAAACTGATTGGACACTGACCTGTCATGCGCCTGATCTGCTCTGATGAGCAGGGGATTTTTGAGCGGATCCCTGCTGAGCAGAATGCAGTCCATTTCATCTGAATAGGGCTTTAATGGGTACTTTGGGTACACTGTAAGGCCCTGGATACACAGGCCCTCACAAGGCTATGATTCCTGGTGCATTGGAGGTGTACAGAGCCACATGACATGGGTAGACGCTCTGAGAATCTTTAGTAGACCGTGGTGTCTCTTTATGTACAGTATCTTACAAAAGTGAGTACACCCCTCACATTTTTGTAAATATTTTCTCTTTTCATGTGACAACACTGAAGAAATTACACTTTTCTACAATGTAAAGTACTGAGTATACAGCTTGTATAACAGTGTAAATTTGCTGTCCCCTCAAAATAACTCAACACAGCCATTAATGTCTAAACCGCTGATAAAAGTGAGTACACCCCTGAGTGAAAATGTCCAGATTGGGCCCAAAGTGTCAATATTTTGTGTGGCCACCATTATTTTCCACCACTGGCTTAACCCTCTTGGGCATGGGGTTCACCGGAGCTTCACAGGTTGCCACTGGCGTCCTCTTCCACTCCATGATGTTATTACAGAGCTGGTGGATGTTAGAGACCTTGCGCTCCTCCACCTTCCATTTGAGGATGTCCCACAGATGCTCAATAGGGTTTAGGCCTGGAGACATGATTGGCCAGTCTATCAACTTTACCCTCAGCTAGGCAAGGCAGTGGTCTTCTTGAAGGTGTGTTTGGGGTCATTATCATGTTGGAATACTGCCCTGCAGCCCAGTCTCCTAAGGGAGGGGATCATGATCTGCTTCAGTATGTCACAGTACATGTTGGCATTCATGGTTCCCTCAATGAACTGTAGCTCCCACCACCATGCTTGACTGTAGGCAAGACACACACACACACTTATGTACTCCTCACCTGGTTGCTGCCACACACGCTTGACACAATTGGAACCAAATAAGTTTATCTTGGTCTCATCAGACCACAGGACATGGTTCCAGTAATCGATGTGCTTAGTCTGCTTGTCTTCAGCAAAATGTTTGAAGGCTTTCTTGTGCATAATCTTTAGAAGAGGCTTCCTTCTGGGACGACATGCAGACCAATTTGATGCAGTGTGTGGCGTGGCCTAAGCACCGACAGGCTGACCCTTCAACCTCTGCAGCAATGCTGGCCGCACTCATACGTCTATTTCCCAAAGACAACCTCTGTGTGTGACGCCGAGCATGTGCACTCAACTTCTTTGGTCGACCATGGCAAGGCCTGTTGTGAGTGGAACCTGAACTGTTAAACAGCTCTATGGTCTTGGCCACCATGCTGTAGCTCAGTTGCAGGGTCTTGGCAATCTTTATATAGCCTAGGCCATCTTTATGTAGAGCAACCATTTTTTTTTTTTTTTCAGATCCTCAGAGAGTTCTTTGCCATGAGGTGCCATGTTGAACTTCCAGTGACCAGTATAAGAGAGTGAGAGCGCTAACACCAAATTTAACAAACCTGCTCCCCATTCACATGTGACCTTGTAACACTAACGAGTCACATGACACCAGGGAGGGAAAATAGCTAATTGGGCCTAATTTGCACATTTGCACATTTTCACTTAGGGGTGTACTCACTTTTGTTGCCAACGACATTAATGGCTGTGTGTGGAGTTATTTGAGGGGACAGCAAATTTACACTGTTATACAAGCTGTACACTCACTACTTTACATTGTAGCAAAGTGTCATTTCTTCAGTGTTGTCACATGAAAAGATAAAATATTTACAAAAAATTGAGGGGTGTACTAATTTTTGTGAGATACTGTATAATAGACCTTGGGAAATGAATGTCTTCAACCCTTTCAATAATATATTAAAGCTGTAGTGAGCGAAATACACAGGGGCTTCCATTGCATCTAAGAACATCTGAATTCAATGCTCTTACCTGGAGATCCTGCAAGTAACAGCACTTACTATTGAAACCTGATGTGACGATATTGCCTCTCGGGTAGCAGCAGGATTGTCAGCATGTTGTGCATGCTCCTTCATTTGGCTGGCGGGCTGTATATCAGTACTGTGGGATTGCCACCTGATTTGAGATCATGGGGCATCTCATTACATCTCACGATTTTGGGATCATGAGCAGAATTGAACGGTGCCTAAGTTCTGTTACTGACAGGATCTCCAAATAAGAACATTTTGCAGCAGATTTGCCCAAAAAAATGTTCTTTAGGAAAATTATATATACAATGAGGCATGATACCAAACATTCCAAAAAACAATCAAGTCTCAGCGCTCACTCTGTCTCTCATCCAACTTGTACATAGGTAATGTTCAAAGCGATGCTGCTCTCCTTGAGCGGGGTTTGAAACCCCAAAGCACTATAAAAAAGCAAAGGCGGGCGCAAACGCCTAGTGCATTACCTCCAACACCATTTTCAATTTTTTAAAAAGCCAAAAACATGAGAAGATCATAAGCTGATGTGTTTCAAGAGACAAGCCCCCTTCCTCAGAGCTCTGAAGAAGGGGGCTTGTCTCCTGAAACATGTCGACCTTCCAACTACAGTGACTTGGATATCCACCATCCTGGAGTTTGATTTGATATGCTTTTAATCTTCTCGTGTTTGTGAGTATGTTTTGGGCTTTTTAAGAAATTGAAAATCGTGTTGGAGGATAATGAACTTGACGTTTGAGCCTTCCTTTCTTTCGTTATGCTGACTAACACACTGAAAGTTTTACAGGGTTTACATAAACCTTAATGGTTAAAAACCCAGGCAAAGCTCACCAATAGATTCTTCAAGATATCAAAGAAATGGGAAGGGGATACGCCCAACCTAGGCATTTTAGAACTGATGCAGATTTTCAGCAGTACTGACTTTTAACCTTCTTTAACTTATTCTTAGTTCATCACATAAATAATCACAGATTATACAGACCGCCATAGCCTGCTAAAATCTGGGGAGAGTTTTAAATATTCTCGCCTCTCTATCCTGGATGCTATTTTTATCCAGATTTCTAATATTTTTGGCAGAACAAGTTTTTTTTTTTTTTTTCATGCACTGTGGTAATTTATTCATGGCATCCTCCTACACACCATTTGTTCTTTGTATGATCAGCTAGGATGGCACTGACAGAACGTTCCATACTGCGTGTACAAAGCCTCTAGCTGGGGAATAGAGCCTTCAATCTTACCACCAATCCAGACTTTGCATGCGGCATCTCCACGTGACGGCTTCTAACTGCTCTCTGTACTTTTCTCATTTATTCTCCATCAGGAACTTGAAGATGTGAACAAATGGGGCCTTAATATTTTTAAAGTAGCTGAATTTTCTGGAAACCGACCTCTCACAGTCGTCATGCACACAATATTTCAGGTATATATATATATATATATATATACACATTGTTTTTTGTGCAGACCCTTTCTTGCTTACCTGTCTGTGTATTAATTATTTATATGTACTCTCTCCACAGGAACGGGATCTGTTGAAGACCTTTAAAATACCGACAGACACTTTAGTTACATACTTAATGACTTTAGAAGACCATTATCACGCCGATGTGGCTTACCATAACAACATACATGCAGCGGATGTTGCTCAGTCTACACATGTGCTGCTTTCCACGCCAGCTTTGGAGGTATGAACTGCCCAGTTTTCATACTGTCTGCTATGTCGTAACTACAACGTGAAAGTTACAAATGTAGATGTAGTAGTATTATTGTACTAAAATCAAAAACTATTGTCAGGGTAGAGAGGTACTTGGGAGTATTTTGAGTGCTGACATTTCTTGGCAAGCTATGATGAATGTTAACACATACAACCCAATTAGATTTCATTGAATAGTGAAAGATGCTTTCTGTTGGGAGATGCATATCATTATTACCTTTTGCACTGATGTATGAATAAGCGATAGTGGGGAGTGGAGGGGGCAGTTATGGGGCTTCCCACCACCACTTTATTATATATTGCTGTGACCTCTCTCCCTTCCTTCAGAAGAATACTATGCAGCCTATTTTAATTTTACAGCTATCAGTGAGTTTTTATTTTCAGTGTGGGATGAAACGTCTGTTGACCCATCATGCAAAATCGAATCATTTTCTGTGCAGTATTCATGGCGCTTATTTCAGAAACTTTGATAAATAACTATAGGTATTCTTTGATTCCAAGGTGCAGGGAAGTCGTGGTTTGGTAGAAAAATAATTGTGGCTACTTGCTAGTTTACCTACTGAGAGTCTTGTGATTCTTCTCAGCAGCTTTGGCATCCTGTCCTGGATTATCTTAGTTATTTTAATTTACTTATGAGTGTTCAAATAGGGGTGCAAACAGCAAAATATAATATTAAATTACAGTCATTTAAGCTTTTCTTACCCTGTTGCTCTAAGGACTGGCATGTGAGTGCCCTAAAGTGACACTAAACTATATCCTTATTCTTCAGAAATGATTCATACACATCCACTGTTTATTGGCCCTCTATTTTTCATGAAATGGTAACTTACGGCCTCCTTGTAACATCCTCTGCAAGCTCCTGTACCTCCTACTTTTCCACTTCACTTCCGTTGTGAAGGAGCAGTGCATGTTAGTTGTAGTCATGTGCACTTACCCTATGCACACTAAGGGCTGGTTCACACCAAATGCGGTTGGGTGGCTATTCCAGCGCAGTCCCACCGCATGGACAAGGCAATATGCCTTGTCTCCTATGTGCCTGGTTCACGTTGCAGTGGTACCCGGGCACAATATGCTGGAAAAAAAGGTACTGCATTACCTTTTTCAGCGTTGTACAGTGCTAGACAATTCACTGCCTTGCATATTGTGGCCTGAACTTTCTGAGATGTTTGTGTGACATCTCAATAAAATTTGTTAAAAAAAAAAGGAAACTTCGCACATCATCACTGCGATGATCTCGGTCTCATCTCACCAGCCCTAACAATCCCATAGTCCCTAGTTCACCTTGGGAGTGAGTGTGAGAGGGTGGTTATGCTCCTCCCTACAGTGGGACCATGGGGAATGAACGTAGCCACCTCCTAACACCAAGTTGGATCACAGCAACAACAAAATAAAGGAATTTTGACAAATGGAGGAGGCTGAGAGCAATAGAAGACACTTTTTTGAGTTAGGAAAACAAACTTGAATAGGATTTTCTAAGCCAGAGTTTAGTGTTGCTTTAAAGTGAACCTGTGCCCAGGCTATAGATATGCAAGCTGTAAATATGCTTTAAAACAAGCCCTCATTACATTAGTGAAGGTTTGGTTTAAAGCTCCTTTAGTGCTTTGTTATACTAACTGTAAACACCCGAATGTCGTTACTGGTTTACTTTAAATAAAAAAAAGCCCTGGAGTGGCATGGAGTTGGAAAATAGCAAAATCTGCAGCACAAGGCCTGAATATGGAACTATGAGTAAAGACTGAGGCTGTTATCTACAAGCACGTCAAGCAGAATGTATATTAGAACTATGGGGGAACATTATACTGTAATTACTCTTTTAAAGAATACCACTGCCAGTACTTGGAACTAAACACATCTATGATATTAACATATTGGGATTTCACTCTTCTTATTTTTAGGCTGTTTTCACAGACCTGGAAATTCTTGCTGCAATCTTTGCAAGTGCAATACATGATGTTGATCATCCCGGCGTCTCCAATCAATTTCTTATCAACACAAGTAAGTTTACACAAATATACATTGCCTGGCTTGTCACCAGAAGAATAGACATTTCTTGGGGAAATTATATAATGTTTTATAGTGCATATTTATTACAGGGATAGATGCATAAGTTGCTCTTTTTTACTTGTTTTGGGGAGTCCTTACCACCAGCTGGTGAGGTTCCAACATAGCCCTTCAGTTGCTGGCTGTCTTTACCTGTTTTGTACCCAAAGATTTCAAGGGAAGTTCTTGCCTCTTTAGATTGACTTGAATAGGGACTAGGTGTGTAAGGAGGAAGGCACCAAAAGCAGAATGTATGAAGTCAAGATTTACATTTTATTCAGAATCTTGTGTAGCCAGGAGTTGCTCACTGACTCTGTGTGTTTCCATTTACTTGCCCTTACTCGCTGGATGGCATGGCAGTGGCTGTGGCTGTGGCTGTGCTGTGACAGGAGAGGTGCAACTGCAGGCTCTGTGTGAAATTCCCCTACTCACCCACGCCTCCTTCCGTCAGCAGCAGCGGGACCCATTAAAAGGGAAAAGGGAAGAGGACTGGAATGCAGCCCCTCCTTCTCCCCTTCCCCTGATGATGCAACCAGGCAAAGGACACTGGGACTTGTACGACTAAGGCTATTGCCGAAACTCGTCAGCTTTATTGTTTTATTGGCACTCTGATGTACCAATAAATGGCAGTTTTGCTGGCTCTTCTTACTACTGTTACACTGGGACTTGTAGTCACTACTCATTAGAGGATATAGGCTCCAAACTACAACTACAACAGAGCCCTGCTTAAAAAGGGAGAAAATTACAGGAGTTTCCTGGGCAAAAATGGTCTCTGAGAGGGGTTTGTGCAGTGCAGGCAAAGGTAGTGAGAGAACCGTACTGTCTGGACCATCCCAACGAGAGAGAGACTGATAGTGGGGAAACCAGAAAGTACAGAGCTGTGATCTGAGTGCGGAGGGTCGAGCCACTGCCAGGAGACACACTGCTGTGCTACAGACCAGAGTCGCCCCAGGCGACCCAGTGTGAGTGGACACCTAACCAGAAGCACCACTGCTACTGTGTCGCTGGGTTTGGTGAGAGGGCCTTGCGGCCATGACTTAAAGTGTTTGTTAAAAAAAAAAACACAGATCCTGTTCCCTTAAAGCGTGAATTACACAGTGCTTGTACTGTGTAATTCTGTCCCTTCTATACTGTAAAAAACCTAGCTGATCCTGCTTGGGTATACCCTCCCCTCTGTAAACTGACCACGGTTTATTATGGCTGCTGAGCCCTGGCACTGTGGTCAGTTTACGTGCCTCTGTCATCTGCAGCCCTGCTCTGTCCTTCTCTGTCCTCCTCTCCCCCCCCCCCCCCCCCCCCCCCCCCTCTGCCTGTCTGTTCTGTGTCAGTGCCCTCCCCCTGGTACAGAACCTGATTCTAAGTTACTTTGGTGTAGCTAGAACTTTGTCTAGCAGACTTTGTCGGAATTTACCTGTGTGTGCTCATTTATGTTCAACCCGCCAGTTATTCTGACCTGTATAAATATACTGAATTCATCTACCACTAAGCAGTCTACTGTCTATTTTTTGGTAGTAACTCGCAGCCAGGTTAAAAGTATCTAAACTTGTGTCCTTATACATGCTTGCAGTGACTTTCAGTCGACCAGGTGTGCCCGAGAGGCTGAGGTTGTTCTTGGAGTCAAGGCACAGAATTGAGAATCCAAATTTACCAAACGCTCCTTCAGGGATAGCGCTACAGCTCTTTTTGGGGGTTTAAGGCTTAATGTACACAGGAAATTTTTACAACCTCTCCTGAACAATTTAACTTGACAGTAACCCAAACGTCCGTTTTGCCGCGTTTACATGCCGCGTTTAGCCACGTTTGCGCTTAGAAGCGCTATTTTTTAAATAGCCAAAAATTAAAACCGCCTGTAAATGAAATGCGGCTAAATGCGAGTTACCGCATTTAGCCGTGTTTGGCGTCTGAAACGTCAGAAACTTTGGCGTCTGAACTCATTTTTTTGCATTCAAAGAAAAGCCTATAAAGGCAACTGCCTAAAAACGACATTGAACGAACCTGTGTACATGTACACATAAGATAACATTGGATGAGTTCACGGGCAGCTGAAAAAAGCAGCCAACTGCCTCTGAACGTCCGTTTACCAGCAGCAGTGTACATGAGGCCTAAATAGTCCCCCTTCATCAGAGCTTACAATTGCTGAATGAAGTGTGTCCCGGACTGATAAAATTGGGGGCATCATGAGGGGTAATTAGTAATAATCATTCCAAATCAATCGTTATGATCTTTGAGTTCATATTTTCTGCTTTTGGCACTTGGTTTGTTTTTTTCAGACGGTGCCGTCATCAATGTGATCAGGACAGGAAGTGAGAGTGATGTCCTCCCAGAGCCAAAGACAGCAATAAAAACCTAATTTATAATCAATCAATCCCACACAAATACCTTTTTACCTTTTCTCAAGGGTAATTTGTTACCTTGAGAAGTTAGATCTATGTTTCCCTGAAAACATTGATAAATTGATTGATGATGTCTGTTTTTCGACTTCTGCATCTATGATCTCGGTTGGGGTATTTTCCAGTTTGGAATTCTGGCCCTTTCTTCACAAGCAATACAGACCTGGCAGATCATCTAACCCATCCACACTGATGCCATGCTTTCGTTGCCGTTCAAAATATGAGAATATAAATTGGTATTTGGCTAGCAGATGGTTCTCCCTTATTTTGTGTTATATGTAAGGCCTCATTCACATGAAACTCAGAGGGCCATATATCGTGAAGAAAGGTTTTGTTTACGTGGCCAGGAGGTGCCCAGGAGTGACGGGCATTTGCATACGACTGTTAGGTACAAGTCAATGACAGACCATGGTTGTAGACATGTCAACACACATCCAAGGGCAGCACAGTGGTGTAGTGGTTATCCCTTTTACCTAGCAGCAATAGGGTCGCTGGTTCAAATCCCGACCACAACACCATCTGCCTGGAGTTTGCATGTTCTCCCTGTGCCTGCGTGGGTTTCCTCTGGGGTACTCCAGTTTCCTCCCACACTCCAAAGACATTCTGGTAGGTTAATTAGATCCTGTCAAAAAAAATTGGCCAAATATGTGTATGTAAGTGCAGCGGGACCCCATGGGAGTCCATACCGCAGATGGACACCCGCGGCAAAAAGCGCCCTGAGGCGATTCAGTTTGCATAGGTAGCGCTATACAAGTCACTCATTCACTCATTCATTCAAGCAGTTGCATGCAAAAGCTCAGATGTGCGCTGACACCTTTGCAGCCTGCCATATATTTGAATAGGCGGCGGTATGCAAACACCTGTTGCTGCCAGGCACTTCCTGGCTGTATTTCATCCAGTACAATGTAAAATGAAGTAGTTATTCACTATTAGTGCCTAATGAAATGGCTTTTCTCAGTGCCAGTCTGTTTAAAGATTTATGTCACATGATTCACATTGCAGCTGCTATTTCATTCCTGATTTATTAGGCAATGAAAACCAATGTATAAAGTGATTAAAGCGGACTCTCTCCCATTTGTGGGGCATCTGTTTATGGTTAGCTCAGAGTGTACAGATTATTGCAGCCATTTTCTGTAATACCCTGTGCTTTCCGGCAATTTGCAAAGGTGCGGGGAATGATTCTAATATTATTTGGTAGGCTACCCAAGACAAAAGAGATAATATAATCCTAGCCAGGACTGATCTGCATACAGTTTCAATGTCTACCTTGACGCTTTTAGACTCGGAGCCGCTGCAGTTTGCACTTCCTACTGTTAAACACCAGCTCTGGGTCCCCCAGTAGTCCTGTACCCAAGGTCTAGGGTTTATTATGGCATTTTTAATGGTCTGTTTTTCCTGCACTTAAATATAATTCTTAGAGTTCGGCTGTGTGCTTGGTAACCAGAGGGATACCCTAGAGTGCAAAAATCAATGTGGTGACTCATGCCTTGCAAATGAGCAGAGATTGTGGTAGAGGGGCGGCCTGTGCTCCTACTTAGACTCTTCATCGATTTTAACCTTTTCACGTCCTCTCCTGGCAGTCGGCTTGGTAGGCACTACCAAGTCCTTGTGCTTTTGGGTTACATCAGTATTCATTTAAATATTATTATATTCAAGTAGCTATCTGCAGCAAAAAAAAGACAAACCTCAAAAATATGAGCAGGTGCCACTGGAGTACGTACATGCATATAGACAACAAGTCTTCATTCATGCAGACTTCCTGTACTCGGATGCAACAAAGGATGAAGAAAAGGTTGGCACTATATTTTCTTAGAGTAAAAAATATGGCCATTGTTTGATACACAGTCCGTTGGCAACATAAATGACATCAAGTTAAGGTTTACATCAGCTTTAAATAACATACATTAGGACTGAATCCAATATAGTGAGAATAGTGACTGCATGACATTTATTTAATACTGGAAACCAGAGGCAGGGCCAAAAAATAAGCAAACAACCTGTCCCTTTAAAATTGGAGCATTTTTAATTTTGCATTGCGTCTCTAATATAGGCCTTGATGAGGTTTAGCTGCTTCAGATCCTCCTGTCCTTCATATCACGCTGAGTGTCTCTAGCAGTGCAGCTCAGACGGTGGCGCAGGTCATTATACAGGTGCGATGGTCTGATGCTGGCAGCATGCCTGGGCCAGTATGATTAAAGATCCAACTCAGTGATTTCTGTCGGTTAATAAGTGCGTGCTCCACATGATACCGCAGCTATCATTTATCGCGTCAGACCTGTCCTTATTTGTATAGATTCATGCTGCTTCATTGCAATTGAAGCAATCAGGCAATCATATCCTATAATTAACACAGACATGTTTCTGACATTTTTTCCCCCCTCTCAGTCCCTTGTGTTGCGTCTGCTAAAATGTTATTTGATTTTCTTCCAGACTCAGAATTAGCCTTGATGTACAATGACTCATCTGTTCTGGAGAACCACCATTTAGCTGTGGGTTTCAAGCTGCTACAAGAAGAGAACTGTGACATTTTCCAGAACTTGACCAAAAAGCAGAGACAATCATTACGGAAAATGGTCATTGACATAGTAAGTGCGCACTCTTATCTTGCAGTAGTGTTGTGTTCTGTTTGTTCTTACCATCTCAAAGGGAATGTTTCAGTTTATTGCTGTTAAAGGGAAATTAAAGTGATTGTAAAGGTTCGTTTTTTTTTTTTTCTTAAAATAACAAACGCATTATACTTACCTGCTCTGTGCAAGGGTTTTGCACAGAGCGGCCCCGATCCTTCTTCTCTGGGGTCCCCCCGTGGCGCTCCTGGCCCCTCCTCCTCAAGCCGCTTTCCATGGGGGCACTCCTGTGGGCACACCCGAGTCCTGTTGCTGTGTTTATTGACACAGACAGCAGGACTCAGGCTTCCCCCCCTGCTGCTATCAATCTATTCAATGAGGACCTGAGATAGGGGCTGGAGCTGCTAGGCTCGTTCTCATTGCTGGAACAATCGGGTTCAGGTAAGAAAAGGAGGGACAACTGCGCCACAGATGGTTTTTCAGGAGGCGAAAAGCCACAAGACTTTACAGCTCCTTTAGGGATTATACCATGAATAAAGAAACCCGGGTTACCACTCCGGTTCCTGTGCCCAAAAACTGGTGGGCTCACACTTCAGGTGCTGGCTCGGGTCTAAAGAGTCTATCCAAGCGCTATGTTATCAGGCAAGAAGAAATGCTCCCAATCGTCACACTCCAAACAGACCCCAAGGTCATGCAAGTTGAAGCAGTCTCAGTCTAAATCCACCCTGGCCATTCCATGATGCGTTTTGCCCTGCCCCTGGAGTAAAACATGCATTGTCGTGGCCAGAACATAGCTAGGTTGAGGTTTCTTTAACTTGCATGACCGTCGGCTCTGTTTGGAGTGCGACGATCAGGACCTTTTTCCTCTTGTCTGACCAAGTCTACCATGTTGCATACCATGGGTTTCTTTTGAAGGAAAATGTGTGCCCTGGACATGACCTTTCTACCCCTCATGGCTTGAGGTGTAGACCAGGGTCAGATGTACAGGGCCTCAAAGATAAACTGCATAAAGCTGGCTATACATGGATCGAAATTCGTCCGGTTCAGCAGGGACCAGTTGAATTTCGATCCATGTATGGAGAATGTGTGGTTTTATCGAAGTTGATCTACCAATCTACTTTTGTACAACCGCATTGTTGAATTGTAGCTGTTCGATCAGCATTGCATACTAAAGACTGCAGCGCTAATCAGTGTCTCCTCTCCGTCAGAATACATTGACACAACGGGGAGGATCCCCGCCACCACAAATGTGTGGATGGAGAAATCGTGTTTGTTACACTAACTAGTGTATGGGCAGCCTAAGTCTGTAGACTGCTGTGCACCCCCCATACCATTTTTGTTACCGTCAGATACAGATGTTTGTTATGGCTTTTAGCAGAAAAGACACATTGCTTTTATTGGAGTTAAATAGTGCTGTTATCGTTGCCATAAACTGGGGCCAAGTTTACCATTCCAGAAACTTGGCGTTTGTGTATAACAAGGGTCCACTTTTTCCCCATAATTTCCCAAATTTGACCTTCATTGGCACTGGAAAGCAAATGCCAAAAATCAGAAACCCTACTTGAGAAGTGTCTCAGCAATGTAAGCATTCACAGGGTCAGCATAACAAAAGGAAACTGGCATGGAAAATTGAGCACAGCAGGGTAGGACTTGGGGCTGTAAAGGTTGTATGTGTGTAGGGACCATGCTCCAACAGACTTCTGCCATTATCTGCTTTTATCTAGCCAGAGGCAGTGCAGTAGCCAAGTGACAGCTGTGTCTATAGGTTTAGGGTGTACTCTGCTTACCAGTGCTGCACCCCTCATTGCATCACTCAAAGGGAGCCTATGTGTGGGATAGTAGACACATCCCTTTGGGATCTGAAAGCCCATAGATATTGGCACTGTTTTTGGGATACCTTGGTCTCCATACATTATTACTGTGTGAGGTAAACTGAGTACCCTCCTCCTTGGAATCTGAGCATCCTCATGCTATCTGTGTGTGTGGGGGGGGGGGGGGGGGGCTTACACTGCATTGTATATATCTATATGCCTGCAATGAAGCCAATATAGTACTGTATTAGGGTCTGCTGGCGTGTAAGGACTTTGCTACCAACATCCCATGCCACCACAAGATATGCAGACCTACTGCAGCTGCAGAAAGATTGCTTTAGTTTGCTGTAGCTTTAAATAATGGCAGGCATGAATAACCTAGATCCCTCAAGTTACTGTGCTGATTTTAAGCCATAACGTTTGGTCTAGTTTTTGGTAGATGCTGTTCATGATTATTATATTATTATCTTATGGAGAACATGATAAGAAGAACAAGTAAAGGGCACTGGAACACCCAAAACATCCAGGGCGACAGGACCAGGGCTGGGAATTATAGCAGATAGATCTCACTGTTGGACTATTGAAGTCATAAGAGAAGTCCGGGGCTAACCCTTTTAAGGCCCGGAGCTTTAGCCAGCTAATATTGCAATTACTGACAGGCTGTGATTTTAGGCTGTCTTACACTTATGTGATGACTAAAATAGTCTCCATCTCGTGCAGAAGGTGTGATAGCCGGTATATTTTCTGCACTCTTCACAGGAACATTTCTTCTCGTTTCCATCCACCTTGTATATAGAAATAGCATAAGACAGCTGAAAAGCCTCAGTCATACATCTCACATTGCTTGCATTTGTCAAGCTTTTCTGGCACAGTTTACTGCTGGAAACCTTGATATTACTTGGGTAGATATATCAGACGTTTGTGTTACTTAAAGAGTACCTGTCATTGCAAATGCATAGGGTGATTTTTACTCTCACGCCTTCCTTCTGTCTGGTCTACACCGCACTGGGTTGAGTCGATTTTCTTGTGTAACCTTGTGTAGCATTACAATGACTTTGCTTAAGTACAACTAATAAAGAGCTGGGCGCTAATACAAATACTTACAACCAACCGAGAGGTTGTATACAGAACAGAGGCTTTACTGAGTAGCCCAGCACACATTTATATACAGGTGCATCTCAAAACATTAGAATATCATCAAAAAGTTAACTTATTTAAGTAATTCAATTCAAAAAGCGAAACTCGTATATTTTATATAGGTGTGTTACAGCCAGAGTGATATATTTCAAGCATTTCTTTTTTTAATATTGTAAAGATTATGGCTTACAGCTAGTGAAACCCAAAATTCAATATCTCAGAAAATTAGAATTACATAAGACCAAAGACCAAAAAAGGATTTGTAATACAGAAATGTAGGCTTACTAAACAGTATGTCGATGTACAGTATAGTATGCACTCAATACTTGGTTGGGGCTCCTTTTGCATGAATTACTGCATCAATGTGGCGTGGCATAGAGGTGATCAGCCTGTGGGACTGCTGAGGTGTTATGGAAGCCCAGATTGCTTTCATAGCAGCCTTCAGTTTTGTCTTCATTGTTAAGTCTGGTGTCTCTTTTCTTCCTCTTGACAATACCCCACAGATTCTCTATGGGATTTAGGTCAGTCGAGTTTGCTGGCTAATCAAGCACAGTGATAACAATGATCAGTAAACCAGGTATTGGCACTTTTGGCAGTGTGGGCAGGTGCCAAGTCCTGCTGGAAAATGAAATCCCATCTCCATAAAGCTGATCACCAGAGGGAAGCATAAAGTGCTCTAGAATTTCCTGGTAGAGGGCTGCACTGACATTGGACTTGATAAAACACAGTGGACCAACATCAGCAGATGACATGGCTCCCCAAATCATCACGACTGTGGAGAATTTTGCATTTCATTTGGAAATCCAGGTCCCAGAGTCTGGAAGAAGAGTAGAGAGGCACAGAAGCACAGAATACCTGTATATAATATGAGTATCACTTTTTGAATTAACTGAAATAAGTTAACATTTTGATGATATTCACATTTTTGGAGAGGCACCTGTGTGTGTAACATCCTTATTCTGCATTTTGATTTTTGAAAAAGTGGCTGGGGCTTAGCATGAAAATCCTTCAGATTTCATTTAATTTGCTTCTTCTTCATGGATGCATCTCTGAGCTACACTGTGCATGTCTAACTTTTCCAATTAAGTTTTGTGAGACCTGTAGTGTCTGAGTGAAGAATTATCTTAAAAAGAAAGCTAATTAAAACTGAACTCCAGGCAACTGTAAAATACACAAATAATGCAGCTCTGCATTTATTTATTTTTTTTTTTTCTTTTATCGAGAGAAGTAGACTGGGGGTTCTCGAGTCTCCCATCCTCTGTATGGCTAGCAATGTCCGAATCCCATTGTCCCTCCCCTCTCTGCCCGGGACAAACCCGACCTGGTCCGGATGGATCAGTGTGCCCAAGTGCCCCTTTATTCGATCCGCCAGTATCTTTGCGTATAATTTTGTGTCGAAATTTAATAAGGAGATGGGTCTGTAGTTCGAGCACACCGATCCATCCTTCCCATCCTTCCTCAAAAGAGTGATCGTAGCTTTTAGGGCCTCTTCGCTCATATCATAGTCTATCCCTAGTCCATTCATATATCGCAACAATCTCGGTATAAGAATCTCTTTGTACGTTTTATAATATGAGGCCGTGAAGCCATCCGGGCCCGGGCTCTTCCCTATTGGAGAGTTGTTGATGGCTGCTAAGATCTCCTCCTCAGTTATTGGCCTCTCAAGCTCATCTCTCTCCTCCCCCCTAGAGCCATTAGCCCTGCCCTCTCTAGGAACTCTGATGTTTTCTGATTATTTCCAATGCTGTCGTTGTTTCCCTTGGTTTTCACCTCGTAAAGTTCTTTGTAATAGTCTCTGAATGTAGAGGCTATTTCACTAGAGGTAAACTTCATCTCCCCGTTTCTTGTTTGAATTTTTTCAATAAAATTTCTGGTTTTCTTTTTTTGTAATTTCCTTGCTAAATATTTCCCTGGCTTGTTGCCCCATATATATTGTTCCCTGGCCAATTTATTGAACTTCTGTCTAACTTCCTGTTCAGCTAAATCTTTCAATTCCTCTCTCTTATCTGTAAGCTCTATGTATATGCTCTGGCTAAGTGCCCCCCCAGATTTGTGCTTTTGCTCCAGGGTTTTAATCTCGGCCATTAGAGCCTGCGTTTTTCCCACCCTCTCCTTTTTTTTCCATGAGGCTTTAGCTATCAGGAGCCCCCTAATGAACGCTTTATGAGCGTCCCACAGTTGTGCCTCTGAGACCTCTCCGTTGTCGTTGATTTGAAAGAACCATTCTAGCTCCTTTTTGATATAATCCCTAATTTCTTTATCATGTAACAATTCTGGATTAAGTTTCCATCCGCTAGAGGGTTGTTTGTGTTCAGGGAACCTTAGCCTCATGGATACCGGCGCGTGGTCCGAGAGGGAAGCTATTCCAATTTCGGTTTCTTTGACCCTTTCCAGTATGCCATGGTCTATTAAAATATAGTCCAGGCGAGAATACATCTGGTGGACAGGGGAGAAGAACGAGTAGTCTCTCGACTGCGGGTGCTGGATCCTCCATACATCCAACAGTTGGTCCTCCGATAGTTTTTTTTAATCCGCTTTAGTTGTATGTTGCCCCTCCCCGTGCCACCAGACGTACTGTCCTTCGCGGGGTCCATCACGAAATTGAGGTCCCCCATCAGGATCAAATATCCTTTCCTGAAGGCCCTTAGCTTACGCAGAATTGCTTCGAGGAATAAGATAGGTTTGGCGTTGGGGGCATAAACATTGGCCAGTGTAAGTTCTACCCCTAGGAGGGAACCCCTAAGAAACAGGAACCTCCCCTCGGGGTCCGTCATTCTCTCCTCCACCGTGAAGTCAATGTCCCTCGCAATCCCAATAGCCACTCCTCTTGCCCTGCTCGAGATAGTATCTCCATAAAACCAATTTGGGAGAGCTGGAGAAAAAAGTCTAATATTTGAGGAATGTGCCAGGTGAGTCTCTTGCAAGAACACTATACCTGCGCCATATCTCTCTGCTTCCTCCAAAATTTTAGATCGCTTGCCGGGAGAGTTTAAGCCTTTCACATTATATGATAAAAATTTGATTTCTATGTCCTTCATTTATTTTTTGGGATTTGTTTTTTTTTTTTTTTTTCCCCCTCTGAAGTATTGATGGTGATAACAGCCCCACAGCGGACGTGGTTTCCCTCCCCCTTCCCCCCGTCCCCCTCCCCTCCCCTCCTCCTCTCTCCCCTCCCTTCCCCCCCTGCCTCCCCCTCCCCTCCCTTCCTCCCCTCCCTCCCCCCCCCCCCCCCCCCCCTCTCTTTCCCCAACTAGGGTCCCCGGGTCATTGGGGGCCATCCTTTGTGGCTTCCCTTAGACTCCGGATTCCTGGTGAGGTGGAGCTTGTTTAGCCCTCCCCTCCCCCTCCGCGACCCGGACTCGGGGCGCAGAGGGGGAGGGGGCAGGGCCGGGTCGAACAGGGTTCTTATACAGCTACATGTGCGCAATCACCCCTCCTCCCTCCCCTCCCCCACCCCCCCCCCCGGGTCCCCCAGGCCTTCCATTTCCTTCCAGCCCTGCAAGTTCGGGACAGAAATCCCGAGTTTTGTACAAAATCCCTGCACTTCTTCCGGGTACCTCAACCTGGCCGTGCACCCCTCTTTTGACCCTATTAAACATGAGGGGAAACCCCAGTTATATCTTATGTTTTCCCTTTTCAATATTTCCAACAGGGGTTTCTGGTGTCTCAGTCTTTCCAGGGTTCGGGCCGATAGGTCTGCGTATACTTGAATTTCAACGTCCTTATGCAGTATTGGAGACTTGTTTTTTATTTTGGCCCACAGATCCTCTTTTTCTTTGAAATGGCCGAATCTGACAATTATGTCCCGGGTCCGCTCTGTACCCCCCCTTTCGGGTCTTCCTACTCGGTGTATCCTTTCTATGTGGGGAAAGTGATCTGAGTCCTTGCCACTTATGGGGCCCAATATTTCCCATAGTTTTCTTTCTAGGTCCTCCCCTCTTTGTTCCGGGACGGCACGCAGCCTCAGGTTTTGCCTCCTATCCCTGTTTTCTTGGTCCTCTATCTTATAGAGGGTCTCTCTCTGGGTGAGATAGGCGCCTTTTAATTGTGTTTTCAGCTTCACAATTTCCAGGTCTATAGAGTCCGCTCTCCCTTCCACCACTTCCACCCTGGACAACAGATGGCCCGTATCCTCCCGTAGGGAGTTGATTTCGAGTTTGATTACATTCTCCAGGCGTAATAACATCGCCTCCATTTCAAGTTTATTGGGGATGTGAGTTCCTGATTGACGATCCTCCCCCCTACTAGGCTCAATCTCAGTCTCCATTGTGAGGTCCGCTCTGGAGTCGTTGATTTCTCCTTCCGCCCCGCCCCTACTCTCCGGGGAAGCTCCGGCCCGGGTTTCTTTTCCCGATGTTTTTGGGCTTGCACCCTGTCTTAGATAGTGTTTAATTGTACTTGTCTCCCCTTTGCTGCCTTTGGTGGTTGCTTTCTTAGGCTGTTTGGCTGGGTCTTTACTCATGTTGGCCTTCCTCGTGGGTCTAATTCTCTTCCCCAGTCTTGTTACAAACCTAGGCCTCCTGGGCCCTTCTCCACCTCCTCCATTTTAACGAGGTCCTTACTTTAAGGCTGTCTTTTACCCCTTGATAGTTTAAGATTTTTTTTTTTTTTTTTTGGGTTCACAGTCTGTACCGGGGCCGTCTGGGGCGCCTGGGCTAGGCCCCTCTCTGTGTCTCCCCGTCACAAAATTAATATCTTGTGGTATTTAGGGCCGGGTTGCCCCTTTGAGTTCTATTCAATCTGAGGTCGGACGGCCTTGTCCGTCTCTCAGAGTCCTGTCCGGGCTTCTTGGGAGTATTGGGAGTATTGTTTATTGTTTATGTCCCCCTGAGCTTTAAGTCCCGGGGCTTCCTTCTGGGTGTCCCTCTAGTGGATGCAGTCTAGTTTGCAGGAAGCTGGGGGGGACCTTTTCCACTTGTAGGATCTTTGGGTGGGGCCCCAAGCGCTTACACAATGGCTAGCGCTGTTATCTTTTGAACAGGGGGGTTTGTTCGCCTTTCCTGCCAGTTAACATCAGTAATAAACAGTTTACACCTTTTCAATACCCTACCCGATGGCTCAAGAGGTAAAGTGAGTCGGTCTTTACCATATGTTACTGGGGGTCACTCATCTTGGTGGCGTAGGCAACCTACGAACATGTGATTTTATAGTTTGGCCTTGGTTTCATTTTTAAGAAAAACCTGGAATACAGCATACACAATCTGAGGTTTCGGTCTTATTTAGACATCTGTCATCGGACTGAGCCAGAATGGCCAGTAGGTCTTCGTAGATACCAATCGGAATCACCCTTTCATTCCATAAAGCAGCATTTGGTGTATGATAATATATCTTCATGGACACCAATCCTAATTTCACTTTCATTCCATAGTGCATTTTTTAGTGTGTGATAGTCGATCTTCCTAGACACCGATCTGAGTCACTCTTTCATTTGAAAATGCGGCTTTTAATATGAAAAAAAATAGAACCTCATAGACCCCAATCTGAGTCACGCTTACAATCCATAAAGCGGCTTTTGATGTGTGTAGTAGCTGTGAGGCAGATTCAGGAATTTTCATTTCAAACAGTTTTCCGCTATTGAGGGCTATGATGTCCATAATCTCCCCATAATCATGGGTTTTGGGGCAAAAATACGCCCGTGTGCATATATAATGTTTCAAAAGATCACTTTTGGCGCTCCAATTATATCCCAGCTATATTTAAAGGGAAGGGAACCGACCCACCCCCTTGCAGAAGTTGTCCACTCTGAGGCTGCCCGGTGCGATTTGGGTACATATGCCGATACGTTTTCGCACTGCTGTAAGCACAAAGGGAGACCAGGGGGGTACCCCAGGCGCCGGTAACTATTCCCCTCTAGATATAGGGGCGATTTGTGCAGCAACCCACCCGTCCCCTCTTACAGGAGGGGGGGGGGGGGGGGGTGGTACCCCAGCAAGGGTAGGTGGGAGGGGGGGAGACAAGGACACCCAGACAAAGCAGGAAAACAGGGGGCCAGATCTACCCCTCAATGACATGGGGAAAAAGAAAAGACAGGGAATAATGACATTTGCCAGTTATCCTGGTACCATTTTGTGATCTTATCCTAAGACTGTCCTAACACCATAGCCCGTCTTGTAGGTACATTCTATACTTCAGGTCTGCAATTGGGTAGATCTTACCTCCAGATTATGCAGGCTTCAAAAAGGGTGTGATGGGTACTCACAGACGGTGTTGATGCGCTGGCCTCATTAGACTGTGTTTGCCTGTGGGTCCGTCCCCGCCGAGTCTGCGGGGGTTAGTTGGTAGGGGGGAGATGGGGAAGGAGGAGGAGAGCCGCTGAAGCGCTGCTGCGTGTCCCGGTTGATGCCGCTGTTTTGCCGTTTTGCCGGTTTAGTTTAATTTACCTGTGGTGGAGCGCACACATCCTGCGCTGCTTTCCCTGGGGAGGCTAGATGATACGCGGCCGTCCGCTGCATCTCGCCCACGGAGCGATCCCGCGTCCTCCCGGCTGCACGCCCGTTCTCCCCAGCCCTCCGGCTCCAGCTCCTCCCTCCGTGCGGACGTTACGTCGGCACGTCCCGCATCCCGTCACTCACTATACGATCCCCTCCACCAGCTCTGCATTTATTAATATGTAACTGAATGTATTTTTTTTTTTTATATCACTAGTGTTTAGTACTTGTTATTGATTTTTCAGACTGGGAAAGGTAGGAACAACACGAAGAGACAGTAATTGTGCTACAGTGCTCATATGCTAACATGGAACACACTGATAGGATTAGAGAGCAGAAAGATGATCTCATCAATCTGCTGTTTGTCTTTTCTTGGTCCAGTCACACCCTGTGACCTGTAAGGCTGGGTACACACGGGTCAAAATGGATAGTTCGTCAGAAACCGGCTGACTTTGGACCCGTGTACAGTTCCCCTGTCCAACAGAAGCCGGTCTCACAACAAATGAGCATGCTGGAATACCTGCACTGGTCAGGGTGTTCTGTCGGAAGGGTCAGAAAGCAATAGCTCGCAGGGAGATCACCGCACTAATATTGCTTGTGTTAGTACTGCGATCTGTATGTTTTTTTTTTGTGGCAGGCAAAACATCTCAATACAGACAAGTGCCCACTGTCCCCATCTATAACTGGTCTATACAGCAAGGAGCACTGGAAGGGCGACTTATGTCAAACAAATACAAAAAGATTTCCAAGCTCAAATTTACCAACCAACCAGCGACCAACCAAATTGACCTGTCTAACAATATGTGTTAAGAACAGGGGTTTAGTCTGCACACATTTGCAAATACATGCGTAAGCTACAGGTCCCATCAAGGCACCATATTTTCTGTAGTCCCTAACTCTAACTTCAGTGAGTCTCCACAATGGTGAACCTGGAAGGAGCCCACCCCTGCGTTAAGAACAGGGGTTTAGTCTGCACACATTTGCAAATACATCTCATCTGTATAGCTAGCTGTCTGCTTGAAGTTCTGCTATAAATATAACTAAGACAATGAAGAATAGATACGATGGCTAGAGAGAAACTTAAATCTGGACTATATGAAACAAAAATAACATTGCATGTATGAGACTGCAGTAAGCTGGAAGAGATTCATTTTCTAGACTCTTACTGCTCTTATTCCCGGAGTTAGACACGCAGCTTGCTGCCTGACCTACTTGTCATTTGTCAGTTGATTCCTGGTGTCATGTTGTTTCCGCTTATTACAGCATTTGCATCCTCTGCCATTCCTCCTGCCTGGCCATATTCATTATTCCTCAGTGCAGGCACAATGCTGACAGCTGCACAACCCCTGCACCAGACAAGCAGGATAATCTCGATATAAGCCCTAAGGATGGTGGACCTAATTTTGGCATTTCTCTTGGGGCACAAAAAAAAAATACTCTATTGGTCACAATGAGGTTCTGAGCCTCTGATTATTTTAACATGCACTATATATTGTATCTTCTTGTGTACTTCTGTGCCAATTAGATACGGGGTTTCTTTATTTCCTACATATGTTTTCCAGATCTTTTAAACCTCTTGATGTCAGTTATGTTGTGACAACTGTCTAATAGGGTATTTTCCCTCACGTTAAAGTGGTTATAAAGACCAAATGTTTTTTATCGTAATGCATTCTCTGCTTTAGGGTGAAAAAAACCTTCTGTGATCAGTGAGTCCCCCCAGCCCCCCTTATACTTGCCTGATCTCAATCCAGCACAGTGCCCGAGGGCAGCAGCTCTCTCCTCCCTGGATATGGAGGCAGTAGCAAGAGCCATTGGTTGCTGCTGCTGTCAATCAAATACTGTGAGGAAGGAGCAGGGCCGTGCTGCGCTATGTGTGGCAATAGAAACAAACATCCCTGCTTGTGATTAAGCCCTCACGAGTGCCCCCATAGCAAGCAGCTTGCTATGGAGGAACTCAGAACGGGGAGAGGAGCAAAGAGCACCAGTGGGAGACCCCAGAAGAGGAGAGTCATTGCACACAGCAGGTAAGTATAAAAATTGTATTATTTAAAAAAAAAGAATGAACCTTTAGAATCACTCTAAGAAGATTTTTCTTTCACTTTTTTGTCTTCGGGACACATGGTGGAGGCAGATCTCTACAAATGGACAAAGACCAATAAAAAAAACTGACATGGGTTCTAGCCATTCATTCTTTACTTCATCCAAATTAAAAAATACAAATGTTTTGGCCATTAACACCAATATTTGCCCTAGTTCTATAGCTATAGTTTGAGAGCATTGTTGCATTATGTCTGTGCTGTTTTGTTGTGGATCAGACATTTTTTATTTCTTTTCTTTTACTAGGTGCTTGCAACAGATATGTCGAAGCATATGAATTTACTGGCCGATTTGAAAACAATGGTTGAAACCAAGAAAGTCACAAGCTCCGGGGTCCTTCTTCTCGACAACTATTCTGACAGAATACAGGTAACCAGAATATACATTGCTTAAAGCTTAATTGACTCTCCTTATTTATCACTGTAATGCAACCAAGCTGCATTCGCAACAATACATATGAAGCTATTTTCTTTCTTTTTTGAGCTGCAGCACAAATTAAAGAAGCTTTGGTTGCCAGCACACAGGAGAGTCAGACCATGGTTCTCTCACAAATAACAGTGTCCCAACCCTCCAGTGCAATGCACCCTGAACACTGTTCTAATTAACAGTGTTGTGCAGGGATTGAGAGCACTCTTTATTAGAGCAGTGGTCCCAGAATGTGGGGAACCCAAGGAAACTGCAGAAACTACAACATTTTGACATTGAATCAAGGGAAATGTTAGGAAACCACTAAAGAAGGGTACCAGAGGCAAGGAGTTAACCTGTGTACTACAGAGTGTGTCTTCTGCACTCAAGGGCTTGAGAGGCAAATTGCCCTAGAGACCCGCCCAGAAACACACTCAACCCCCCAGTTGTAGAAGTGGGGGCAAACCTAGTGATTAGCTGACTTTTGGCTTTGGCACATATAGTGGAAGTGGATGAAGGAGAGCAGTGTTACTCCACTGACCCCTCTGTGGACCTCCTATGTTGAGGCAGGAACGGACTCTGGACACTCATGTATGTATTCACTAATCATGGTAGCAAAGTCAGGGCCTAGTAGACCACATCCCCAGAAGGCAAACTTAGTTAAAAACTTGGATATAACGCAGTGTCCCATGCACCCAGCATATGAGACGCAAGCTTAGATGCTTGTCATAGGCCATCACAACTGAAGCATAAGGCTCCAGAGGTTTTTCCCATTCATTCCAGGATACAGGGACTTATCCCAGCAGTGGAAGAGTCCCTTTTGAGGGAATTCCCCCCCATTCTGACACATTGTAATAGATTAAAGCCACCACCTAAATGGGATGAAAGGTGCAATCAGACAATTTAAACTAGAATTTAAGGAGGGATTCCAGTTGCCTGTCAGTGGGAACTGGAAAGGTGAGCATTCTCCAAACCAATTTAATGGTCTTCCTGTTAAGGTTGATTACTGGTGTATCTTGGAAAAAGAACATCAGTTATAACACATTTCCTGTGAAAGGCAAGTAATTCAGGCACATTCTCGGGTGGGGCCCGTGACCTTACTGTATAGAGCAGGGGTCTCAAACTGGCAGCCCTCCAGCTGTTGCGAAACTACAAGTCCCATGAGGCATTGCAAAGCTGACAGGTAAACGCACGACTCTCCCAGGCAGAGGCATGATGGGACTTGTAGTTTCACAACAGCTTGAGGGCTGCCAGTTTGAGACCCCTGGCATAGAGGAAGGTATCAAACAGTGGTTGTTGTAGAAAGGTCTTTGCCGCTGTGGGAGCCCTAACAATATGCTGACTCTCCAGATTCAAATGGGAATGCTGCATGAATAAGGTCTGACACAACCCCCCGCATTGCTTCACCCAGTGGTTAATGTTAGCACTCGGTCCCTCAAGCTTAACCCTTACTGTAGTTATCTAGTGGCGTAAAAAAGTTTAAACAGGTACTTGGAGATATAAACAAAGAGATAGCTCCTGGTGCTTGATCCCGACCAGCCTTACTCACCAAGTGTGTCTTCAGAGAAAGAGTCACACCTGGGTCTGTGCCATAGCCCTAAGGTCCCATTCCAGTTTTCATTCCACATGCCAAGTCCCACAGGGTCCAGGTACAGCCTCCTAAGGTAGTGTTGAAAAAAACGCTAATTGGAAGAGCTGCTATACAAACAAATCAAGTAACCAGGGTACTGGCAAGGAATCCTAATTTGAAGCCCCAGAGGAAAATATCCAATCAGAAAATAGTCTAGCAAAAAATAGACTTTACTGGCATACTGGGTAGAGGAGGGGTTATATAGAGGCTGGCTTACAATTTTTCTGTTTGCCAGTGTCCAAACCTCCTGTAGACGGCAGTATAACCAGACTGCATCTGAATTCCTGCGTGCCTCAAGGGATGATAAAGAAATCCCCTTCAAACAGTACTAATTTCAGACATTACTGTGCTTATATATTGCAGACGGTCAATTTTTTTTACCTGTCACTGATATTAAACTATTTTGATTAGAAATAATATGATTAGACACTATTGAGTGTGGTTTTACAACAATGTGCTTATTTTCCATCCAAGGGCATTAGTATGTAAGGATTACCAGCAGTCTCTTAGTTTCTTTAACATTTGTGGTAATAGAGAACGGTTTCCTTCTTTATCCAGCTATGACTAAATCACACACAACATGACTCTTCCAGACTGCACTTCACAGCTAAGAAAAGTGTAAATGAAAAAGAAGCCTTGTGCCTTCTGTGTAATATCACAGCGGGTGATGGTGGTGTTTTCATTTCTATTTTAGGTTCTTCAGAACATGGTACATTGTGCAGATCTCAGCAATCCAACAAAACCTTTGCAGCTCTACCGACATTGGACAGACCGGATAATGGAGGAATTCTTCCGTCAGGGAGATCGAGAGAGAGAGCGAGGAATGGAAATCAGCCCTATGTGTGACAAGCACAATGCCTCTGTGGAAAAATCACAGGTAGGGTAGAGGCGTTTTGTCTTAGAAAAATGTGCAGATTAAAACCTTAACACCTACATAGAAAATAAGTAATATAAATGTAATATTGTATTGCTGGGCTATTATAGTTTTGCTTTTAAGTTCATATAAATGAGTGATTTCCAAACCTTGGTGGGTTATGTACTATCATAACCCCCTTTGCCATGCATAAATGCCACTGCCTGTCATGGTTCAGGACATGTACCACCTACAGTACCTACCTACATGCAGCAGCTTTGTGTAAGCAAGGAGCACTTGCTATATCTGCCCCTTAACCACTTGACCACTGGGCACTTAAATCCCCTTCCTAACCAGACCAATTTTCAACTTTCGGTGCTCTCACACTTTGAATGACAATTACTCAGTCATGCAACACTGTACCCATATGAACTTTTTTTCCTTTTTTTTCACACAAATAGAGCTTTCTTTTGGTGGTATTTAATAATCGCTGGGTTTTTTATATTTTGCGCTATAAATGAAAAAAGGCAGAAAATTCTGTAAAAAAATAAATAATTTCTTTTGTTTCTGTTATAAAATTTTGCAAATTAGTAATTTTTCATAATAAATTTTGGCCACATTTTATACTGCTACATATCTTTTGTAAAAATAATCCAAATCGGTGTATATTATTTGGTCTGTGTGAAAGTTAGTCTACAAGCTATGGTGCCAATCACTGAATATTGATCACACCTGAAGTACTGACGGCCTACCTCATTTTTTGAGACCCTAATAAGCCAGGACAGTACAAATACCCCCCCCCCTTTTTGGAAAGTAGACATTTCAAGGTATTTAGAAAGAGGCATGGTGAGTTTTTTTGAAGTTGTCATTTTTTTCCCACAATTCTTTGCAAAATCAAGATTTTTTTTTTTCTTTTTTCACAAGTGCCATATTATCCGGTTATTTCTCACACACAGCATATGCATACCACAAATTACACCCCAAAATACATTATACTACTCCTCCTGAGTATGGCGATACCACATGTGTGAGACACACCGTGGCCACATACAGAGGCCCAACATGCAGGGAGCACCATCAGGCGTTCTAGGAGCATAAATTGCACATCTAATTTCTTGACTACCTCTTGCACTTTTGAAGGCCCTGGAGCACCAGGACAATAAAAACGCCCAACAAATGACCTCATTATGGAAAGAAAATGCCCCAACGTATAATCTATGAGGCATATAGAGTCTCTTGACCATGTCATTTTTTTTCTACAAGTTTTTGGAAAATGTGGAAAGAAAATTAAAACGCATTTTTTTTTTTTTTTTTTTTTACACAAAGTTGTGCATTTTTACAAGATTTCTAACACATAGCATGTACATACCAAAAATTACACCCTAAAGTAAATTCTTCTACTCCTCCCGAGTATAACGATCCCACATATGTGAGACTTTTACACAGCCTGGCCACATACAGAGGTCCAACATGGAGGGAGCACCGTCAGGCGTTGTAGGGGCAAAAATGTAAAAGCTAATTTGACTACCTATTACACTTTGAGGCACTGTAGTGGCATGGATGAGCCGTGGATGGGGATGGCTAAGCATGGTTGAGCCATGAATGTGGATGGCTGGGTATTGCTAAGTATGGATGGTATGGCTGGGTGGGTATGGATGGAATAGCTGGGTATGGCTGAGTATGGATAGGATGGCTGGGTATGGCTGAGGCTAGCTACGGCTGAGTGTGGATGGATGGATAAGTATTGTTGAGTATGGATGGATGGATGGATGGATTAGTATGGAGGGCTGAGGATGGACAAATGGATGAATATTTATGAGTATTGCTGGGATGGATGGATTAGTGCAGGAATGGGCACAGATAAGTGCTGTGGGCATTACCCATCCAGCCCACAGCGCTGCAGCACTTGATGTCTCCCCTCTCTGCTCGCACTGTACCGATCGGTACAGAGAGGGGAGAGATGAACCGGACATGACGCTGGTTTGTTTACAAGTGATTGCTCCGTCATTTGACAGAGCATTCACGTGGTAAACGGCTGCTACGGAAACGGCGGTCATGGATATTCCCAGGTGTGTGCCCCAGGGGGTGCACGGGAGCAACATTCTGGGAGGGCATCCATGGACCTTGCTGCAGTGCAGTCTTTCGGCTATGGCCTGGTCAGCATGTGGTTAAATCTGTACCCAGTCCCTTCTTTCTGGCTTCTGGTGTGGGCCTGTTTATTATACGCCTTCTAAGTTCTGACTTATCTGTATAAGATAGTGGATATGTCCAATAGAAAATGTCCAATGGTACTAACAGTAGCAGACGCTTGGTTTAAAGTGGTTGTAAAGGCCCCCTAGCCCGATATTAATCCAGTGATGTGCACAAGAGCTGCTGCTGTCCTTGCACTCTGCCTCTTCTTTGGCGCAGAGATAGCCAATGACTCCCGCTGCTGTCAATCACAAGAGTGTGTCAGGAGCGAGCATGCACGAGTACCCCCATTGCAATCAGCTTGCTATGGGGGCACTCAGCAGGAGTGCTGGTGGGGTACCCAAGAATAGGAGGATCAGGGCTGCTCCATTGCACAGGTAAGTACAACACTTTTTTTTTTTTTTTATTGGAGCCTTTAGTATCAATTTAAATCACTATAGTCTTACTAGTGCATGTTAGGTGTCACTAGAGTGAACATTTTTTCACAGAGAGAATACTTCTATGATGGTTGTCAGGCTCATAAAGAAGTTTGAGTTAAACTCAAAAAAAAAAAAGTCCTCTTCTATAAGCTCCATCCAGTTTTCATTATATGAATATATTAGTGATATCATGAAGAATAATTCATCTTTGGAATACTATTGCTCACAAATGTCTATTTTAAACGTAATATGTTATTATTTGATAAAATATTTAGTAGCAGATTCATCCCCATTATTATAATTACCATGGCTGTTGTGTTTTTTTTTTTCTGCATTATATATTACATTGTTAAGCTTACTGATTTTAAGTTCATGGAATGTTTCAGTGAATCGCTAACAAATAGTCTCTTTTGTTACCAGGTCGGGTTCATAGATTACATCGTTCATCCATTGTGGGAAACATGGGCAGATCTTGTTCACCCCGATGCCCAAGACATACTAGACACACTGGAGGACAATCGAGAATGGTATCAAAGCACAATTCCCCAGAGTCCGTCCCCTGCCTCAGATGAGCAGGAAGAAGGTAGACAAGGTCAAACTGAAAAATTCCAGTTTGAACTAACACTGGAAGAGGATGGGGAATCAGACACAGAAAAGGACAGTGGCAGTCAAGTAGAAGAAGACACCAGCTGTAGTGACTCAAAAACCCTTTGTACACAGGACTCTGAATCTACTGAGATTCCACTAGATGAGCAGGTGGAAGAAGAGGAAAGCCAGACAGAACCTAGTGCATTCGAGGGAGAGCATTCCCCTGACACGTAACAGTGTGGAAAGCTTTCTCTTATCTCCCTTTTTGTTTTTAAGTTCTTTTGTTTTCTTTTTAGAAAATGGTCTCCAAAGTGCATGAAACATGCCTCAACCATGCTCACACCTCACGTTCATCTGCCGGGATGTTTGTTGATCAAAACTGACCTAATTTACTCAGTTTGGCACTCAGGAATATTAACCGAAATCCATGTCCACAGCAGTGGAGAGATAACAGGAAACATTGGCAGACAGTGAAAATAATCAACTACTCCAAAAAGTTTCTTGATGAGTGACAAAGGCAAGAAGATCACATGGCTTTGCTTACAGTGAGGAACAAGCATTGACAGGAATAAGAAATGCACAGTGCTAAAGTGCTGGCCTTGTCCAGCGAAAGATAATTGCATATTGTTATCGGGACACATCTTGGATGGTACAGCATCAGTATAACAAGCTGTGGAGATTAACAAAATTTTCTAATTTTAAGTCTTCCTGATAAAATGACTGAAAAACATGAAACTAGAAATTCTGCCGCTCTTTGAGCTGCAACATCCTCTGCATTTTGTATCATATGTAATACAAAGATTTTTTTTTGTAGAGCTTTTACTTTTGTTATTAAATATATATTGAGGTATTCTATTTAAAACAAAAAACAAAAAAAAAAAATCAAAAAAAGGTACATTCATCCACCACTGTTTTTTTTTTTCCAAAGAGTAACTTGCAAGTTTTCAGTACAAGTAATGTGCTACACTGGATGACGTCTCCGGGTCGTTTTTTTGCACCTTAGAATTTCATAGCAATTGATCGGACTGTAGAGATTCATTATTTTGTATGCCTGTATATTTCTTAAGGACACTGTCTTGCAGGAAACCCTTTCAGTAGAATTTTAATTTTTAATCGTCTTTTAATGTTCTGATCAGCACAGTACGAATGCATTGGCAACTTTTTTCGTCACATACAGTTCTACAAGTACCAATGTTTCAATCTTTTCTCAACCACAGACTAGGGATCACATTGTCCAGTGAATTGTGTGTATGAGTTACCCACGCAGAAAATGTGTCAGGATTTACATGTTTTGCAAAGATGCATCATACTAAATGCCTTTTTACCTTTGTTGACAGGGGTTGAATTCAGCTGGCTTGCAAAAGATATTCAAAAATGGTTCATGTCAAGTTTAAAAATGTCCTTTCTATTCTCACATGGCTGTGTCTGGGGGAATAACCTCTATTGTACACAGCCTATGCTTCGCTAATGGCCCATACTGGTTCCAGGGCAGGCTTGTCACTGTCAATAAAGCTGAACATTTACCAGGAGCCAGGTAGTTGACAAAGGCCAGTTCCACAACAGGATAGTTGACTTCACTCAGCCAGATTAGAAGACATTAAATAGTGCAAAGTGTATGTCTGGGCAAAGTAAAAAAAAAACAAAAAACATGCAGCACATCTCTGCAATACATACACATTTCACTAAGTTTAGTTTTTACAAATGCTGCAAGTACAGAAACATGCCCGTTGATTTGCCAGAGATTTGGTGAGTTCCTATTCAGTGTAGTCAGCCCTGCCAGAGTTCTCCATTTTTGACTATAGAACACCCCCCTCTTCCAGGACGGGGAGTAGTCTACCAAGGAAACCCTCGGGCAGGGCTGGTCACACTGCCTTGAATTTCAGTGCAGTAAAGGTATCTCTATTGGGAGTTTGGAACTCACTGGATTTCTGGCAGGATCAGCAGGTATTTTTTGTACAGTACTTTCAAAGAAACAAAACATGTGGAAATGTGCATTGCAGAGATGTATTGTTTTGTATTTTTTGTCCTGACATGCAATTTAAATGCACATACATATTATCAGTATTTGATTTGTGTCAGAAAGGTAATGTTTAGGTGTGTTCTTTAATTTCTAATGTGCTCCAAAAAGGAAAGCGCCACAGTTTCTTGCTGTGGTCCAGACTTCAATTTATTAGTATGATATAGAATAGTGCAGACAGGTATATACCTGACAACATCCAAGCTCTGCACACTTCGTTCAAACAGACAATATTCAAATAGTCTATCATTACAAACCAAATAAATACAATTAAAAATAATAATATATATACAGAATTGTATGCATCCAACCACACTTATTATATAGCTAAAAAAAAAAAATCTTTAAAGAATCATTGCTGCAAGAGCAATCTGTCTAGCAAAGCTTTTTGTACTGCTAAAAAACTGTGTCTCGTCCTAAAATCACCAGTAACCTGTAGTATTGCATCTTACTGCATGCAGACTAATGTTTGTGTATAATAATGGCCAAAAATATTTTTGACTAAAAGCATACAAAAATACTTAAAAAAAAAAATGTAAAGTTCTTTACAAAGGACTCCGGCCTTTGGCGTAGCCTTAAGTGTCTCTTACTTGTGTTTCACACCATCAAACTTAGAAAAGTCTCTCTTGCAGTTTGTACCTCCAGCAACATCTTAGATGCTTTGAGTAGTGCTGTCTTACATGTTGAGATCCTCTATTCCGCTAATCATTCATACTGTCCCTCTTCTCTTGCCCATTGAGTGCCTGGAATGTAAACAATGATAAAAAGCAATATGATTTCCAAAAATAAAGATAGACCTGAAAGGGTTAACAGCTGCACTAATGGAAATTGTTTCATAATACAGTTCACGTCACCCTATTAATCATGCAAAATGTAAAAAAAAAAAGTAAAAAATAAATCATTCATGGACAATCAATGAGTATCAAAACATTTGATTTTGTAGATCTGATATAATACACTGTAAAATCCTTTTCTTTCCTCTTTTTTTTTTTTTTTTTTTCCTTTCCCTCCTGTCCTGTTTGCCAAAGTGTGTTAAACATTGCACATGGCTTTATATAAACCATACAGTTAATAAGTGTCTTTATTTTTATTTATTTTTTTTAATCAAATTTGTCATTTGCCAGAATAATGCAACCTATTCAGTGCTGTATGGCCATATGTTTGGTTTTGTAACAGTATACTTTAGCTTGCAAGTTGCTGTTGTCAAAATAGAAACTTATTATTTTTTTATTTTATTTATAATTTTTCACCATTCTTTTTAACAGACTTGGTGTGAAAATTGGCTTAAAAAGGTACACAAATTGCTTTAAGGAAAAAAAAAAAAAAAACTTGAATGAAATGGATTTTCAGCAAGCTGTTTTGCGTGTTTTTTTTTTTTGTTTTTTTTAATTGTATACATATTTATTTTTTATTACCTTTGTGCCATTCATTATTTTCCTCACCGGATGACCTTACCTGTAATACAGTCTTGTTTGTCTCTGTTTACAACCATGTATTTATTGTAATGTATATATTATAATGTTAATTGTAAAATAACAGTTCTTATTATGACATCATCTTTAACTAGGTGGTGTTCTTATATCTTGAAACTCTTGGTGAGAGAATGAATATTCTGTATATTTACTCCTTGTACATTTTTTTCTTCTGTATTATAACGTCACCTTAGAGCTTCTTAGGAAAATTTGAAAAAAAAAAATCTTAAAAAAATATGCTAAATTTAAAAGCTGCAGGTCTTTGGTCCCAGGGCTGTGCCTTAACTCTGAACTATATTTTTTTTTTTTTTTTTGTTTACAACTCTGAACTATATTTTAATGTGTTTTGCTGCATTTGGAAACAAAAGGAGAAGAGAGAAGGCTGGGCATTTAAATGTTTTTTTTATTTTTTATTATTTATGCACTTTCTATTTACTTAAAAAAATCTAGCATCTACAAGTGAGGTTCATACAGTTTTTTATTTTTATTTTAATCTGTCTTTTTTTATTGCCTTTGAGGTTTCACCAATTCATTGGGTTTAGTATTAAACTGACTCATAGTCTCAATATTTCCCATATATTTAAAAGTGCTTGTACTTTATTTAGCAAATTGGGTTCATCAAGATAAATGTATGCTTGTTCACGCAATTTAAAAAAATGAAATAATTATATTCTAAATCAAATCATTATCCACCATTGTATCAGCTAGGAAATGGTTGGGGTTTTAAGACGGTTGTGCTCAATCTCCTATTAACAAATTCCTTATGAGACTATATTTGGTTTTGCTTTCAAGTCTTGTGCGCACAACACAGAAGCTGTGTTTTATATTTGAAAAGGCTTGAGAAACCCAGTAACTTCTCATCCAACTTTACAGATAAGCATGTATTACATGTTATTGTATTAAAGGTTATATATAGGTCAGTTTTCATTAATCCATCATACATAAGCTATACTGTAAAGTCAGGTGATCAATGGAAATGTATTCAGAGTATAAAAATTTTACAGTTAATTCAAACCTGATTACTTAGAAAAATAATTCTGCTACAATTTTACAATTTCAGGGCTACTTAGCAAAAGGGGTAGAAGATATAATAAAAATATATCCCAAACAAAATCTCAAAAAAAAGTAAACTACATACAACTCAATTATAGTATGAAACTTAGTTTAACCAGAAAAAAATATTTGATAACAAAGCCTGTCTAGCAGCCCTGGTTTAGATTTAAATGTGAATCAAAATTACATTTAATTCTTGATACCCATAATCTTCAAGGGGAAAAAAAAATCCTATAAATAAATCATCCTTGCAAAATAATCCAGCATATATATATATGTACTCTTGATATACTATATCTTTGTTAGTGCCACTCATTTATACTTACCTCCGTCCACCAAAGCAATATATCATTTGTGCGCCTAAACGGACAGTACACTATTGTATTGAAGGGTTAGGATGGCCCTTTTTGTAGCATTTTTCAATATATGACTTAATCTGCTGCATGTATAGAACATTTAGAGCCTTTTCTATTTGTTACGTTTCACAATGACACTATTAGTGTTCTAGGAATCCAAAGCTTTTCTTTTTTTTTTTTTTTTGTAGAAAAATGTAATGTGTACAGTAGAGAACATTGTACAGAGATGTATAGTTGCACTATAATGGTTAGATAACTACACATATCTTTATATTTATGTTATTTAACGGCACAGGTCGAATGGGAGAAGAGTATAGGGTGATGTCGTAATGACCAAAGCTGTTGTTAAGGCCTTACAAATGGTCTTTCTTCTCCCTATGTTATGTCCAAAACTCAACTGCGTTGGCTTTTGTACATGCACCGTAATGTCAAGCGACATAGTTTAATGCCTCAAAATGATGGGTGTACTTTGCCATAGTGTTGAAGCAAATGTGCTTTTTTTTTTTTTTTTTTTAATAATACGCTGGCGGGCCATGCAGTTTTAGTGGGCATGGTAAGCTACGATTCTATCCTTGCCCAGTCACCTTTTCCCATTGGATGCTACTTGTGCTTTCTGGCCAGTTGAACCCATTAGCACTGTTTTCTCTAGGATAACACTGATAGCTCCGCTCCATTCCATCACTGCCCAGCCATTAAGTCGGTGCAAGCGGAGATTCTTTTTCATAACTAATCAGAGCCTCCTTTTTGACACACAAACTGTAGATTTTAGCAGCCCTGGTCCAAAGGATTTTGATTGTGTTTTTTTTTTTTTGTTTTTTAAACCATATTTTAAAAAAGGGATTCTAAAACGACATGAAATCCGAAATCATTGCCGTTGACTTTGGTTTTGTTTATTTTGGTTTTATTTATATTTTCTTTTGCTTTTTTTTTTTTTTCTGTAGAATGCCATCCTATGTGAACACTGCAAATGATTTTCAAGGTTTCTTAGCCTCTTAACAGCCTATGGGATAGTACTGTACATCAGTATCTTCATATGAAATTTTTATATGCAATGGAAATAAAAGCATGGGTTGGTTCTGCCTAACTAACTACGCCTCTGTGTCATTAATGAGCATTCTTGATCAGGTGGATATGCAGCACAATCTGACTCTGGACAAAATGTCATGCTTCAATGAAGAGGAGTAAGGTGGGGTAGAAGAGTATGCTGATGACGATTTTCAAAGGAAAGTGCTTTAGTGATCTGTTAAGGTTTGTCATCCTGCCTGACCACTCATTGGTCCAATAGTGGCTAATTTGAAAGAGCCACATACCTAAGATTGTCGTCTGATCAGCCAAAAACAGCCAGGTTGGATAACTTTCTCCTCTTTCTCATGCGACTTTAACCCTTTTGCTCCTAGAGCCATTTTTTGTGCTTCTAACTTGTTCAGATGAACTCTGAAAATGAAAGGTAGAAGCTGATTAGGTGCCATGCACAGCTGCTCCAGTCTTCGTAAATTCCCCTCTATATATGTTCCTAAAAGCAGAGCCCCTGTAGCATAAAATGGTGGCTCCGGCATTGTTTTATGTCACGGAATAATTATCAAATCTAGATTTTCAGAAAATAAAATACACACCCAATATAATAAAATTTTTTGGTAAAATATAAAAGATGAGCTTGCGCTAAGTAGATGCCAAATATGGCAAGCCTCAAAACTGCATGCACTGTGAAATGGCAAAAAACAATGGCACACAAAAATGTCTGTAGTTGATGATTTAAAAACCCTTTAGAGCTAATCAATTTGGAGTCCACCATGAATTGATGGCCCTAGAATATTTCCAATACCTAATAGTGTTTCCCAACCTTTTTTAAGTCAAGGCACATTTTAACAACTTACCATCTGGGCAAATTCAACGTTTCTCTCATATATGTAAAAATCTGTGTTTTTTTTTTTGCTAGAAAATTACTTTAGCAGAGACCATAGGGAAAATAAAATGGCGGTCGTTGACATTTTTTTTATATCACATGGTATTTGTGTGGCAATTTTTCAAACGCAATTTTTTTCAAAACACTTTCATGAAATAAAAATAAAAAAAAAACACTGAAGTTAGCCCAATTTTTTTTATAATGGGAAAGATGATGTTACGCCAAGTAAATAGATACCTAACATGTCACAATTTAAAATTGTGGAATGGAGCCAAACTTCGGTACTTAAAAAAATCTCCATAGGCTACACTTTAAAAATGTTTACAGGTTACTAGTTTAGAGTTAGAGGAGGTCTTGGGCTAGAATTATTGCTCTTGCTCTAATGTTCACGGTGATACCTCATATGTGTGGTTTGAACGCTCTTTACATATGCGGATATGACCTTTCCTATGCGCTCGCTTCTGCGAACGCTTTAACATTTTTTTTTTACTTTTATTCTTATTTCAAGGATTGTAAACTCCCCTTGTAATAGGAATAAGGCATGACAGGTCCCCTTTCCAGAAAGATCTGAGGTCTATATCTCCCCAGATCGTTCCTCTATGCTGGAAAGCCTGAGATTAAGATCTCAAGCTGATGGTTTCATTTTCCGGCTCGCCGATTGCACGGGTGAGCCGGGAGAAGCGCTGGAGGCCTCTACCAGTAAAAGCAATCAATCAGCTAAACAGGGAATCCCCTCCTTGCGAGAGGTGGTTAAAATCTGCACAATCTTGAGGGACCCCATTCTACAATGTAAACAACTAAACTAATAGTTTTTCATAACGCAGCAACATTCACACGTAGGACACTCAACGTTACAGGTGATTTATTCTTCCAAAGCAAATCCACCTTTGCACACTGGTACTGACTTATATTCCAGGGTTTCAGTGCTAATGGAGAGGGATAGAGGAGAGGCAAACAAGGATTCTGTGCATATTACAAACATCCTCCTTATAAACTTTTGAAGTAATTGGCTGTTGGAATGCCAGTGGCTAGAAGGCTGTAATGATGTACAATAAAATCCTGTGGCTTTGTGCAACTAAAAGGCAGGCTTGATCCACATGCTGGCTTGTATACAATTCTTGGGCAATTTTTAGGGTAGAAAATATTTTTATTAAGAACAGTCAATATACATAAGTAGGACATTTAAATGGTATAATGGGACAACAGGTCAGTCTAGTGGCTATTGCCTGCAGCCAAGCTCGTGTCAACAAACATTAAGACATCAGGGACCATGGTAAACGTCACAAGAAATCAAGAACAAAAGGGAGATAAATTGTTCTATATGGTATTTGAAAGTAAGCGAGAAGAAAAAGGGGAGCAGAAAAAATGTAATAAAAGGGGGAGAGAACCAAGAAGAAATGGGAGAAGGGAGTAGAGAGGAAAAGAAGACAGAAAAAACTGAAGATTTGCTGGGGAAGCATGCGTGGGAAAAAACACCAGTAATGAACTGTCTCTAGGAACTCTGAATCAAGGCTAAGTTGGGGATGGCCTTGTAGGATTCGAGAGCATGTTAGCAAGAGTATTGGAGGAGGAGAAACGGAGCCAAATAAACCATAAAACCTTATATTTATCGAAGGTATCATTATCAAGTGCCAACATTTCCTCCATTCTCATAATGTAATTCACAGTGGAAACCCATAAGGATAGTGGTGGGGTAGTAGCAGTTTTCCAATATAATGGGATGAGTTGCCGTGCTGCGGATAGAAAGAAACGGAGACAGCTTCTTTTTTGTGAAATTATAGAGCCAGGGAGGATAGAACAAAGCGCAATCACTGGGGATGATGTTAGAGGTTCTTCATAAACGGTACTACCGTATAAACATGAAATGCCTGATTCCAAAAGGGACGTATCTCTCTCACATACACACCAGACATGGAGATAGGTGCCAGAAGCTGAACCACAATGCCAACAGGAGGCAGGGGTGGATGGAAAGATTCTGTGTTGTGTCGATGGGTCTCTGTACCAACGGGCTAACATTTTGAAGTTCTTTTCTTGTGAGTAGCAGGAAATGGTAGGTTTGTGAGTAAAATGAAATGAAGTTTGCCATTCCGCCCTCGAGATGTCCTGTCCTGGGTCTGCGGCCCACTTCCTAGTGTATGCTGGTATGTCCTGATGTATTAGGGCTTGCATCAAGCCGTATAGGAGCAGATGTCTGGGCATATCCTGCAGGGCACATAACCTCTCAAATTCAGTGGGTGGGTGATGTATTTGGGAAAAAAGGAACAGTTGTTTCGTAAAAGATGCAGGGAGGTTAGCCAGTCAAGCATATCCGCAGGGACGGCATTAGTTCCCAGGTTGGGTGGAATGAATGTACGGGCCTGAGGCCAAGCAGAGCTTTGAAAGGAGCCTAATGTAGGAACCCCCATACCCTGAGGGAAAGCAGGATTGTCAAATAAGGATGTTAAAGGATAAGGGTCTGAGGATAAAACAGAGCACAACACTTCCCCCAATACCATAATTTGAGAACAGCTATCAATGGTGAGAAAGAGGTCAGGTGGGAGAGGGTACTGTTGTAACCCCATAGTAAGGGGGAACCATTCGAGAGTACGTGCCAAAAGGGCAGCTTTATAATAGAGATCATAATCCGGCAACCCCATGTCACCCTGAAGCTTCGGGAGAGTTAACAGATTATATTTGACCCTAGAAAGACCACAATTCCATATAAATCGAATGGAATGAGAGCGTAGAGAGACAAAAAAGGATTTGGGTACAAGAGTCGCTATCGTCTGGAAAAGGTACAGTAATTTAGGTAGGGTATCAATTTTAAGGGTATTAATGTGGCCAAACCAGGGTAGAAAGGAACTCCATGACTCTAGGTCTTTTCAGATACGAGAGAGGTGGGGAACATAGTTCAAAGAGAACAGGTTGGCAGGTATCTGACAAAAACCATGAATCAGACTGAGACAGAAGTACAGTTAAATCATACTTGTTTAATAATAAAAGTAAATGGAACAAACGTCAAAGCATAGCCAAAGTTCGGTAACTGGAATGTATAGTCAGACAAGTCGGGAAGCCAGAGATCAGTGTAGTGGAACAGAAAGCAGGATCTGGATCCAGAAGGAATGTCAGCCAGGCCAGTCTTTAACAGGAAGGCATGAGTTTCTGTGATGTTGACCAAGGCGATGGTAGAGATCATCTGGGCTGGATGGCTTAAGTAGGCAGGACTGAAGAGCAGGATATCAACAGGTGAGTCACTGTGGAGAGATAGGAGCTGGCAATTAGTTGACAGCTGAGCTGCCAGCTCAGAGGAAGGAAGGGCTGAGCCCAGCCCTGACTGTACCCCCTCCTCAACGACCCCTCCCCCTCAGAGGATTACCAGGCTTGAAGGGAAAATGTTTATGGAAATCACGGAGGAGGACAGGGGCATGTACGTCTGAGGATGAGACCCAAAAGCGTTCTTCCGGACCGCATCCTTTCCAATGCACCAGGTACTGTATGTGCCCACAGAACCTACGGGAGTCAACAATGGACTGTACTTCATACTCCTCATGGTTCTCAACCTGTACAGGGTGAGGACATGGCACCGAGGTGGTAAAGCGGTTGCAGACCAAAGGTTTTAATAAGTAGACATGAAATATATTTGAGATACGCATATTAGAAGGAAGGTCTAATGCGTAAGCCACTGGGTTAATTCTGCGAAGAATACACAAAGACCCAATAAACCGAGGTGCGAACTTCAGAGAGGGAACGCGAAGTTGGAGGTTGCGAAATGACAGCCAGACCCTGTCCCCAACCTGGTAGGAAGGCGCAGGCAGGCGCCTGCGGTCAGCATGGAATCTGCACCTATCATTAGCATGTTGCAAAGCCTCCCGGACTTGTGCCCAAGTGGAACGAAGACCATGGAGATGCTCCTCTAACGCAGGAATACTCTGCGGAACAAATGAGTCAGGCAACATGGAAGGTTGGAAACCATAGTTCGCCATAAACGGGGACAGTCGGGAAGCAGAATTCAAGACACTATTGTGAGCAAACTCCGCCCACAGCAGGATGTCTGACCAGTTGTTATGATGGTCAGAAATATAGCAACGTAGGAATTGCTCCAAAGACTGGCTCTTTTTTCGTCAGAGGAGAAAGCAAGCTTAATTTCCCAACTGTGCACCAAAGACTCACTAGAACTGGGACACAAACCGACTACCCCTGTCTGAGACAATCACATTGGGTAGCCCATGTAAGCAAAAGATCTCCCGGACAAAAATGGAAGGCAGTTCCTTAGAAGTGGTCAACTTATTAAGTGGAATACAATGAGACATTTTCGAGAACCGGTCAACCACCATAAGGATAACAGTGTTACCCTGGGAGTTGGGTAACTCCACAATGAAATCCATAGACCGGTGGGTCCAGGGCCTCTCTCCATTGGGTATGGGTTGTAAGAGGCCCATTGGAAGGTGTTGTGGAGTCTTACTCTGAGCACACATGGGACAGGCAGCTATGAAGCAGTTACATCTAAACTAGGCCACCAGAATTGTTGGGAAATTGCCCAAAATAGTTGATTCTTCCCATGGTGGCCAGCAGCCTTGGGAGAATGGTAAGTCTGGAGCACGGCAGTACGGAGACTCTCTGGGAAAAAGCAGTGGTCACAAGGTTTCTCAGGAGGAGCATGGACCTGAGCAGCAAGTATTTTGTCACCAAAAGGAGAAGTGAGACTGGTGCGAACCGTAGCCAGAATACGATCAGGAGGAATCGCAGGAACCGGAACCGACTCATCTTGGAAGTGGAGGAAAACTGTTGTGACAAAGCGTCAGCTCTTACATTCTTAGTGCCGGGTAAGAATGAAACAATGTAATTGAAACTTGACAAGAAAAGAGCCCATAGCTCCCTTCTGGGAGAGAGGCGTTTAGCCTCAGACAAGAATGTGAGATTCTTATGGTCAGTAAGAATGAGAACCGGCACATTGGTACCTTGGAGGAGATGTCTACATTATTTCAGGGCTAAAATGATCGCTAACAGCTCTCTGTCACCAATTTCGTAATTACACTCCGCAGGTGACAATTTCTTGGAAAAGTAGCCACAAGGATGCATAGCGCTCTCAGGTAGGACAATGAGACAGAAGGGTGCAAACTCCAGTCTCAGAAGCATCAAACTCCAGGATAAAAGGTAATGTAGGATCAGGATGTGCCAACACAGGAGCAGAAACAAAGGCAGCCTTGAGACTCTCAAATGCCTTAATGGACTCCGGAGACCAACTCTGTGGGTTACCGTATTTTCTGGTCATATCAGTCAGTTGGAAAAGCCAAGAAAACGCTGCAGAGGACATAAACCCACGGGTCGAGGCCACTGTAGGACTGCTGAAAGTTTCTCTGGGTCCATCAAAAAAACAGCAGTGGAAATTACATAACCCAGGAATTTAACCTGTTCACGATGGAATTCGCACTTCTCCAATTTACAATAGAGATTGTACTCTCTTAGTTTCTGAAGCACATGACAGACATTGTGTGGTGGCTCTCCAGGGACTTGGAAAATATGAGGATGTCATTTAGATAAACCACCACACATAACTGCAACAAATCTTGGAGGACATTGATAATAAATTCCTGGAAAACTGCTGCGGAGTTACAAAGGTCAAAAGGCATTAGGGGGTACTCATAATGGCCTGTTCTGGTATTAAACGCAGTTTTCCACTCGTCGCCCTCAACGGAATCGGATAGGCATAGGCAGACCCTGATACAAGGTCTCAGTTCACCACTCTTATTCTTCACAAACAAGAAACCAGCACCAGCAGGAGACAAGGATTTGCAGATGAAACCTAGAGAAAGTGCATCTGCAACATACTCCACCATGGCCTTATCCTCCAAGACCGACAAAGGCCACGAGGGGGTATGGCACCAGGTTGAAGGTCAATTGCGTAATCATACGACCGGTGTGGAGGCAAACTACCGGCTTGAGCTTTGTCAGACATTGCTAAAATTGCGGTACTCCTCCGGCATGAGGAGAGTGAAGAGGTGCACAGGATCTTGGCTACCTTCTGGAAGCATGTCTTACTGCATTCTGGCGACCAGGAGAGAACTTCAGCATGGAGCCAATCAAAAGAGGGGTTGTGCCTCTGTAACCAAGGATAACCAATAACCAGCGGAAACTTGGGTCAGGAAATAACTTGGAATTGGATTATCTCATGGTGAAGAGCCCCTACGGCTATGGACAACGGAACTGTCTCATGAGTCACATGGTCTCCCATTAAGAGCCTCAATGGAAAGTGGAGTGTCACACAGCTGCAGCGTAATCGAGTGCTTCGATACAAAGGCAGCATCAATGAACAGTTCTGCAGCCCCAGAGTCGATTTAGAGCCTCTGTCTCGACGTATGACTCATCCCAAGAAAGGGTAACCAAAACCAGGGGCTTATCCTTCTGTATAACTGGGGATGAAACAACACCACCTAAGGTCTGTCCCTGACAGGACCTCAAGGTTCGGGCCTTCCCTGGACGGGAAAAAAAAAGTGACCTGCCTGGCCACAATAAAGGCACAATCTCTCCCTCCTCCTAAGGGTTCTCTTGTCCGCAGAGAGACACGTAAAGCCCAAGTGCATGAGTTCACCTTCACTGTCCGACTCGGTACCAGGAGGCATGGGAGGTGAGGGAGGCAAGGGTGGGACTGAAAAGCTTGGAGACAAATGTACAGAAGGCTTCCGCAAGCGCTCCTTAAAAGACTCTTTCTCTGAGTCTGGAGTCAATGAGGATGGCAAACGTGATCAACTTCTTCATCTGAGTGGGTATATCTCGGGCTGCTATCTCATCCTTGATGGTATCCGAGAGACCATGCAAAAAAGCAGCCACGAGGGCCTCATCGTTCCAAGCAACCTCTGCTGCCAGAGTACGGAATTCAATGGCGTAATTGGCAACAGTTCTCATACTCTGATGGACATGAGGCACTTGGCAGCAGAAGCGGAGCGGGCAGGAACTTCAAATACCCTTTTAAAAGAAGCCACAAACTCAGGGTAATGCAAGACAACAGGCTTTTGCGTCTCCCATTGAGGGTTTGCCCAGGCCAAGGCTCTCTCCGAAAGCAAAGATAACACAAAATCTACTTTGCTTCTGTCCATGGGAAACACCTGGGGCAGCATCTCAAAGTATATCTCAACCTGGTTGAGAAACCCTCTGCATTGGACTGGATCACCCCAAAACAGTGAGGAAGCGGAGCGGAACCAGAAATACCTCTTTTAGAGGTAATACTCAAGGCGGGTGCCTGCACAGAGACTGGAACAGCAGCAGGGAAGGCCAGCAACATAGGTTGTACCGGAGCAGCCACAGTGGGAGATTCCAGGTGAGCCGTGCGACTCAGGAGCATTTGTAACGCCATGGCAAACTGATCCATGCGGTAATCCTGCTCATCCAATCTGGAAAAAATATTACCAACAAGTGGATTGACTGCATCTTCTAAATTCATGGCCTTCGCCAACTGTCAGAAACCATGAATCAGACCGAGACAGAAGTACAGTTAAATAAAACTTATTTAATATTTAAAGTAAATAGAACAAACGTAGTTAAAACATAGCCAAAGTTCGGTAACAGATAGCCAGACAAGCCAGAAAGTCAGGAAGCCAGATATCAGCATAGTGCAACAGCAAGCAGGATTTGGAGCTAGAAGGAATGCCAGCCAAGCAAGTCTTTAACAGGAAAGCAGGAGATAGTCTCTTTGATGTTGACCAAGGTAAAGGCAGCGATCATCTGGGCTGGACGGCTTAAGTAGGCAGGACTGACAAGCAGGATATCATCAACAGGTGAGTCACTGTGGAGAGATGGGAGCTGGCAATTAGGCGACAGCTGAGCTGCCAGCTCAGAGAAAGGAAGGGCTGACCCCAGCCCTGACAGTATCAAAACTCTCAAATACGAAATGGCCTTAGTTTGCCATTGGAATGAGTAGTTCGAGCATAGTGTGGACAGTGTCATAACAGATAAAGACACATTAAGTGCCTCCGTCTTAGAAATGTTGAGCTTAAAATTGCTGAAAGAGCCAAAACGTGGGAAATCGGAAAACAACGAGGGTAAGGATGTGTGGGGATGCATAACTTATGGTGGGAGGAGGGCATTTGGATGCCTTGAACAGAGGTGTTTTGGCGAATGGCACACGCCGGGTGCTCAATAACTATGACAAAAAAGAGAGGGAAGAGGGGACAAACCTGACGTGTGCCATTTGAGACATCAAACGGTTCTAAAGTGGTACCATTCATCAAAACAGAGGTGGAGGCCTGAGAGTAAATGGCCATCACCTTAGAGATGAAAGATGTGCCAAGGCCTATTTGTTCCAGCAAAGTAAAAAACGCCTATTGAATGCCTTTTCGGCGTTGAATGATGGGAGACAGGCTTTCAGGTGATGGAGTTGAATATATATTATATAAGATGACTGGTTTTGGTGGTGTTGTTCCGTGCCTCATGGCCTGGGACAAAACCAACCTGGTCCCTGTGCATAACCCCACATAGGAGAGGAGACAGACGATTGGCTAGGACCTTCGCAAAAAGTTTAAGATCTATGTTCAGTAGGGAAATTGGATGATAACTGCTACATTGGGAGGGATCTTTACCAGGTTTCAATAGAATAGAAATGTTGGCTGACAGAAGTTCCTTGGAAAGGAAGGTGGAGTTGTCAAGAGCATTAAAAGCCAGAGTCAGGAGTGGTGTCAGGAGGGTGCAAAGGTTTTATAAAACTGGGCTGTGTACCCATCTGGGCCAGGACATTTCCCCAGTTTCAATCCCTTGATTGCGCCGAAAAAAAATCGTGCTCAGCCAAAGGTTTATCCAAATCAGTGAAGTCCTTGTGGGTCAATTGCAGGTAAGGCTGTTTCAGCAATATAAGCCTGCATGCCGTCTGCAATGGAAGGGTTGCGATCGCGTAGATTACTGGGTGACAGGTTATAGAGGCGGGAATAATCCTGTTGACAGGAGGCGGAAATGCCTCGTATTAAAAGTCTTGTCCCGATTGGGTTGGGTGATAACTGGAATAGAATGGCATGGAAGCCTAGTGTGTAGCAGTCATGCCAAGTGTTGGCCGCACTTAATGGCCAAAGAGTAGTGCTAGTTAAGGACCCTAATGCGGGAAATTAGGGATTAGGAGTCTAGAAATTGGAGTAGGTCATGATGGGCATTGGATAACTCTATGAAGATGGGTTGATCTAGATCCCGCTTATGAAGAGGTTCAAGTTCTGCAATACGGGACAGCAGGTGAAGAATGTCATCCGTTCTGATTTTTTTTCAGGCAGGAACAGTGTTGGATAAGTGGTGTGTTTCCAGTAATACTTAGAAGTGATTTATAGTCGCCCAAAATACTTCTATGTAGAAGCTGACAGCTGGAAGTAAAAATGTAAATGGATTCCCAGCTACTATATACCAATCAAAGCATCTAAAGCTAAAAGGTGCTGTGTCAGCTACTGCATACGAAATGCATGGAAACAGTTGGTGGTATCCATATTGGTCAAAACTGTAATTTTAATTAAATAGTCATCTGAATACCAGTTCCCGCCTTTGGGTCCTCAGAGGTCCGGTTCCACCATCTCCCAGTGAGAAGCCCACGGATTACATCGGTTCGTGCCAGAGATGTTCCATCCATCGGTGTCTGGATACTACAGGCTTGTTTGACTTTCCTGTCGCTGACAGGGAGTCCACTCGCTTTGGTAAGCATACATCTGTTTCCTTATATTGATCTGAATACTTTGAAAGAGGATCCAGTCCAAGTCATCTTTGTGTTCACTTACATTTGAAATCTACACCTGCTTATTATATCGGGACATTTGTTCATTTTGCAGTGTGTTCATGCACTGTGGACTTTTCCACCCATTTTTATTTCATTTTACACAGGCACTAATTATATGCATTAATAGTTCACTGTTTTTATGCACTTGTGTTAGATGTGGTTTTGTTTTCACACAGACAGCCACTCTGTCTTTATCTTTGTGATTTGAGTTATTGATTTTTTGGCACTTCTCAGTGTATTTTTTCAAATAAATAAATAAATGATAACCAATAAGTGCTGTGAAATGATGAGCCAAGCAGATGCTGGTATGACCACATACACCAGCCAATCGGTAATTGGTTAATTGGTTAGATTACATTCCAATTGTGGCAATTCAGCAATTTAACAGGTGCTTGCCTTCTCTGAAATCCACTAGCAAATAGATAGAAAAATCCACAAGTTATGTCAAACTAGTAGGCTGATTTGGAGGAAAATTTAAGGCTTTTAGGTGCGCCTTATAGTGCGAAAAATACGGTATATATAAAACCTATATTACATTTTTTTTTTTTTTTTTTTACAGAGCATTAGGAAGACAAGGTCACTCCCTACTAAATCCACTACAATATGCTGTATTTCATCTCATCGGGTTTTCCAAGCTGGTATACAGCTTGCAGAATAACAAATCCTAGACTGAGTTTGTGAGATACAGTTAATCACATTGTGGCTTACACTAGTGGAACTTCTCACTAGGCTTTGTATTTGTGAAAGTGAAACTTCACCCTGCCACGTGTATCAGATTAGATGTTTTATGACCCACTGAAAACCCCAATACCCAGCAGATCAACTTCTAAGGAAGAATCTCCCAGCTTTCAACATCTACTGTTTACATCCAACCGTCCATAGAGAAGAACGGGGGCTTTGTCTGTCTCCGCTCTGCATAGTCGAAGCGGAAACAGACCAGCCATCCACCTGCACAGCGGGGCTCAGCGGTGTGGAAGGGGCTTTCAGCAGGGGGCATTTGACCGACACATGGAAATGGGTAAAGCTGCGCCAATAAATATTAATTAAGTGTAAATACAAAAGGAAAAAAGGAGCACGAAAAAGCACAGATAAATGGTGGTCATGAAAGAACACATGGATGAAGCTATATATAAAGTCCAATGATGGCTATGATTAGTCCATAACATAAATCCATGAGAACTTTACAGCATAAATCAATTCGATCTTAAATCCTGGTTTCCAATAGCAAACAGGTTTAAAGCATAAAGGAAAAACACCACCGTGACTGTCCTGTCTCTTCACACTATGACATGCAAAAGTTGTTCAGACCCAACCTGTTCTGTCTCAAGGACATTCCGCTAAACCATTCTTATCCCATAAACATGATACCATATTTCTTCGATCGCAGTTTATTGGAACAAGCTAGGTGAAACTACAAATAACAAGAATAAACCTTAATAAGTACAATATCCCATAAATTTAGCATACATTTCAAAGACAAATATACACAGTACAATATGAGACAGTAAACACTCACTTTTTAAGTTCAATGAGGGATTGATGGTAAGAGATTGAAACAAGACCTCTTGCAGTCTGAAAAGCATGGTGAATGTGTCTCTTCCTGTGAGACTTTACCCAGAATACCTTGCCTTCCAAGTACTTCCTGGGTTATAAACTTTATTAATAAAATATACACACAGAAGCAATACCAAAAAAGGATGCTAGATGGCGCCTAAGCTCTGCAAATGATTCCTATAAAAAGTAACAACATTAAATGTCATTTACAACAACACAAATGCAGATAATCAGAATATATCCATCTGATGGACAGAACACTCCCCGCCTGACGTCAAGTGACGTCACTAACAGAGTCCTCCGTAGAAAGTAACAGAACAAGTTCGGTCACTGGTCTCAAGAACACTTTGGCCTCATTCTGTGAAAGGTCTTGACCTCGACCTTACGGACAAGATTATCTTTGCTTGGCAGTACTTTGGTGACTAGACCTAAAGGCCACATGTTCCTTAGTGTCTGGCAATCTCTCATGAGCACAACATCACCAAGTTTAAGGTTAGGTTTTTCTGAGTGCCACTTCCTCCTTAGTTGAAGAGTAGATGTGTATTGCTCCCTCCACCGACTCCAGAAGGTATTGGCAAGAGTTTGAACTTGTCTCCATTGACGTTTGTAAAGGTCCTTCTCACAAAACTCTCCAGCTGGAGTACCTACAAGACCAGTCTTTTGCGTGAGCAACATGGTAGGTGTAAGAACCATTGGATCTTCAGAGTCACTTGAAATTGAAGTTAAGGGTCTGGCGTTAATGATGGCTGTAACCTCTGCCATAAATGTCACTAAACACTCGTGAGTAAGCCTTGCAGTTCCTACTTGTAGGAAGATAGAGTCAAGAATTCTGCGGGCTATGCCTTTCATCCTCTCCCACACACCTCCCATGTGAGAAGAGTGAGGTGGATTGAAGATACACGTGCAGTCTTGCTTACTCAAATACCTTTTTACACCGGGGATGTCCAAGTTGGAAGGAATTTGCAGTTCTTTCACTGCTCCTACAAAGTTAGATCCTCTGTCAGAGCGAATGAGTTTCACTGGGCCTCGGATTGCAATGAAACGTCTAAGAGCATTAATGAAACTTGAAGTGTCCATTGACTCAATCACTTCAATGTGAACAGCTCGTATGGACATGCAAACGAATATGACTGCCCAGCGTTTACTGTTTGAGTGTCCCCCTTTTGTGTACCGGGTGGCAACAGACCAGGGACCAAAGATATCAAGTCCAACATTAGTGAAAGGCGGATCCATGCTAAGCCTGTCAGAAGGTAGATTGGCCATCTTTTGTGTCTGTAACATTCCTCGAAGCTTTCGGCAGATAACACACTTGAAGAGGAACTTACTCACACATCTTTTGGCTCCGACTATCCAAAGTCCAGCAGCTCTTAGAGCTCCTTCAGTAAACAGTCGGCCCTGGTGTTTAGTTTGGTCATGGTAGTGTTGAATGAGTAAATAGGCAATATGATGGTGACCAGGGATCACTAAAGGATGTTTCTCTAAGAACTCCAACTTGCCTTCTTTTAAACGGCCTCCTACTCTCAACATGCCATTTTCATCAAGGATTGGATCAAGTTTCTTTAAAACACTGTCTTTAGGAACAGGTTTGTGATTGACAATACAATCGATCTCTTTGGCAAAGACTTCTCTCTGTACAACAGATATTAACCAGTTTTTAGACTGTTCTAGGTCAGTTGCTGAGTAGACTTTCCTACAGTGGTGCCAACTCCTGCAACCGTCATGAGTTGGTGGTTGTTTTTTGTAAGACTGAGCTATGTGGATTAAGCAAGTGATAGCTCTAACTAGTGACCTCCAGGTAGAGAACCTGCTGAAACGGTGGGTTTTAAACTGGTTGAGAGATGTTGTTGTGACTGCAGTAGAAACCTGAGGGCGGATTTCCTGATCCTTGTCTGCATCTATCAGGTCAAACGTGGTGAGGTCATTATTGTTACAGTCAGGACTGCGTAGAAAGGTGGGACCTGTGAACCACGAAGTACTTTCAAGGCGACTGGCCGCTACAGATCTGGTCGCTAGGTCTGCGGGATTATAGTCTGTAGGCACAAAATGCCATTGCTCTGGGCGGGTGGATCTCCTTATTCTCAACACTCTGTTATTGACATAGACGTAGAAACGCCTAGTTTCATTATGGATGTAACCCAGAACTACTTTACTGTCTGTGTAGAACTCGGCTTCCTGGATTTCTAAGTTTGTCTCTGTTGCTATTAGTTCAGCTAGCTCTGTAGCCAATACTGCAGCACAAAGTTCCAGCCTGGGTATGGTGTGTTCAGGCAGTGGTGCAAGTTTTGCTTTTCCCATTACAAATCCTATGTGGCTTTGTCCTTTAGTGTCTATGGTTTTCAGGTAAGCTACAGCAGCAATTGCTTTAACAGAAGCATCCGCAAACACACAAAGTCTTTGCATCTGAACATCTGCAGATGACAGAGGAGCATATGGGCGTGGAATTTTAAGATTAGATAGCGCTGTAAGTGAGTCCTTCCACTCTAGCCATAAGTTCTTCCTGTCGGTGGGAAGAGGGTGGTCCCATTCTAGCGACTCACAGGTTAAGTCTCTGAGTAGTGCCTTACCCTGGATGGTGACAGGTGCTGCAAAGCCTAAAGGATCGTATAGGCTGTTTATGGTAGACAGGACACCTCTACGGGTAAAGGGTTTTTCCTCTGTGTTTACTTGGAAAGTGAAGGTGTCAGATCTTAAGTCCCAAAGCAAACCAAGGCTGCGTTGCATGGGGAGTGAGTCTGTGCCTAGATCTAAGTCCTTTAACTCGTTGGAATGGTCTTGGACAGGAAAGGCTTCTAAAACTTCTCTACTGTTGGAAGCAATCTTGTGGAGCCTTAAGTTGGATCACGCAAGCATTGCCTGAGTTCTTTTGAGGAGACTGATTGCGGCTTCATTTGTGGGTAGTGATTTCAAGCAATCATCTACATAGAAATCCTTGTCCACAAATTGTCTGACATCTGACCCATACTCTGACTCTCCCACTCTAGCAGAGTGTCTGAGGCCATATATAGCAACTGCAGGGGAAGGGCTGTTGCCAAATATGTGCACCTTCATGCGGTATTCTGTGATGTCTCCAGAGGGGTTGTTGTCCCTGAACCAGAGAAACCTCAAAAAGTTTCGGTGTTCTTCCTTAACAAGAAAGCAATAGAACATTTGTTGTATGTCTGCCATGAATGCGACTGAATCCTTGCGGAAGCGGAGAAGTACTCCCAATAGTCTGTTGTTGAGGTCAGGGCCAGAAAGAAGGACATCATTTAGAGAGACACCTTCATGCTTGGCGCTGGAATCAAACACCACTCTAATCTGCCCTGGCTTCTTAGGGTGATAGACCCCAAATATGAGAAAAACAGGGAGGGGGTCCCCTAAGGGTTTGGACTTTTAAGGCATGTATAGTATATTACCCCAGATATAATATGAAATATTATGTATTTAGTAGAAAATGTTTTATTACAAAAAAATTTAATTATACATAGAGCATTTGACAAAATATCAGAATAAAAGCTTTTGAAAAATTCGAGCAACGATTTATACATACAGTATACAAATAGATATTTTTGTGTAGGCGTTGACTCACACCTGACGCGTTTCGGAGGTTTTTGCAAATTTCCTCCTTCTTCAGAGGTAGGAGCACAACATTTCTAATATCTGAAGAATATTGTAATAAAATAATTTGTCAAAAGAGATAAATCTTAATGTATAATGATGTTTACAAAGAACATAAAAGTTTTTTTGTATACAAATATATGCATAGGAAAAATATTCACATACCGTTTACAGAGAGATTTTTCAATGTAGTTAAAAACAGTGGCTGGGAGGAGGAGCTCCTTAGACCAGATTTCTTGAAAAGATAGATTTCGATCAAAAATTGGTGTCCGTGTAATGGATGTGACCACTCCTAAAGATTTGTATCAGCGGCCTGTGAGACACACTGGGGTCGAGTATGAAGGCCCTGGTAGATTTGAAACATGTGTAAGTAATTGTAAATACATAAATGTATGGGTGCTGAATATAGTGTGAACATACCACCCGGAGGACAGGATGAACATAGAATGTGAGGATTTTAGTAAGAAGATTGCTATTTACCTCTTAAACCGTTTGTACTCCGCTCGTCTCCTCCTCAACTGGGCAATTGCTATTTACCTCTTAAACCGTTTGTACTCCGCTCGTCTCCTCCTCAGACTGGCAATTGCAGTCTGCTGGACGGGACGAGCGGTCTATTTCAATAAAATCCCCGCCCTGCACACAGCTGTTGTGAGTACAGCTGATTGCCAGGGGAAGGGGAGGTGACAGGTGCCTCGTAAAACCCGGCCCCCCGAGGGCTGCGCGCGCACCCGGGTCCCGCGCACCAATCGATGGCTGCGCATAGTGACCCGGGCACGCCCACTGCTCCCGCCGGCACGTCAGGCTTCACCGACGAGCGACGTACGCTCGCCGGGTGAAGCAATATGGAGTCCCGGCGTCGAGAAACGACGCCGGGAACTCCCACCATGCCGCCCGTCCATACGGGAATGGGCGGGCGGCTGGGCGTGCCGGGCGGTCTCTCAGGACCACCCACATCCTGTACCGCCGCCAAGTGTGTGCAGGCTGATGGATATAGTGTTGTCTTGGAGCTCCTTCATCCATACACTGTCCAGCGAATCTTCAATGTATTGAGGGGGAAGCAAAATTTAATGGAGAGAAAAAAACACAAAAAATCATCAATTATACAATTATACAGATTACTCATAGCGGTTTTAGACATAAAGTTACAGAGTAATACATATTTATATTTGAAGAATGAAATATATGGACTTGTATATATACACAATTATTGGCATATATCGAGTAAACAGAGAATACATATGGCAAGAGAGATACCATCAGATATTACATTACATGGGAGGGAGTAGCTGGATGGTGTATTTTATCTGGACATCTCTGACCCTCTCTCCATAGCCCCTGAATGCTTATTGGTGTCCTACCACTAGTGCAAGGTTCGATGAGGATACGTCACAGATCTATAATACAGGTCTGTGAATATAAATTTTCAGCACCCATACATTTATGTATTTACAATTACTTACACATGTTTCAAATCTACCAGGGCCTTCATACTCGACCCCAGTGTGTCTCACAGGCGCCCCCTGCTGTTATCGTGCCAAGTTACGTGCAATGCGTTTTTGGGATTCCAACAAAACTCTAGACATATGATACAAATCTTTAGGAGTGGTCACATCCATTACACGGACACCAATTTTTGATCGAAATCTATCTTTTCAAGAAATCTGGTCTAAGGAGCTCCTCCTCCCAGCCACTGTTTTTAACTACATTGAAAAATCTCTCTGTAAACGGTATGTGAATATTTTTCCTATGCATATATTTGTATACAAAAAAAAACTTTTATGTTCTTTGTAAACATCATTATACATTAAGATTTATCTCTTTTGACAAATTATTTTATTACAATATTCTTCAGATATTAGAAATGTTGTGCTCCTACCTCTGAAGAAGGAGGAAATTTGCAAAAACCTCCGAAACGCGTCAGGTGTGAGTCAACGCCTACACAAAAATATCTATTTGTATACTGTATGTATAAATCGTTGCTCGAATTTTTCAAAAGCTTTTATTCTGATATTTTGTCAAATGCTCTATGTATAATTAAATATTTTTGTAATAAAACATTTTCTACTAAATACATAATATTTCATATTATATCTGGGGTAATATACTATACATGCCTTAAAAGTCCAAACCCTTAGGGGACCCCCTCCCTGTTTTTCTGTACTATAGGATGTGGCATGAAACTCAAAAATCCCCTTTTCTTTACATGTGTGATCTCTGCTAAGCCTACAACTTTCTAGACCCCAAATATGGGTAAGTACCAACATTCTTCTGAGTCTTTGAGGTCTGGAGCTACCTCAGCATGGCCATTTTGGAATATTTTGCCCATGAAGGAAAAGAAATGTTCTCTCATCTCTGGTTTCCTTTGCAGATTGTGTCTTAAGGAAGTGAGGCGTTTATATGCTAGTTCCCTGTTGTTAGGCAAACGTTGTCTCTGTGGCCTAAAGGGAAGAGGTGCTACCCAGTTATTACTCACGTCTTTCTCCATACTGCTTTCCATAACCTCTAGGAAGATCCTATCCTCAATGGACATTGCTACCTGGTTGTCTTCCTTTGTTCTCCTGAACACTGAGTGTCCTAAGTCGCTTTGGTCATCGTCATAGGCATTGCTGTCACAGAGGGAACTTAGGAAAGGAAGAGGTACAGGGTTGTTGTGCGGTAGCTCCTTTATGAGGATGCGATTTTGACAGGGTTGGAACAGAGAAGGACGACCATTCTCGAGGGTACTAGTGAGCAGATTATTAACAGATGCCGGTTTGTGTGCACCTCCCAGGCAAACATCACCTATAATGACCCACCCAAGATCCAGCTTTTGGGCATATGGCGCACTTTTAGGACTAGAGTCACTAAAAGTAGATGCCACTATGTAACAGAAAATAATAATACTTACCTGTAACGCTACTGGTAACACCGATGTTTACCCTCTTGCAGGGCCACACTTGCAGAATCTTCAGCATCTGGCACCTACCAGCCACTTTGCCAATAGTGTGTCCCTGCAAAGCTGTAACCACTGGTTGGTGCAACCACAGCAGCTTTCAGCAGGGGGCATTTGACCGACACAAGCTTTGAATGCTGAATATTCTGCTGGTGGGCGTAGCTCTACAGGAAAATGAATGTCAGAGTCACTGGTTGATGAACTGGTAGGTATATTTGTCCTTCTCTGAAGAATGCAAATTGTGAATATTTTCTTTTTTTTTAAATTATAAAAGTAACTCATTATCAGCCCAGTGCCTACCACACTATTTGTCGTCTGTGCCAACACCCTGAACCACCTCATTCTGATTGATCGTGTACTATACAAAAAAGTAAAAACAAATTTTGCATTATGGTTGCTGAATTTATTTTCCTTTGTTCATCCCTGTTCATCTATGATTTAATGTTTAATTCTTACGTTTCTACCTGTTAGAGGGCACTATAATTGAAAAGTGTTTTATATTTACTTAAAAAGGTTACTGAGATTATGTTATAAAGTCAGTTTAGATAGAGGGCTTCCATATGTTATTCATACACCATCTGAAATACTGATATAGTCCGCCGGGCACGGTCGTGCTGTACGTGGCGGGCGCTGGCGCCGGCTATCCCCGGCTCTTAAAGGGGACGTACAAGTGCGCCTATTTCCCCACCGCTGCCATTGTGCCGACGTATATCGGCATGCAGCGGTCGGCAAGTGGTTAAACAGTATAGACACTTCTCGGCCTTTTGGCTAAGATCAAGTGTAGTATCTGTTCTTATCAGTTGCCAAAGGAGGCGATGTTTCTGGCCCTATTGAGAGGGTGGCAGGCTCGCTCTCCGATGGCGTAATTAGTGCCTGGAAGGTACGGTTTCTGCAGGGGCACGCTGGGTACCCGACGAACTGGGTGGCAGCGTATGGCCTGAGTCTGAGCCGTGCTGGAAGGGTGCTCCTGGTGAGGATGGGTGCTGCCATGGTCGGCGCCAGAGGGTCGAGTTACCTGGCCTTCTGGCCTGGATTGGGGTGGCTCTAGCCCCAGACAGTTTTTCGGGTAACAGAACGCCGTGAATCCCTAGCTGGAGGGGGAGGAACGGTTAGTATTTCCCGAATGTGATTAGGAGGGAGTGATGGGAGCGACGGTGAGCCTGTAGGTGTGGCAGGTTCTCACCAAGCTTCCTGACCTCTAGACCTTCCTGTCTGTGGTGGGGGCTGCTGTGGTCCGGACCGTTGGCCAGGGCGGTCTTGAAAGCCTATGGAGTATGTGCCCCTGGAGTGGCAGTCCAGGGGTGCCAAACAATCACTGTGTGTGAGGGACACATTGATTTATGGCACCACGGTCACTGCACCATATCACGCTTTTTTAGCACCTGCCTCTTGGGCCGGGCCTTTTGGCTGGGACCAGAGGAATTTTTTATTCCTGGCCGGAGGGCCTGGTCATTGTTTCACACAATGGCCACTTCATTCACTCTTCCTCTCCACTATCCCTTCCCCCACTTTATTTTATTTATTCCTTTGTTTGTTTGTCACTTTTTGTATTTTTATGTTTGTACACGTTTTAGCACTTGTGTGATTAGTAGGGTCACAGGTCCCAGGGCCTGTCCTGAACGTCAGGGAGGGGGTGGACATGGCCTTCTGGCTTAGTTCACCCTCTCTCATAGGGTTGGGGTCTCTCTTCGGGAGAGCCTCACCTAGTATTTGGGTGGGTCTGTTTCGGCAGACCTTCCAGAGAACGGGGTCTGACTGGTTTCGGCCAGGAAGACCAAGTTTTACGGTCCTTGTCCCTGTCAGGAGCCTAACGCCCCGGGGGATTCAGGACAAGGTCCTCTGATTTTAGAGGTCTTGTGTACCCGTTGCACTTTTTTGTCGCACCTCTTTATGTTGTGCACATTTTTTATGCACCGGGTGAGTTTTTGAGTGTGTTTTGCACGCCACAGGCTTTCAATAAAAAAAAAAAAAAAAAAACAGTATAGACACTTATTTTTTATGTTTTCCATATCTATACCTATAAAAGGAGCCAATCTGAAGGGATCTAGCAAGACTTAATTTTCTGCCTAAAGTTCCACTTTAAGGGACACAGGATACAGTTATTCAAGGACAATTGAGTTATACCAGCACCTACTGAAATACCAGTGACCAGTCAGGAATTGCTCCTCCTATCCCCAACATGCTTAAATTTCGTGGCCGCGTGTGGATAAAAGAGCTGCCTGAAAGATCTTAAGGTTGAAGCTGGCATTAGATGAAGCCTGAACAGCCTTCTGGTAAAAAATTATGAATGTCTGAACAGAAGACCAGGTGGCAGCCTTGCAAATCTGGAAAACTTTTTGCCTGATACTAAAAATGCCCAAGAGGTGCTCACTGATCTAGTAGATCTGTTAAACAGGGAAAGGTGGAAACTGATACGTAAAGTGGGGTGCCCCTTAAACAAAAAAAAAAAATTAAAAGTCAGCAGCTACAAATACTGCAGCTGCTGACTTTTAATGATCAGACACTTACCTGTCCCAGGGTCAAGCGATGCAGGGGAACGAAGCCCTGCTCATTCCCCGCTCTGCTCGGCGGCGCCGGCATTCTTACTGTGGGCACCCGGCTGTGGCTTCACAGCCGGGCACCCACTGCACATGCGCGAGCTGCGCCGCGCGCCGTGATTGGCCGCGCAGTCATCTGGGACCTGTCATGTATCCCAGATGACTGACTGGGCTGAGGGTAAGTGATGTCACTTAGCCCGGGCACTGAAGGAGGCAGACTACGAGGGACCCCCTAGCAACAGCCATTTAGAGGTGAGTTACATTTTCTTTTTTTCCCCAAATGTTTTTTTTTTTTTATGAATTTTAATCATATTTTCTTTTTTTGGGGGGCAAACACCACTTTAAGACCATAAGTTGGTATGATGATATGCTTGAGCCACGCACAGCATAAAAATCATCCAGACAGTGAAGTTCAACTTTCTTTTGATGTACAGGAAGCGAATAGAGGGACAGAAGTGCCTGGTTGAGGTCAAAACCCGTACTGTCTGGGTGAATTCCGGATAGGTGGCAACCCTACAGTGATAACATTAACTGTTCCTCCCCTGACCACCAGCTGAGCAGATGGAGCCCAGAGTGACAGTCCTGTCGGGATCATGTGTCTGGGTTCCCGGGTTCAGGGAGACCTGGACACACGATTCAAAATGACTCAAAACTGGTACTACCCAGGTGAATCCCGGACAGGTGCCAACCCTATAGGGAATGCTGTACTGTGATTAGTCACAGCACAAGCCGATCAGAGGGTCCTGGCCAATGATTGACCACCGGTACCCGCAGATCGGCGAAGAAGATGACAGGACAGAGATCTGTGAATGTAAACAATACAGAGCTCTGTACTGTCGGGGGATGTGCCGTTTTTGTTTCCCTGCAAAGCAGATAATAAAAACCAGCAGATCCCTTAATAAAAACAGCACACAGTGAATGTACCAAGCAATGTTAGGTACACAAATAAGTCCTTGATCATCCTGGATTTTTATGCCTTCCCAGCCAGTGTCATTAGTACAGTGACAGTGCATATTTTTAGCACTGATTACTGTCACTGGTTCCCACAAAGTGTCAAAAGTGTCAGATTACCCGCCATACTATCACAATCCCGCTATAGGTGGCTGATCACCACCATTACTAGTATAAAAATAAATAAATAAAAATTCCAGTATATATTCCATAGATTGTAGGTTCTATAATTTTCGCACAAACCAACTAATATACGCTTATTGGGATTTTTTTTTACCAAAATATGTAGCAGAATACTAAATTCATGACGAAATTAGCTTTTTGCATTTTTTATTATTGGATATGTTTTATAGCAAAAAATATTTAGAATTTTTTTCAAAATCGTGTATTTTATTGTTTATATCGAAAAAAATAAAAAAAACGCAGTGGTGGTCAAATACTACTCAAAGAAAAAGGAAAATTTATTATCAAATACTTACCGTAATTTTCCTTTCCTGATGGACTCCATGGCAGCCTACGTGTGGGTTAACCCCGCCTCCTCTCCAATGCTATAGGACCCCCTACCCTATAAAATTGAGCTCACCTGTACAGACTGTGTTCCGTAACTAGCCTACTCAATAACTGATGGGTGGGAACTCCGTCTGCCATGGAGTCCATCAGGAAAGGAAAATTACGGTAAGTATTTGATAATAAATTTTCCTTTTTCCTGACAGACTCCATGGCAGCCTACGTGTGGGAAATAACTAGCCAATCCACACGGGTGGGTATGCTGAACAGCAATAATTTTAACTTAACCCGTCAACCGACAGGATTTATAACCAGAGTTCACGGAAGATAGCGAAGCGGGCTCAATATAGTAACTTGACGATAAAATCTAATAGAGGCCCATAAGGCCGTTCTGCAGATCACGTCTGGAGCCGCGTACTGGGCTGCTGCCCATGAAACCGCTATATCCCTGTCAGACCATGCCGTCAATGCTTCCAGAGTTCTAGTTCTAAAACTAAAAAAGGCTGATGGATGAACTGAATGATCCAGGCCGCAGTTGTTCTAGTTGAAGCTTGAAGTAGCTTGCAGGTATACCTTCTGGAATCCGTCTATGTACAGAGAAAGAACTTTTCTAGTGGACTCCCAGACCTAAATGTAGGTAGGACGATCTCCTGGTTCTTATAGAACCTTGAAATAGTTCTCGGAATTAAACTGAGCATGAGGATAAGGACCACCTGAAAAAGAGGTTCCCCGTAATTTAGGGATACGACCTCCAAGGTCCTCTATTCCGAAGTAACGGCTACAAGGAAAGTGACTTCAGTTGATAAGGTTTCGAAACAGACAGCGGGGAGGACCCCGTATTACTGAGATCAGATAGTAAGTTGAAGACAAGGAAAGGACCCCAATTGGGGAATCTTGGTCTTCTTTGAGGGCTGAGTTTTAACTCCCTACAGGACAACTGCCTGATTAAAAGGGAGAACAGCCCACTAAGATCCGGAGAAAGTCAACCAGGCTGAGACTTGGACTCTAAAAGAGCTGATGTATAGGGATAAATCTAGGCCGGAACAAATAAAGCTGGCAATATCCTGAGCTTTTGGATCTCTACCCAAACTGCCTGAAGAATACGAGAACTCGACAGACTTGGCCCATCTTCTTTCATCAACCTAATTTGTGCCTGTCCTCATAGAGCTCCTGAAAACGGACAACATCCTTGAAGTGCACCTGAGTCGACCAAGGGTACAGAACCGCACCCTGAGTGCAATACCTCACCAGCTTGAAGTTGCCTGGGAAGAGAATCAATCTACTTCGGGATCGACTCCCAGGGACAGAATCTACTTGAATGTTTGCACTTGAAGAGACCACTCGTTAATATCTTAACCAGATGTGTGACATGAGACCCACTTGGATGCTCCAGACTCCGGGGAAGTAGAGCCATGAAAGGTCTGAGCCCAAAACATGATGGGTTCAACCCACCGGGATAGTGTGGATCTTCAGGTACCTCTATGACTCTTCACATAGGAGATCGCCACTGTATCACCCATTCTTAAAAACACTGACTCTCCCTTCCGAGAACGGGAGGACTAAAACGGCCCACCAGGCAGCCCGAGGATCCAGGATGTCCTAGCCCAGGTTGAGAAGACACGTACCCTTGAACAGGATCCGATGTGCAGAGGGCTCCCCAACCGGTACTGCTGGCATAGGTCATGACCATGACCTATGAGATGGGATAACAGAGTGCCAACTGAGCAAGTTTTGCGCCGAAACCACCAGAAGGAGGCTGCTCCTTATCGTAAATGACATGCGAGTAGATTGACTGTTGCCCCTTGATATTCATTGCTGCAAAGAACCTGACTAGACAGGGTATAACTTTTGCAGGGACCACTTGACCGCAGAGACCGTTGAGCCGGTAGTTTTAGGCACTATGAGGCCCTCCAGCCGTGAAGGGAATAGAGACCGAAGTTGGTGAAGGTGTAGAATACCTGTTCCCTGTGAACCAACAGCTGGACTTCGTCTTGGGACATCAACACGAGGATGTTTAAACACCGGTAAAGATGCCCCCTTCCCGTTCTGATGAGGTCCATTATGGCCAGAGGAACTCTACCAAGAGCTGTAGATTAAAAAGGAGGTATTCGAGCAACTCCTCCGCCACCTGAATTTCGTTGCACCTCGACTGAGGACCCTTTATTCCAAGCCCATCCGAGGATCGGATTGACACCAGCCCCAGCTCCTTAACTGCTGAACTTTTTGTAAAACTCTTCCGAAATTCCTCTGAGTACAAGACTATGTTCTCTGTCCAGGTTTCCATAGCCCTAATCATAGCTGCTAAAGCCAGAGCAGGTTTACAAGCCATCTCGGCAAACACATGCGTTTTTCTTGAGGTCTTGAATCGTTTTCTCTCAAGCCTGACCAGGACACAGCATCTTCTAAAGACAGAACGACCTGTTTTGCCAAACGCGACAAAGCTGCATCAATGAGGGGAAGGTTACCCAGACGCTTCACTTCTTCTGCCTGGAGGTTTTTGCTTGACATAGAAGTTTTTCTTGTCTATCTTGCTCCACTCTTCATCCTTTAAATCCACAAGGAGCCAAAAAGGAGAAAAAGGAGTTTCTTTTCCCCAGATGCCTAACGAACTACTTTGCATAGCCGGGGGTGGAATGGTCTACCCTGTTAGGGGCTTCCATGGCCGCTTTGACTCATGGAGAAACTAGAGAGACGTCAAGGCCTTCGACATATTTGTCACCTTCCAACTTGCTGACCTGGGAATCTGGAGATGTTGCGTAGGGCTGGGAAGGACCCGAAACCTTTGGGTCACGTCAGCCAAGGAGCCAGGTAGATATAGAAGTGGCTCCATGTGTGAGATGTACCCCAACTTCTTAGGAATTGCTGCATCACATATTCCGCGAAAGACTCCACATCCTTGCTTAACCGTCTCCTTTCACTTTATATTTTCTTTATTTTATTTTAAACCCAACCGCCCAGGCGTAACACTGGTCACATAAGGACTTGCCCCCCTGGACTCATATTCCACATCTCCAGCAGGCTCGGTAATCCGAACCGCTGTCATGGCGGTGGGTGCGACGACTAAAGGAGGAATGGCAACATCTCCTCTAGATGGAGGAGGAATGGCAACGTCTCCTCTAGATGGAGGAGGAATGGCAACGTCTCCTCTAGATGGAGGAGGAATGGCAACGTCTCCTCTAGATGGAGGAGGAATGGCAACGTCTCCTCTTGATGGAGGAGGAATGGCAACGTCTCCTCTGCTTAAGGAGGAATGGAACATCCCCTTGTTGGAGGAGGAATGGCAACGTCTCCTCTTGATGGAGGAGGAATGGCAACGTCTCCTCTTGATGGAGGAGGAATGGCAACGTCTCCTCTTGATGGAGGAAGAATGGCAACGTCTCCTCTTGATGGAGGAGGAATGGCAACGTCTCCTCTAGATGGAGGAGGAATGGCAACGTCTCCTCTAGATGGAGGAGGAATGGCAACGTCTCCTCTAGATGGAGGAGGAATGGCAACGTCTCCTCTGCTTAAGGAGGAATGGAACATCTCCTTGTTGGAGGAGGAATGGGAACGTCTCCTCTGTCTAAAGGAGGAATGAAACATCTCCTTGCTGGAGGAGGAATGGGAACGTCTCCTCTGTCTAAAGGAGGAATGAAACATCTCCTTGTTGGAGGAGGAATGGGAACGTCTCCTCTGTCTAAAGGAGGAATGAAACATCTCCTTGTTGGAGGAGGAATGGGAACCTCTCCTCTGTTTAAAGGAGGAATGGAACCTCTCCTTGTTGGAGGAGGAATGGCAACGTCTCCTCTAGTCGGAGGAGGAATGGCAACGTCTCCTCTAGTCGGAGGAGGAATGGGAACGTCTCCTCTGTCTAAAGGAGGAATGAAACATCTCCTTGTTGGAGGAGGAATGGGAACCTCTCCTCTGTTTAAAGGAGGAATGGAACCTCTCCTTGTTGGAGGAGGAATGGCAACGTCTCCTCTAGTCGGAGGAGGAATGGCAACGTCTCCTCTAGTCGGAGGAGGAATGGCAACGTCTCCTCTAGTCGGAGGAGGAATGGCAACGTCTCCTCTAGTCGGAGGAGGAATGGCAACGTCTCCTCTAGTCGGAGGAGGAATGGCAACGTCTCCTCTAGTCGGAGGAGGAATGGCAACCTCTCCTCTAGTCGGAGGAAGAATGGCAACATCTCCTCTAGTCGGAGGAGGAATGGCACCATCTCCTCTTGTAGATGTTGTGGCCTGGCAAGGTCTATATTCATCCTGGACCACGACTTGCGGGTCTGATCTGGAAGGGCTGAAAAAGATGGGGGGGGGGGGGATGATCAAGCGCAATCTCAAACCTTTGAGACCGCAAACCTTAACCCCTCCCCTCGCCTGCACATACCTTGTGCGTGAGGGCTGGCCGTATGAAGCAGTGACCTGTCCGTAACCTCTGGACAGAACGTCAACACAAACACAGACGGTCTGCAGATGACCCGTAAAAAAAATTTCATGTACCTAGCCAATCAAAACGATTATCTAATTATCAAATATATTATCAGATATATTTATTAAAAAGGTAGTACTGTCAACATTTCCGTTGAACGGTAAAATCATATCAAATATATGTGGATATACATATCTAATTCTCCAAAAAAAAATATTTGAATTATGACAAAACATATATATACATATATATATATATATATATATATATATATATACACATATATATATACACACACATATTATATATATATATATATACACACACATATTATTCTATTTATTTATTTAATTATTATTATTTTTATTTTTTTTTTTTTTTTATTTTTTTTTTTATTTTTATTTATTTAAATTTTTTATTTTTTTTTTTTTATTTTATTATATATATATATATATTTTTATAACTTTCCCCTTTTAAGGGGAGACAAGTCCATTGAACTGCAGACCAGGCGGGGGAAAGCTGCCTCTCTCTGTCTGCAGGAATTTCCATACCGACAGGAGACGGCAGACCTTCGGATCCCCCGCCCGAGTGACGTCACCGCCCCCACCTCGCGCCTGCGCCGTGGGGGACAGCCGAACGGCGCCTGCGCGACCGCCGGACCATCCGACCTTCCGCGCATGCGCGAGCCAAGCCTCGCTTTCGCGGAGGCCTCGCGCATGCGCAGAACGACGGCAGCGGCCGCGACCCGGAAGCACCGCGGCAGCCTGGAACGCAGAAGCGTTCCAGGCGCCCTGAGGGGAAAAGGAAGCACCGGGGAGTACCGGGGGGGGGGTACCGGGGAATACCGGGGATCACCATGGCATACCAAAGAGGCATACAGGAAATAAGGAACATTTACAACAAAGACGGCTGCCATGGAGGGAAAAGGAAAATATGAAAGTTTGCAGACCTTGCCAGCCGTTGATGCGTCCACCTGCAGGCATACCGAGACAACCACCCCTCGATCACTGGGGTATCCTAGTGCCATGAAAAGCAATTCGCCCTCTCTTAACTGGGCTCTGAGCTGCACCGCATGAATGGTATGTTTAATCCTGGAAAATTCCGACCGGACGCCAACAGGAACAACCGTGATGTAGGTCCATTGGAGGAGGACAAAAAAGGAACACAGTCTGTACAGGTGAGCTCAATTTTATAGGGTAGGGGGTCCTATAGCATTGGAGAGGAGGCGGGGTTAACCCACACGTAGGCTGCCATGGAGTCTGTCAGGAAAGCTCTATTTGTGTGAAAAAAATTATATCAATTTTATATGGGTACAGTGTGGCATGCCTGAGCAATTCTCAGTTAAAGAAATGCAGTGCCAAAAAGCAAAAAACCGCCTGGTCATGGGGGTAAATCTTCTAGAGGTCAAGTGGTTAAAGAAAAAAATAGTGCACATATAAAGAAGAAAAGAGTCAAAATATAACAAGCAAAATGCGTAAGGGCTATAAAGAATAAAAATGAATATGAAGAGATAGAGGTAGAGAAGAGAAATTGTGGGAATAGGTAAACATTGTGTGACAGCCCGGTAATTTGTCCCTTTAGAACAGATTTTCTCAACATTTTATCCTGAAGAAATACTTCAATTAATTTTCAGCTCTCTGGGAGTTGGGTGTGCACCCGGATGTGGAGTGAAATGTTCAGTGCTGCTGTCACTATCTTAGTTGATGTCAATTGGTTTCATATGGTCATTCGTTTTTTTAAGACTGAGCACAATCAATATTTATTTTTTCTAATAAATTAGTAATGCGAGTAGACTGAAAGGGATGAACTTAGAAGAGTGGAGATGTTGGCGTGGTCTGTGTAGAAATGGTGTTGGAAGCCATGGGAGGTTGTCAACTGACCCCAGGAGGACAAAGAAGAGAACCATCTGAGGACAGAGCCTTGGAGAACCCCTACCTATGGAAAGAGTAAGAGGATTTCAGGGGATAGAGTTGTAGGTGGTGCTGGAGGTTTGATGAGATAGGTAGGAGGAGAACCAAGAAAGAACACAGCCTTCGGAGGCTGAGGGAGTAGAGTTTTTTTTAAGGAGGAGCAGGTGGTCAACTGGTGTCAGAAATCAAAGGTGTTAGATCTAGAAATATGATTATTGAGTAGTGGCCTTTGGGTTTAGCAGTTAGTAAGCCGTTAATCAGTTGTTTAAGTAAAGTTTTGTAGAAACGGAATTCAGATTGTAAGGGCAGTTTCACACTGGGGCGGTGAGAGCGTCGGCAGTAAAGCACCACTAGTTTTAGCGCATTTTTGCCGCTAGCGTGGCACTTTTAACCACCGCTAGTGGCCAAAGAAGATAGATCTCGCTGCTAGAACTCCTCCATGAGTGAATCCAGCTTAGCTGTTTTTTTGTGTTTTTTAAAAAAACCTTTAGCATAACGACTACGAACTTGCTTGATTGATGTTACTCAATCTTGGTAAGGAGAGTCGGGCGTTTGCATCATTTAGGTTTTTCTTTAGAATTCTTTTCTGTTCTTATAGTTTATAAACTATAAGAAAAAATAAAAAGTTTGTTGAAGATAATCAAACAGACAAACAACTGACTACTCTGCTAGACATAGAAATTTCTAAGTGCTATTTAACCACCCTGTCCAGTCTTTTGTATTCCAAAGGGAGCCGGTACCCCATAAATTAATTTTTGGATGGATTACCCCTTTAACTACTGTGACAAAGTCAGTCAGAGGGGTTTCTCCACAACTCAGTGAGAGATTCATAATTACCAGTGCAACAGACCCTCAATGTAATAAAGCAGCAAAGTATGTTTTATGGATGAGTTATCATTTAAGTCATAAGCTCTAAAGTTAGAAGGTATCTGCTGTGAGTCAGTGGTCTCACCCTACCATCAATGTATGACACCATCTGGTTAAATGTGTGAAAAGAAGCAATCTCATTTCCTCTACATGCAATACCCCAAATTAGCCAGTGACTATGGGAAGCAGGACCACATTTAATTACTTGTTTTATAAAGACATTTTAGGTAAATGTCATATCTTTTTATTTCAGCAAAACCACCTGGGACTAAATATGTGTAGCGATACCCCCAATTAAGAGGGCCGCAAGTTTGATTTGGGTCCCTGAGTACAGCTCCACCAACCCCCCGGCAATCTGCTGTACCCGCTCTGGCACAGTTAGTAATGGGATATGTATCTATGCACATATAAAGATTACTTATACTCTAAATGTAATGGACTCAAACTCACAAGCAGACTGCTAGCTGAAATAACCGTCTTTACTTTTGGCAATGTGAAAAGTAATGGTAACATGCATTAAACATTTGACTTACAACACATGAGCAGGTCCCTGCAGTATGTACTATAAACATGCATACATATATATAACTGGGCAGCAATGGGGAACGGAGCGCCACGTGTAGCGACCGTCTGCTAGGCACCCCTGAGGTGCAACAAATCTAACAAATCTAACTGTGACTACCTAACGGACCAGGCCTGATCCCTAACAATAGGCTCAGTCCTTGAGGGAACACAGTATTCTTCACCGGCACAAGAACTGTAGAGGTGGTGCACATGTAGAATTAAATGGTGTGTGTTTGTAATCCACAAGAAAGAACAATCTTCTGCTCTGAGGTAAATGGCCTTGGCAGTCTGATAGGCATAAAGTGAGATAACAGTATAAGATGAGCTTTTCAGCTTGCTCACCACTCCGGATACCGTCCTTGGGTCTGAGGGCCCCACTGGCTGCGTCCGGCCGGGTTTGTCACAACCCCTGCGTTCCGGTCTCCGTTCTGTCTGACGGCTGCCAAGGGGAAGTCTCCGTTCTGCACAGGCTGACAGTGAGGTGTCAGAGTCTCTCTTAGTCTGCTGCAAGGCCCAGGCTTCAGGCCTTCAGCAGTCCCGGTCCGCACAGGTGTCTCCTCTCCCTGTGATCCCTGTGTCAGAAGAGGAAGAGGCGGTCCTTCCTCTTTCCTTATATCACCTCCCCCATCAGCCTCTCGGGCGGAAACAACCAACCTCCCGGAAGCCTGGGGAATTATGGGAATCGTAGTCTTATCCCCTAAAAGGGGAACAACCCCGCTACACACTCCCCCCACTTTGAATCTTTGGTCCCCAAAGACATTGTTCAATCTACAAGCCTTTTTTAAAACAACACGTTCACATAATTCAGACAGAGGAGCCTCCCACCAATTGTCATAGGATGGGGAGCTGTCCTGTCTACAGGTCGCTTCAGTGTGGGCGACCTGTTTAACTGTGCCAGAGAGTGAGCTGGGGTTGCCCTCCACCAAATGGACAGTGGATGGGTCAGGGCGTTCAACACTCCTTCTTGCTGTCATAACAGAGTCCTCTGAACTTTTTCCCATTTGGGGGTAAGTTAACTTCTTGGGAGGCCTCACAACTCTGCGAGCTCTCTGTTCTCTTGAAATTTCAGGCACTGATACCACAGGTTCTTCTTCAGGAACATACTCTGGCAGCATCACTGATTCTGGAACATCTACTTCCTCTTCTTCTGAGTAGAGGCCAGGGATATCTTCCCAGCACTCAAGCACATCACTGGTGGGAACAAATTCTCTAGCTTCTGGGTTCAATGTTCCATCTTCCACATCCTCAGTAAGTGGAAGATCTATGGCGGAATTTCCTGGAGTGGAGGAAGGCCATAGCCATTCAAGTTCTCCTTTCTCTGCTTCAGCCGGTTGGGGGCCTTGTCCCCCTTTAGTTTGGGAGGTCTGGGACCGAGTGTTGGGCCTGGGGGTATCCAGAATGGAAACAGATTCAGGTAAGTCTCTCGCTGGAGGTATTCTAACTGCTTCAGTGAGTGGGAGCAAGTGATTCCTATGCCAGGTCTTCAAAGGCCCCACTCTCCCTTCTGGCTTCAACTTATAGACAGGCAATCCTGGTAGCTTTCTACAGATGATATATGGCTCTGATCTCCATCTATCAGCAAGCTTGTGTTTTCCAGGGATCCCTAGATTGCGTAACAGTACACGGTCCCCAGGCTGTAGGTCTTGTACTCGAACCTTCAGATCAAAGTTCCGCTTGTTTCGGGCCCCCCTCTGGTCAGAGGCCGCCTGAGCTTTCTCGTAAGCTATTTCAAACTGTGCCTCAGTCTGTCCACATATCCTTGGTGGGAGGCAGCAGAGGCATGGTCTTGGGAAATGCCAAAGGCCAGGTCCACTGGCAACCTTGCTTCTCTCCCAAACATAAGCCGGTAAGGGGAGAAACCCGTCACATCACTGGTTGTACAGTTGTAAGCATGCACCAGAGCTGAAATGTGTTGGCTCCAATGTTGCTTCTTCTCTGTTTCTAAAGTTCCCAACATGTTCAATAGGGTCCGGTTGAACCTTTCAGGCTGGGCATCCCCTTGAGGGTGATATGGTGTGGTCCTAGTCTTCTCCACTCCTAAAGAATCTAGTAACTTCCGGATCAGGCGACTCTCAAAGTCCCTTTCTTGATCTGAGTGAATTCTCTGTGGTAGTCCATAATGAACAAAGTACTTCTCTAGGAGCACTTTGGCCACCGTAGAGGCCTTCTGGTCCTTGGTGGGGAAAGCCTGGGCATAACGGGTGAAATGGTCGGTTATCACCAGAACATTTCCCAATCCACTCAAATCGGGTTAGAGGCAGAGAAAATCAATGCATACCAGATCCATTGGGCCTTGACTCTGTAGAGGGCCCATTGGGGCAGCTTGATGGGGTAAAGTCTTTCTCTGAATGCATCGTGCACAGGAATGGCAATACTCCTCCACTTCGGCCCTCATGCAGGGCCAATAAAACCGGTCTCTAACAAGTTGGAAGGTTCTCTCTGCTCCCAAGTGACCATGCTGGTCATGTAAGGCAATCAGCACAGTCTCTCGATGCTTTTCGGGGAGAAATAGCTGCCACTTATCTTCTGGGCTATCAGAGGGGCCCCTTCGGTAGACCACTCCCTGATGCACCTGTAATTTATCCAACTCTTTCCTCAGCAGGCGAGCCTCTTTGGAAGGGTGATGTCGGAGTCCCTCTGGACTTTTGTTTTCCAAGGCTTCCAGGACCAATTTCCCCATGGGGTCTTCCAATTGGTCACACCTTAACTCCTTCTTGGACAGCTTCGGCAGGCACTCTTCTTCTAGTTGAGTTACCCCCCAGTAGCATTTTGGGACTCCCACTGTGGTAACTCCTATCTCTTCAGCTCTGGATCCTCCTCTGGCTTGGAGTTCAGCCCCTTGACAAAGGGCTCGCACTCCTTCTGGTGCCACTTGGGTCCAGTCTTCCCAGTCATCAGCCACTACATGAGACCTTCGGGACAGGGCATCTGAATCCCTATTTCCAGCCCCTGGCCTGTACTTGAGGCTGAAATTGAACCCAGATAACGCCGCCAACCATCTGTGTCCAGTTGCATCCAGCTTGGCGGTGGTGAATAGGTAGGTCAAGGGGTTGTTATCTGTCTTTACAGTAAATTCAGCCCCATAAAGGTAATCCTTTAATTTGTCGACTACTGCCCATTTGAGGGCTAAGAACTCCAACTTGTGGGTGGGGTAGTTCTTCTCCGAGGGGGTCAGGCTCCGGCTCACATAGGCCACTGGTCACAGCTCATCTTCATACTCCTGGTAGAGTACTCCACCTAGGCCCTCATGGCTGGCATCAACATGTAGCTCATAAGGTCTAGTGGGGTCAGCATAGGCCAAAACTGGGGCTGTGGTGAGACTCCTCTTCAAGGTTCTGAAAGCCTCTTCACACCTTGAGTTCCACTGGTCTTGAACCGACTCACCGGGCCTCCTGGGCCCCAAGCCATCTTCTTCTCCTTCTGTCTTGAGCAGCTCGTTTAGGGGTTTTGCAATACGGGCGAACCCATCCACAAACCTGCGGTAGTAGGAGCAGAACCCCAAGAAAGATCGAAGTTCGGTGACTGTTGTGGGTCTCGGCCACGAAGTAACTGCCTCCAACTTCTCAGGGTCCGTAGCCACTCCTTTTTCAGACACTATGTGTCCCAGATAGTTCACAGAAGACTGGTAGAACCGGCACTTCTCGGGGGAAAGTTTGAGTCCCTCCTCACTGAGCCTCCTCAACACTTTCTCCAATCTGGCTTCATGTTCTTCCAAAGTTTTTCCAAAGACAATGACATCGTCCAGGTACACAAGGACTTCTATGAGGTTCATGTCTCCAACAGTCCTTTCCATGAGGCGTTGAAAGGTAGCAGGAGCTCCAGACAGGCCCTGAGGCATCCTGTTGAACTCAAAGAACCCTACTGGGGTTATGAAGGCAGTCTTTTCTCTATCTTCTGGATGCATGGGAATTTGATAGTACCCACTCTTGAGGTCCATCACACTGAACCACTTAGCTCCAGATAAACTCTGTAAGGCATCCTCTATCCTTGTCGTGGTGTACTGATCAGGAATGGTCCTCCTGTTGAGAGTTCTGTAGTCAATGCAAAGCCTCAACGACCCATTCTTCTTCCTGACCACCACTATTGGGGAGGCATAGGGGCTTCTGGACTCCCGAATCACTCCCGTCTTCTTCAGTTCCGCAAGCTGCTCCCTCAGATCCTCCAGATCTGCTAGCGGGACCCGCCTTACTCTCTCTCTGAATGGCTTGTCCTCTTGCATGCGGATTCGATGGGTGGCACTCCTCGCACACCCCACATCAAACTCATCTTTAGAGAAGATCTTCTCCCATCTGGTCAGCTGGGCCTTGGCTCTCTCCTTCCAAGCTCCAGGCAGGTTTGGGTTTTCCATGGAGAGTTTCTTCCAAACATCTTCTCCTTCACCCGCCCCTTTCACTTCTGACCAGCCAACTGGGACAGCAGGACTCAACTGTCCCAGCAGCATCCTGGCAGGGATCTCCACGGGCCGCTCCGTAGGGTTCCTCACGCTCACTGGGACTCTTCCTCTAGCCTTCTTCAATGCCTTGATTGGGATCACTTCTGGGATCACTTCCAGGCCTGAGTGACCCTCCATTGGGTCAGATTCCAGCATAACAAAGGGGCCAGGCTGCTCCCAATTAAGCTTCACCGTGGCCCTGAGGCAGGCTACCTCTCCGGGCTGTAGCACCGCTCCTTCTCTCCCAAGTCTCCATACCTTCCCTATCCCCTCACTTGGGGTCTTCTGCTCTAAGACCAACCGCTGGTAGGCCGCCTTCAGCATGGGATGGATCTTGGGAGCTGAATGATTCTGCTTCTGTACAAGGGGGGTCAGAAGCCTTCTGACTAGATCCGTGTTCGTCCCTATGATCAGGGAGGTCTTGCTGGTTCCTGGCGGGCGGGGGCACACAACTGCCAGGGTATCAAACACTTCAGCCTTCCCAGCCACAGATGGGTCAAAGGTCAGTCGTATGGGTAGGTAGCCGTCATAGGGGAAACTCTGAGTTCCCAATCCCCATATCTCCAGCTCCTCTATCTTCTGGATAGGCAAATGACTCAGGTACCTATCATAGAAGTCCCTGTACAATAAGGTCACTTGTGCTCCAGTGTCTAGGAGGGCCTGTGTGTATACTCCTTCCACTTGGATGGGTACAGTAGGAGATGGACCAACCAGCTCTTCTGGGTAGGGCCAAGTTGAGGCTGTCCTCTTCTTTGGACTCTTTTCTTTCCAACTGGATTTACGCTTGATTCTTTCCTGAGCCTGGTATGCATTAATTTTCTCCCTCGCTATGGGAGTACGAACCCGCTGAGGGACATTGTTATCTCTCATTTTTAAGGGTTCTCGCTTAGGAGTGCTGTGTCTCTTCGGAGGGGTCTTGCCCCCTCTCTCTGGGGAAAGTTTTGGTTGATTTTCTCTGGGTTCCTTCCGAGGAGTTTGGTCTCCTCGTCTTCTTTTCCTGCTATTCTTCTTGGAGCTCACTGAAGGTGATGGGCACCCGGTTGACTCCTTCCCCTGGGGCCCTCTGGAGTTTTCCCGCCGGCTGGCGGCTATCTGTTTTCTTCCTCTTGGGACTGGAACATACAGCTGCAATATGGCCAATTCCCCCACAATTAAAACAGATCATCTCTCCCCAGTCAGGTGGGGATGCTGGTGCTGAAACAGTTAGAAATAATTCCCTCCTGCTTGCTTCTTTCTTGGGACTGCGCGCCTCTTTCGCCACCAGAGATGTCAGTATCTCATCATCTGGGACATCTGCAACTTCAGAGCATCTACTTCTGTCTCTCTTTCAGGGGTTAAGGCCGACCTGACCGTTGCCACTGGAAGTTTTGTAGGCCCCATCGCCTGTTTTTCCCGTTTCTCTTCCAACATGGCCTCTTCCTCTTTGACCATCCGAATGAGATCGGGGTAGTCCAGGCTCTTCCTATCCTGTCGGGTGCGTAGTACTAGTGCAACAGGGTCTAGGGGTTGAGCTCCCCTCATCACTTGCTGAGCACGGGCTTCGTCTACTTTCCCCGGATCTATCCCCTTCTTCAGGATAATTCTATGCAGGATCTTGTCTATACGTCCTATGTACTCCGACAGCTAATCCCCTGTCTTCTGGTAACAGTGTTCCAGTTGATAGGTAAGCTCCGTAATTTTCTCCGTCCCACCAAACACACTTTCCAGGATGTCTAAGTAATCCTGTGCAGTGCAATCTTTCTTGCTTGTCTTCAGGTTGCGTATGGCCTCTAAGGCAGGCCCTTTTAGGCTCTCAACAATCCTTTGCTTCTTTCTACCTTCTGGGACCTCCCATTCTTCCAAGGCCTGTGTGGCGCCATCTAGCCACTCTTCAAATCCCTCCTCCCCCGAGGGTACAGGTTTCCTCCCTGAAAACATCCGGAGTTTCCTGTATCCCGACAATCTCCCCTAGGACAGCGCACAGTTCTGCACTAAGAGTGGTTTTCACAGGTGTGGGACTCTCTGTGTCTTTCTGCTCTTCCACCTTCGGGGATAGCATGGTTTTCATTTGAAAACAGTCTCCCTTGCGCGGCAGCGCATGCAGCAATTGATAGGTCTGACCATCCAATGCTTGTATGCTTTGGCTCCTGAACTGCTCTGGGGTCTCACTTCTCCATTCTACTAGGGCGTATGTACACCCGGCATCATTTCTCATGTCCATTATCCGTGCTTTGTGGCATGGGGATAGCGACATTATGAGCTGCTTGACTGCCTCTTCCTGCCATATCCCTGGTAGTTCAATGACTGCTGCTGCGGCTGGATCAGTGCCCCATATTGTGCACCGCCGTCCCACTTCTATCGGGTCCATGCCAGTACCTTCTGGCGGGTTTTCCCGCTGTCTCAGGATCCCGGATTACGAGCCCCTACGTGTAGCGATACCCCCAATTAAGAGGGCCGCAAGTTTGATTTGGGTCCCTGAGTAAAGCTCCACCAACCCCCCGGCAATCTGCTCTACCCGCTCTGGCACAGTTAGTAATGGGATATGTATCTATGCACATATAAAGATTACTTATACTCTAAATGTAATGGACTCAAACTCACAAGCAGACTGCTAGCTGAAATAACCGTCTTTACTTTTGGCAATGTGAAAAGTAATGGTAACATGCATTAAACATTTGACTTACGGGGAGATGACGGACGTGCCGACGTAGCGTCCGCACAGAGGGAGGAGCTTCGGGCCAGGGGGCTGAGGAGGACAGTCATGCGGCGCTGCCAGGAAGGACGCGGGACCGCTCCGGGGACGAGATGATGCGGATGTCTGCCCGCCGTCTCGCCCCCCGGGGACAGTAGAACAGGACACGCGTCCCTCACCATTGAGGGAAAGATAACATTTTCAGAAGACACGGCAGCCTCGAACGGATCGCCTCTGCTCCGGACCCCCCCCCCCCGCCCCCCGCCACCCTGCCTCGGGCAAAGATAGCGCTAACATGCGGCCAGCGCTGGAAGGAGGTCCCAGACTGTGAGTATACACCACACTCCTATGGAAGCCCATCCCACATGGAGGTAAGACCAAACTACTGGTAGATGTGCAGCACGGAAGATATGTGCAGGACTGTGTAAAAGCGCCAGGACAATGCAAATGTCATTTTTTTAAATGTCATATTTTTTTTTATTTTTCTTTTCCTCCCCTCCAAGTGGTAGATGACCAGATTTGGCCTTGTGCTTTTTTGCTCTGTCTGGGTGCCTCCATCTCTCCCCCTTCCTCTCGCCTGCGCTGGGGCAATACCCCCCCCCCCCTCTTGTAAGAGGGGACAGGTGGGCTACAGCTTTAATTGACCCCATAACTAGGAGGGGAGCAGCAACCAGCATCTAGTATGTCCCCGGGTCACCCCCGGCATACATAGTAACGCAAAAACCCCCGGCATACGTACCCAAATTGCATTTGACAGACCCCGGTGTGTATTAGGCCCCAGAGCTGACAATCTACACAACATACAACTGGAGCTTTAAAGCGATTCTTTGGAGTTTCAAATATTTACATGGGTGTTTACTTGGTTCTAAAACCCACGAATATGGGAAGTCTATGGACATTATCGCGCTCAATGGCGGAAAATGGCCTGAAATGAAAATGCCTGATTACGCCTTACATCTGCCTAACACTACACACATTAAAAGCTGCACTGTGGAATGAAAGTGTGATTCCGACTAGGGCCTATGAAGTTCTATTATCATACAACAAAAACTGCACTATGGAATGAAAGTATGATTTTGATTGGTGTCCAGGAAGAGTGATTATTACACACTAAAAGTTGTACTATGGAACGAAAGTGAGACCTGATTGGTGTTTAGGAAAATCTATCTCCACATATCAAGAGCGGCATTGTGTATGAAAGCGTGATCCTGAATGGGACTTATGAAGACCTATGGGTCATGGTGGCTCAGCCTGATGTCAGATAGTTAAATAAGACCGATACCTCAGACTTTGTATGTTTTACTTTCTAGGTCTCTCCTAAATATAAAACTATGGTCAACCTATAAATCCACATGCGTTGTACGTGGCCCTTATTATTAAGATAAGTGACCCCCTGTAACACACTGTAAATATCTATTGATTCTACAAGCAGAGCCATTGGGTAGGTAACTGAAAGGGCGCTAACTGTTTATCGTGGAAGACAACTGTTAGGAAGGGCGAATAAACCCCCCCATTCAAATATAACAGCTTTAGCCACTGCGTGTGTGTTTTTGTTCCATCAAAGACTCCGCAAGCAGAAAAGGTCCCCCCCAGTTCTTTGCAAATCCGACTGTACACACCAGAGGGGTACCTAGAAGGAATCCCCGGGCCCTAAAGTGCAGGGGCCCCGGCACAGACTGTGAGCCCAAAAGACTCTAAACTACTAAGGGGCAAAAGACAGCCCTAAAGTAAGGACCTCATTAAAAGTTAAGCAGTGGAAAAGGGCCCAGGAGGCCTAGGCGCAAAACAAGACTGGGGAAGAGAATCAGACCCACTAAGAAGGCCAACATGAGTAAAGATCCAACCAAACAGCCTAAGAAAGCAACCATCAAAGGTAGCAAAGGGGAGACAAGTACAATCAAACACTATTTAAGACAGGGAGCAAGCCCAAAAACATCGGGAAAAGAAACCCAGGCCGGAGCCTCCCCGGAGAGTAGGGGCGGGGTGGAAGGAGAAATTAATGACTCCAGAGCGGACCTCACAATGGAGACTGAGATTGAGTCTAGCAGGGGGGAGGTTCAACAACCAGGAGCTCACATCCCCAACAAACTTGAAATGGAGGCGATGTTTTTACGTCTGGAAAACGCAATTAAACTAGATATTAACTCCCTACGGGAGGATATGGGCCATATGTTGTCCAGAGTGGAAGTGGTGGAAGGGAGAGCGGACTCTATAGAATTGGAAATCGCGAAGTTGAAAACGCAATTAAAAGGTACCCACCTCACCCAGAGAGATACCCTCTACAAGATAGAGGACCAAGAGAACAGGGATAGGAGGCAAAACCTGAGGCTGCGTGCTGTCCCGGAACAAAGAGGGGAAGACCTAGAAAGAAAACTAAGGGAAATCTTGGGCCCCATAAGTGGCCAGGACTCAGATCACTTTCCCCATATAGAAAGGATACACCGAGTAGGAAGATCCGAAAGGGGGGGCGTTGAGCGGACCCGGGACATAATTGTCAGATTCAGCCACTTTAAAGAAAAAGAGGACCTGTGGGCTAAAATAAAAAATAAGTCTCCAATATTGTACAAGGACGCTGAAATCCAAGTATATGCTGATTTATCGGCCCGAACCCTTGAAAGACGGAGACATCAGAAACCCCTGCTGGAAATCCTGAAAAAAGAAAACATAAGATATAATTGGGGTTTCCCCTCATGTTTAATAGGGTCAAAAGAAGGGGGTTCGGCTAGGTTGAGGTATCCAGAAGAAGTGCAGGGATTCTGTACAAAACTCGGGATCTCGGTCCCGGATTTGCAGGGTTGGGTCGAGATGGAAGGCGTGGGGGACCCCGGGGGGGGGGGGTGGGGGAGGGGGAGGAGGAGGGGCGAATGCTCACCTGTAATTGTAAAGGAATTCTGTCCAATTTGGCCCCGCCCCCTCCCCCTCCGCTTCCCAAGCTTGGGTGGCGGAGGGAGAGGGGAGGGCTAAACGAGCTCCACCTCACCAGGAACCTGGAGTCTAAGGGAAGCCACAAAGGATGGCCCCTAATGACCCGGGGACCCCAGTAGGGGTAAGAAAGGGGGGGAGGGCTAGAGGGGGAGGGAGAGGAGGGGGGGGGAGGAGGGAGGGGGGGAAGGAGGGGAGAGGGGGGAGGGAACGGGGAGGGGGATGGGAGGAAGGGGGAGGGAGGGGATGGGGGGGAGGAGGGAGGGAAACCACGTCCGCTGTGGGGCTGCTGTCACTATCAATATCCCAGGGGGAAAAAAAAAAAAAAAAAAAAAAAAAAAAAAAAACCTCAAAAAATAAATGAAGGATCTAGAAATTAAATTTTTATCATATAATGTGAAAGGCTTAAACTCTCCCGGTAAGCGAGCAAAAATTTTGGAGGAAGCAGAGAGATATGGCGCAGGCATAGTGTTCCTGCAAGAGACCCACCTGGCACATTCCTCAAATATTAGACTTTTTTCTCCAGCTCTCCCAAATTGGTTTTATGGAGATACTATCTCGAGCAGGGCAAGAGGAGTGGCTATTGGGATTGCGAGGGACATTGACTTTACGGTGGAGGAGAGAATGACGGACCCCGAGGGGAGGTACCTGTTTCTTAGGGGCTCCCTCCTAGGGGTAGAACTTACACTGGCCAATGTTTATGCCCCCAACACTAGACCTATCCCATTTCTCGAAGCAATTCTGCGTAAGCTAAGGGCCTTCAGGAAAGGATATCTGATCCTGATGGGGGACCTCAATTTTGTGATGGACCCCGCGAAGGATAGCACGTCTGGTGGCACGGGGAGGGGCAACATACAACTGAAGCGAATCAAAAAAAAACTAGCGGAGGACCAACTGGTGGATGTGTGGAGGACCCAGCACCCGCAGTTGAGGGATTACTCGTTTTTCTCCCCTGTCCACCAGATGTACTCTCGCCTGGACCATATTTTAATAGACCATGGCATACTGGAAAGGGTCAAGGAAACCAAAATTGAAATAGCTTCCCTCTCGGACCACGCGCCGGTATCCATGAGGCTAAGGTTCCCCGAATACAAACAACCCTCCAGCGGATGGAAACTCAACCCGGAATTGTTATACGACAAAGAAATCAGGGATTATATTAAAAAGGAGCTAGAATGGTTCTTCCAAATCAACGACAACGGAGAGGTCTCAGAGGCACAACTATGGGACGCTCATAAAGCGTTCATTAGGGGGCTTCTGATAGCTAAAGCTTCATGGAAGAAAAAGGAGAGGGTGAGAAAAACGCAGGCTCTAATAGCAGAGATTAAAACCCTAGAGCAAAAGCACAAATCTGGGGGGGCACTTAGCCAGGGCACATATATCGAGCTTACAGATAAGAGAGAGGAATTAAAAGATCTAGCTGAACAGGAAGTCAGACAGAAGTTCAATAAATTGGCCAGGGAACAATATATCTGGGGCAACAAGCCAGGGAAATATTTAGCAAGGAAACTTCAAAAAAAGAAAACTAGAAATTTTATTGAAAAAATCCAAACAAAAAACGGGGAGATGAAGTATACCCCTAGTGAAATAGCCTCGACATTTAGAGACTATTACAAAGAACTCTACGAGGTGAAAACCAAGGGAAACGACAGCATTGGAATTAGCCAGAAAACCTCCGAGTTCCTAGAGAGGGCAGGGCTGACAGCCCTAGGGGGAGAGGAGAGAGATGAGCTTGAGAGGCCAATATCCGAGGAGGAGATTCTAGCAGCCATTAAGAACTCGCCAACAGGGAAGAGCCCGGGCCCGGATGGCTTTACGGCCTCATATTATAAAACGTTCAAAGAGATTCTTGTACCGAGACTGCTGCGATATATGAATGGACTAGGGATAGACTATAACATGAGCGAAGAGGCCCTAAAAGCGACGATCACTCTTTTGAGGAAGGATGGGAAGGATGGATCGGTGTGCTCGAACTACAGACCCATCTCCTTATTAAATTTCGACACAAAATTATACGCAAAGATACTGGCGGATCGAATAAAGGGGCATTTGGGCACACTGATCCATCTGGACCAGGTCGGGTTTGTCCCGGGCAGAGAGGGGAGGGACAATGGGATTCGGACATTGCTAGCCATACAGAGGATGGGTTTCGGACCCAGATTTATCCAAAAAATTAAAACCCTATATAATCATCCGAAAACCAACATCAAGGTCAATGGAATGACCTCCGCGGAGTTTGAACTGTTCAATGGTACTAGGCAGGGCTGTCCACTCTCCCCTCTCCTTTTTATTCTATCCCTGGAACCGCTGCTAGCCACAATCCGCAGAAACCCAGGGGTGGAAGGCTGTAGAGTCGGCAGTGAAGAGCACAAACTTGCGGCCTTCGCCGACGACGTCCTCTTTTACATAAGCTCACCCCAGAAGTCGGTCCCCATATTGCTTAAAATTTTAATGGAATATGGGGAACTAACAAATTTTAGAATCAATGCCTCAAAAACATTTATCCTTAATATTAACCTCAATAAAATAGAGAAACAGACCTTACAGAAAACAGTTAGTTTCGTCTGGAAAAAAAGGATAAAATACTGAGGAATAGAACTGGCCAATAACCCGAGGAAATTATACAAAATAAACTATATCCCACTCCTAGAAGATATTAAAAAAAAATGTCAAGAGCTGAAGGGAAAAATTCTATCCTGGATAGGCAGGATTAATTCGGTAAAAATGATGCTCCTTCCAGTAAAACATAACATAAAAATATGAAAAAAACACATATAACATGCATACATATATATAACTGGGCATGACAACTGAGGATCCCGGGGGGAACGGAGCGCCACGTGTAGCTGCGACCGTCTGCTAGGCACCCCTGAGGTGCAACAAATCTAACTGTGACTACCTAACGGACCAGGCCTGATCCCTAACAATAGAGCTCAGTCCTTGAGGGAACACAGTATTCTTCACCGGCACAAGAACTGTAGAGGTGGTGCACATGTAGAATTAAATGGTGTGTGTTAGTAATCCACAAGAAAGAAAAATCTTCTGCTCTGAGGTAAATGGCCTTGGCAGTCTGATAGGCATAAAGTGAGATAACAGTATAAGATGAGCTTTTTAGCTCGCTCACCACTCCGGATACCGTCCTTGGGTCTGAGGGCCCCACTGGCTGCGTCCGGCCGGGTTTGTCACAACCCCTGCGTTCCGGTCTCCGTTCTGTCTGACAGCTGCCAAGGTGAAGTCTCCGTTCTGCACAGGCTGACAGTGAGGTGTCAGAGTCTCTCTCAGTCTGCTGCAAGGCCCAGGCTTCAGGCCTTCAGCAGTCCTGGTCCGCACGGGTGTCTCCTCTCCCTGTGATCCCTGCGTCAGAAGAGGAAGAGGCGGTCCTTCCTCTTTCCTTATATCACCTCCCCCATCAGCATCTCGGGCGGAAACAACCAACCTCCCGGAAGCCTGGGGAATTATGGGAATCGTAGTCTTATCCCCTAAAAGGGGAACAACCCCGCTACATACGTAATTGTGAGGGATGTCAAAAACTGTCAGAACTTTTTATGATTTTCTAGGATACTTGGTAATAAGAAGGTGTACCAGTTTGTCAGGTTTTAGTACAACACAATCTTCCTTAGGGCCTGTCCACCCTTGTGCATTGTGACAACAGTAAAAACGTACAGTAAAAAAAGCACTTCTTGATTTCCTACCCATTTGCAGAGGTCCTTACTAAGAAATAGGCTACCTCACCTGTGGTGGACCCAACCGTTTCCAGTTTAAACAGGGAGACCAGGTCACTATGGAGTGGACTGGACTAGATTGTAATGACAAGATTTGGTCAAATAACAGTTATTATCTAAGTTCATGGTTCTGAATGATCAGATTATACAGGGACTAAAGTAACTCTTTGACATGGGGCTGGACTCTGGTGCTAGTATTCAAGCAAAAGAAAGCTCTATTTGTGTGAAAAAAATTATAAAAATCTTATTGGGTACAGTGTTGCATGACCACGCAATTGTCATTCAAAATGTGACGGCGCTGAAAGCTGAACGTTGGCCTGGGCAGGAAGGGGATAAAAGTTCCCAGTATTGAAGTGGTTAAAACAGAACTTCACACCTGCTTTCTTTCCCTCCCCCTGCTGCTCTTACTAACTATAATTATTCTTAAAATTGTTCCCTCCTCCCTTCTTCTACCTACAGTGGTGTGAAAAAGTGTTTGCCCCCTTCCTCATTTCCTGTTCCTTTGCATGTTTGTCACACTTAAGTGTTTCGGAACATCAAACCAATTTAAACAATAGTCAAGGACAACACAAGTAAACACAAAATGCAATTTGTAAATGAAGGTGTTTATTATTAAAGGTGAAAAAAAATCCAAACCATCATGGCCCTGTGTGAAAAAGTGATTGCCCCCCTTGTTAAAACATACTATAACTGTGGTTGTCCACACCTGAGTTCAATTTCTCTAGCCACACCCAGGCCTGATTATTGCCACACCTGTTCACAATCAAGGCATCACTTAAATAGGAGCTGCTTGACACAGTAAGGTCCACCAGAAGATCCATAAAAGCTACACATCATGCCGAGACCCAAAGAAATTCAGGAACAATTGAGAAAGAAAGTAATTGAGATCTATCAGTCTGGAAAGGGTTATAAAGCCATTTCCAAAGCTTTGGGAATCCAGCGAACCACAGTGAGAGCCATTATCCACAAATGGCGAAGACATGGAACAGTGGTGAACCTTCCCAGGAGTGGCCGGCCGCCCAAAATTACCCCAAGAGCGCAGCGACAACTCATCCAAGAGGTCACAAAAGACCCCACAACAACGTCCAAGGAACTGCAGGCCTCACTTGCCTCAGTTAAGGTCAGCGTTCATGCCTCCACCATCAGGAAAAGACTGGGCAAAAATGGCCTGCATGGCAGAGTTCCAAGGAGAAAACCACTGCTGAGCAAAAAGAACATCAAAGCTCGTCTCAATTTCTCCACAACACATCTTGATGATCCCCAAGACTTTTGGGACAACATTCTGTGGACTGATGAGACAAAAGTGGAACTCTTTGGAAGGTGTGTGTCCAAGTATATCTGGCGTAGAAGGAACACTGCATTTCAGAAAAAAAACATTATACCAACAGTAAAATATGGTGGTGGTAGTGTGATGGTCTGGGGCTGTTTTGCTGCTTCAGGACCTGGAAGACTTGCCGTGATAAAAGGAACTATGAATTCTGCTGTCTACCAAGAGATCCTGAAGGAGAATGTCCGACCATCTGTTCGTGTACTCAAGCTGAAACGAACTTGGGTTCTGCAGCAGGACAATGATCCTAAACACACCAGCAAGTCCACCACCGAATGGCTGAAGAAAAACAAAATGAAGACTTTGGAGTGGCCTAGCCAAAGTCCTGACCTGAATCCTATTGAGATGTTGTGGTATGACCTTAAAAAGGCCGTTCATGCTCGAAAACCCTCTAATGTAACTGAATTAGGACAATTCTGCAAAGATGAGTGGGCCAAAATTCCTCCAGGACGCTGTAAAAGCCTCATTGCACGTTATCGCAAACGCTTGGTTGCAGTTGTTGCTGCTAAGGGTGGCCCAACCAGTTATTAGGTTTAGGGGGCAATCACTTTTTCACACAGGGCCATGATGGTTTGGATTTTTTTTCACCTTTAATAATAAACACCTTGATTTACAAATTGCATTTTGTGTTTACTTGTGTTGTCCTTGACTATTGTTTAAATTGGTTTGATGTTCCGAAACACTTAAGTGTGACAAAACATGCAAAGGAACAGGAAATGAGGAAGGGGGCAAACACTTTTTCACACCACTGTATCTTGCCTAACCTGTATTAAAAAAAAGATATGTGTACTTACCCATTTCCACTCCAAGCCTGTCACATGATCCTACAGCTCAGTGTAAGGGAATGCTCAACAATGGCTGGGAATTCCAGGAGCTGTGATGTCACCCACAGGCATTGTTGGCACTACCTCCTCTCCCCTACAGCAGCCGCTTACTGACACAGGAGAGCCAGAGCTGAGGATCACGTGACTGTACCTGTGCAGAGTGAAGGTAGGTTACATAGTCAGGTTGAAAAAAAGTCCATCTAGTTAAAAAAATAAAAAATAATTACAATCCTATATACACAATCCTTCACCAACAGTTGATCCAGAGGAAGGCGGAAAACCCCAGCAAAGCATGCTCCAATTTCATACAAGCGGGGAAAAAATTCCTACCTGATACCCAGAGAGGCAATCAGATTTTCCCTGGATCAACTTTACCTATGACTGTTAATACTCAGTTATATATGTTATGTACATTTATATATGTTATGTTAGGTTTTGTTATGTTATGTTATGTACATTTAGGAAAGAATTCAGGCCTTTTTTAAAGCAATCTACTGAGCTGGCCAGAGCCACCTCTGGAGGGAGTCTATTCTACATTTTCACAGCTCTTACTGTGAAGAAACCTTTCCGTATTTGGAGATTAAATCTCTTTTCCTCTAGACGTAAAGAGTGCCCCCCTGTCCTCTGTGATGACCTTAAAGTGAATAACTCAACACCAAGTTCACTATATGGACCACTTATGTATTTGTACATGTTGATCATATCCCCCCTTAATCTCCACTTCTCAAGAGGGAATAGATTCAGTTCCTCTAATCTTTCCTCATAGCTGAGCTCCTCCATGCCTCTTATCAGTTTGGTTGCCCTTCTCTGCACTTACGCCAGTTCCCCCATATCCTTTTTGAGAACTGGTGCCCAAAACTGAACTGCATATTTCAGATGAGGTCTTACTAATGATTTGAACAGGGGCAAAATTATACCTCTCTCTCTGGAGTCCATACCTCTCTTAAAGCGGGACTGTACTGAAATTTTTTTTTTTTAAAAGCCAGCAGCTACAAATACTGCAGCTGCTGACTTTTAAGAAATGGACACTTCCAGGGTCCAGCGGTGTCGGCAGCAGAGGCCGATCGATCGCTCGGCTCTCTGCTGTAGCCGGCGCCATTCTCGGTGAGGGAATCAGGAAGTGGCTTCACTTCCCGATTCCCTACTGCGCATGCGCGAGTCGCGCGGCGCAATGAGAATGTTCGGCGCTGTCTGCCGGGACACGTGTGTGTCCCGGCAGACAGCGCGCCGGGACAGGAAGTGACGTAAACTCCCGTGGGAGTTTATGCCCGGAAGTGGGTGCAGATACCTGTCTTAGACAGGTATCTGCACCCCCTCCCCCCTGAAAGGTGCCAAATGTGACACCGGAGGGGGGGAGGGTTCCGAAAAGCGGGAGTTCCACTTTAGGGTGGAATCCCCCTTTAATACAAGAAAGGACTTTGCTCGCTTTGGAAACTGCAGCTTGGCATTGCATGCTATTATTGATCTATCTATCTATCTATCTATCTATGCCTATGATCTATCAAAACCCCCAGATCCTTCTCCACTACGGATCCCCCCAGTTGTACTCCCCCTAGTATATATGATGTTACAGAAATGTTACTTTTAATCCCAGACCCTATATCATTTATAAAGATATTAAAGAGTAAGGGTCCCAACACTGAACCTTGGGGTACACCACTAAAAACCTTAGACCATTCAGAGAGCCATTAACCACTGCTCTTTGAGTTCTGTCTTTTAGCCAGTTTTCTATTCATTTACAAATTGATCTTTCCAAGCCTGTAGACCTTACCTTACACATGAGTCGTGTGTGGGGAACTGTGTCAAACGCTTTTGCAAAATCCAGGTATACCACGTCAACAGCCACCCTCTGTCCAAGGTTTTACTTACCTCCTCATAAAAATGTCACTACCACCCCTATTATGGACATGAGCTCCCCAACGCTCCTTTGTATACACAGAGCTGAAGAAAGTATTTAATAAATTTGCCATCTCTTTGTCCCCAGTCACCCACTCTAGATTATTTTGTAAAGGGCCTACATGCTCAGACCTGACCATTTTACTATTAACCACTTCCACACGGGGCCATTGTCTTATGATGTCCGCAGGAGCACTCTGCCATCCTGGGCGGGTGCCATATGACGTCCTCTGTTTCTCGCTGCTACTGTGGGCCCCATCCCAGATCAGTGTAAAGAGTACCCGAGTAGCTGTCACCAGCCCATCAGAGTACCCAAGTACCTGTGACCAGCCCATCAGAGTACCCAACTACCTGTCACCAGCTCATCAGAGTACCCGAGTACCTGTCTCCAGCCCATCAGAGTACCCGAGTACCTATATGAAGCCCATCAGATTACCTGAGTACCTGTCTCCAGCCCATCAGAGTACCTGAGTACCTATCTGCAGCGCATGCCTCATAGAATATACCTTGGGGTGTTTGCTTTCCAAAATGGGGTCATTTTGTGGGTAATTCCACTGTCCTGGTGCTCCAGGGCCTTCAAAATTGTTATAGGAAGGAATGAAATTACATGTGTAATGCATGCTCCTAGAATGCCTGAAGGTACTACTTCAATGTTGGACCTCTCTATGTGGCCAGGCTGTGTAAAAGTCTCACACATGTGGTATCGCCATACTCAGGACGAGTAGCAGAATGTATTTTGGGGTGTAATTTTTGCTATGTACATGCTGTGTGTTAGAAATATCATATAAATTGACCACTTTGTGAAAAAAATAGGTTTTCATTTTCTTTCCACGTTTTTCGAAGACTTTTGAAAAAAAATTAACCATTCAAAAGACTCATAATGCCTCATATAATATATGTTGGGGTGTTTGCTTTCCAAAATGTGGTCATTTTGTGTGTAATTCCATTGTCCTGGTGCTCCAGGACCTTTAAAAATGTGATAGGTCGTTAGAAAGTTTTATGTGTAATTTATGCTCCTAGAACACATGATGGTGCTCCCTGCATATTGGACCTCTGTATGTGGCCAGGCTGTTAAAAAGTCTCACACATGTGGTATTGCCATACTCAGGAGTAGCAGAATGTATTTTGGGGTGTAATTGGAAGTATGCATATGCGTGAGAAATAACTTGTTATTATGACAATTTTGTGTAAAAAAAAAAAAAAAAAATGAAAATAATAATTTCTTAATTTTCCCAAGAATTGTGGGGAAAAAATTACAACTTAAAAAAACTCACTATGCCTCTTACTAAATACCTTGGACTGTCTACTTTTCAAAAAGGGGTCATTTGGGGGGTATTTGTACTTTCCTGACATTTCAGTGCCTCAAGAAATGAGGCCATCAGTGCATCAGGTGTGATGCATTTTCAATGATTTGCACCATAGCTTTTGGACTCTATAACTTTCACACAGACCAAATAATATACACTTTTTTGGGTTATTTTTACCAAAGATATGTAGCAGTATAAATTTTGGCCCAAATTTCTGAACAAAGATTAATTATTTGCAAAATGTTATCATCGAAACTAAAAAAAATATTTTTTTCACTTAAATACCACCAAAAGAAATTATAACAATTTTGTTTGGGTACAGTGTTTCATGACTAGTAATTGACATTCAAAATGTGAGAGCACTGACAGCTGAAAAACGGTCTGAAAAACGGTCTGGGCAGGAAGGGTGTATACAGTATCTCACAAAAGTGAGTACACCCCTCACATTTTTGTAAATATTTTATTATATCTTTTCATGTGACAACACTGAAGAAATTACACTTTGCTACAATGTAAAGTAGTGAGTGTACAGCTTGTATAACAGTGTAAATTTTCTGTCCCCTCAAAATTACTGAACACACAGCGATTAATGTCTAAACAGCTGGCAACAAAAGTGAGTACACCCCTAAGTGAAAATGTCCAAATTGGGCCCAAAGTGTCAATATTTTGTGTGGCCACCATTATATTCCAGCACTGCGTTATAACCCTTTTGGGGGTTCACCAGAGCTTCACAGGTTGCCACTGGAGTCCTCTTCCACTCCTCCAGGATGACATCACAGAGCTGGTGGATGTTAGAGACCTTGCGCTCCTCCACCTTCCATTTTAGGATGCCCCACAGATGCTCAACAGGGTTTAGGTCTGGAGATATGCTTGACCAGTCCATCACCTTTACCCTCAGCTTTTTTAGCAAGGCAGTGGTCATCTTGGAGGTGTGTTTGGGGTAGTTATCATGTTGTAATACTGTCCTGCGGCCAAGTCCCTGAAGGGAGGGGATCATGCTCTGCTTCAGTATGTCACAGTACATGTTGGCATTCATGGTTCCCTCAATAAACTGTAGCTCCCCAGTGCTGGCAGCACTCATGCAGCCCCAGACCATGACACTCCCACCACTATGCTTGACTGTAGGCAAGACACACTTGTCTTTATACTCCTCACCTGATTGCACCACACACGCTTGACACCATCTGAACCAAATAAGTTTATCTTGGTCTCATCAGACCACAGGACATGGTTCCAGTATTCCCTGTCCTTAGTCTGCTTGTCTTTTGCAAACTGTTTGTGGGCTTACAGGCCAATTTGATGCAGTGTGCGACATATGGTCTTAGAACTGACAGGCTGACTCCCCACCCGTTCAACCTCTGAAGCAATGCTGGCAGCACTCATACATCTATGTCCCAAAGACACCCTCTGGATATGACGCTGAGCACGTGCACTCAACTTCTTTGGTTGACCATGGCGAGGCCTGTTCTGAGTGGAACCTGTCCTGTTAAAGCACTGTATGGTCTTGGCCACCTTGCTGCAGCTCAGTTTCAGGGTCTTGGAAAACTTCTTATAGCCTATGCCATCTTTACGTAGAGCAACAATAATTTTTTTCAGATCCTCAGAGAGTTCTTTGCCATGAGGTGCCATGTTGAACTTCCAGTGACCAGTATGAAAGAGTCAGAGCGATAACACCAAATTTAACACACCTGCTCCCCATTCACACCTGAGACCTTGTAACACTAACGATTCACATGACATCGGGGAGAGAAAATGGCTAATTGGACCCAAATTGGAAATTTTCACTTAAAGGTGTACTCACTTTTGTTACCAGCGGTTTAGACATTAATGGCTGTGTTGAGTTATTTTGAGGGGACAGCAAATTTAGACTGTTATACAAGCTGTACACTCACTACTTTACATTGTAGCAAAGTGTAATTTCTTTAGTGTTGTCACATGAAAAAATATAATAAAATATTTACAAAAATGTGAGGGGTGCACTCACTTTTGTGAGATACTGTAAGTGCCCTGTATTAAAGTGGTTATTATATTTGAAGAATTTTGGGGGGTTTGTCCTACTATCTTTTGCAATCTGTCGCTCTTTTTGAATTTTTACATTCTTGATTTCCTTTTTACATATTCTGTTATATTCTTTGTAACATTTAAACGATGATAGCGTTCCTTCATTTTTATATTTTTTAAAAGATCTTATTTTATTATTTATAGCCATTTTGACTTTGTATGTGAGCTGCATAGGTTTTATTTTTAGCCTTTTAAACTTATCGCTCATGGGAAGTACACAGATCTTTTTTTGTACAGGTTAGGAAGAATAAATAGGAGACGGGGGGAGAGGATGAGAGGGAACATTTTTAAGACTAGTTATAGTTAGCCTTATTTTAAACTTTAAGAATACAAAGTCTTTATTGAATAATGCTATAAGTGATCCTTTAAGTCTCATCAAGGTTAGAAAACTAGCAGTATATGGATTGAATTTATGATGTCAGAAATTGTTGGGAAGACACAGTTTCTCCTATAAATGTTTCCATGTTCTTCCAGCTCTGAACATTCTGTAGTGATTCTGTAAATAACCTGATCATTACCATATTGACAAAGATGTTCTATAGGAGCAGCAATCAAACGTATTTGCAGATTGCACAAATGAAGTCATGACCAAAAAAAAACAGCAAAGTCTTGGAACATTGATTGTATACCATGTTCTTAGTGTCACATAAATGTAGCCTGCTGCATCTGTATGTTGTTTGTTAAAGCTCCGAAACTGAACACGTTAATTTGTTTACATTTTTCGTGTTCAGGGAAAAACATGTGAAATGGATTAATATATTTATTTGTGCTGAATTCTGATTGAACAGAACATAAAAAAATTGTTTCATAATAGAAAATCCATGGGTTGTCTATTTTCAATTTGGAGTGAATAAACTTTAACCACTTAAGCTCCGGAAAGGTTTTACCCTCTTCCTCACCAGATCATTTTTTTGCAATACGGCACTGCGTTACTTTAACTGACAATTGCGTGGTCGTGAAAAACTGTACCCAAATAAAATTTTTGTCCTTTTTTTCCCACAAATAGAGCTTTCTTTTGGTGGTATTTGATCACGGTTTTTATTTTTTGCGCTATAAACAAAAAGGACCGACAATTAGTTAGTCATGTTGAAAAAGACACAGGTCTATCTAGTTAAACAAATAGAAAATTAATTAAATAAATAAATAAATAGAAAACCACCATATACAGAATTCTATACCTACAGTTGATCCAGAGGAAGGCAAAAAAAATTCACATTGGGGTGGCGGGTCCGTTCACGGTAAAGCGCCACTTAAACTAGCAGCGATTTACCGTGAAGGGACCCGCCGCCATATTTTAGCGGCGTTTCTCGGCTGCTAGCGGGGCGCTTTTAACCCCTGCTACGGCCGAACAAAGGATTAAGGCTACTTTCACACTGGGGCATTGGGGGCGTCGGCAGTAAAGCATCGTGCTTTACCGTCGTTTTAGCGGCGCTATTTGGCTTTTAACCCCCGTTAGCAGCTTAAAAGGGGTTAAAACCGCCCGCCCACCACCCCATTGATTTCAATAAGTAGGGACGCTTTAGGAGCGGTGTATACAGCGTTCCTACAGCGCTGAAAAGATGCTGCTTGCAGGACTTCTTTTACCGTCCTGCAAGCGCATCGCTGCAGTGTGACAGCACTCGGACTTTCACACTGGAGAGACAGGGGAGGCGCTTTACAGGCGCTATTTTTAGCACTGTAGCGCCTGTAAAGCGCCTCAGTGTGAAAATAGCCTTAAAGCGCCCGGGCGGAGTAGGAGTGCTGTATACAGCGCTCCTACACCGCCTGAAAGGTGTTGCTTGCAGGACTTTTTTCCCATCCCGCAAGTGCACTGCCACAGTGTGAAAGCACTCAGGTTTTTCACACTGGGGAGGCATGAGAGGCGCTTTACAGGCACCATTTTTTGCGCCCGAAAAGCATCTCAGTGTGAAAGGGGTCTAAAGCATGGTCCAATTTGCTTCAGTTTGGCAAAAATAAATTGTAAGTTGTTCTCTAGGTAGGCCACCCTCCCCCCCAGTAGTTACACAGGAATCTCCCAGGCTTCTGATCTCTAATGTAAACAGAGCAGATGCTCTGGGGGGAGGCTGAGTGTAGGACATGGACAACTTCAGTGCTTCTACTGTCAATTCTGAGGACAAATTGCTGCACAGTACCTGCAGCTATAGAGGTCAGTGAAAATTAGCTTTGATGCTCATTTAGTGCTTGATCAGAATATGTAATATTTGAATGTCCATTTTCTGGCCACGTTAATCTGCTATATACATATTTACCTATGCACTTCATGTATAACTATCCATTCTTAATTTCCTCCCTTTTATTCATACATCTACCCATCTTTTCATCCATCTGTCTATTGCATCTATCTATCTATCTAGTTCTCTCGTTCACCATTCTGTTCATATTCTCATCTCTTACCCACCCATATGTTTGTTCGTCTGTCCATCCTTCCATCCATCCCTCATATCAATCTATCTGTCCATTTTTTGCCATCCATTCATCCATTTATTGTTCCATATTTTCCCTGTCATTCATTTGCTTATTCATTCTTCCCACCCATCTGGCTATCTTTCATTATGTCTACCCATAAATGTTATCCATATATATTTATTCTCCCGTTTTGTACGTATTTAAAAAGTTATTACTTCATAATGTTCCCCCATAATGAAGTTCTTATTGGTACTTACCCTGATATCCTTTTCAGATCCCACAGAATAGCTCAGGGTTGATAAGGTAGAGCGCCGACTATGTAAAAACTGCAGCAGAGATAATGAAACCGGCTCTATGCAAATATGGTTTATAATTATAGACTGTGTAACTATTCTGTGCAGGCACAACATCTAGTGTGGATGTATTGTGTATGGGGAATACTCTTAATATCCTGCCATCTCTTATTTAGATGCAAATTAGCTGGACAGAATATTCAGCTAAACCTCACATGCAGACACAACGCTGTACATTTGAAGGATTCACATAAAAGAAGTACAGATAAAAAGAATATCAGATTCCAATGAAGGCTGATTTACAGTCGGTAAAAAATATACCAGACAACTGATCTAATATTTTTTATGTGGGGGGATAGGGGCAGTCTGTAGCTGGATAGAACTGCAATGTGCTTATCCTTGCAGAAGCCACGTGATATGTTGGATTCTCTGTTCTGCCATGGCCCTTTAAACTGTTCAGTCCCCACTCCCCACTGACACTCCTGGTTATTGGTTGAAGGCTGCTCACACTTGTGTAACTAAAGCATTACTATACTCCCACACTACATTAACACACAGGAAATAGACTGCAGACTGCTGGATAGTAGCTCAAATGAGTATATTGTCAACACGTTTGATTCAGCCAAACCAAATAAGATGAACACCAACCTGAATTGTGCCAAACCACATTTGAACTAGCATAGACAGTGAGAAATGTACCAGCATTAGCTAACTAAAAATGTCCTTAAGTGCACTCAGCGCATACACCCCTAATAGTGGGTGGGCATACATATTTATAAAGAGGGGTACCCCTTGAGAAGATATAGAGTACATGGCGTCTAGTTAGCAGATTTAAGCTGGCAACCGATGGGGCCCGTCTGTAAGGTGGTGCACGTGTTGCTGTCTCATTGAGATTGCATATAATGTATGTCTAATGGGCTGCTGAGTTAGGAGCAGTCTCTATTGCATTAACTGTGGGCAGTAAATGGTTAAGCTTGGTTGTTCCATTGACCACTCCTAGTATGCAACGGATCCGGGACAGTACGCTTGGTGGTCTGTTGTCCCAGAAGGCTCAGTCCTCAAAAACAGGTCTCTAAGATAAGGCCCTCACAAAGCTCAATCTTGAGCTCTGTTCCTATCACTGTCTGGCGTGTGTGTGCATTAACACCACAGGCAGCAGATGTGTACTCTCTGGTCTCCGCACCACTGGCCTATGCACAGCAAGGAGAAACAGTTCCATGCAGCTTGGCATCCTCCCACAAAATACCCCCTTCAGTCTCAAAAAGCCCAACAAAAATACAGACCTCTCCTCCTTCTGTTTGCACTGAGTTCTGGGTGTTGAAGTCCAAGCCCCATAGCCTCCATTGCACAGCATTCCTTATAGGACTACATGCCCCATGATCCTCCTCTAGCCTCCCGCTGATTGGTTCACTGCCACTGCTATGAGTAGAGATATGGGGAAGGAGTGTGGGATTTTACTCAGTCACTCTGCTCACAAAACAGTGAAGAGAGGACAGAGAAGCAAGATGGAGAACACACATTCCTCTAGTCTGCTACACAGTGGCGAGGGGGAAAGGAAACAAGTGGGTGGAGGATCACACAGCCTGCGGGAATCTAGTTTATTTGTCCTAAACCCACAGACACATGACCAGTGTAGCCAAGATATGACCCCTTAGCTTGACCAAAACTCCCCTTACCAACTTATTTAATAAAATAAGAGACCACACCATTTCCTTGGAGTTAAATGGCCATAACAGCTAATTTATTAAATCCAAAATAAGAACTCCACTTTTCTTATTTACCAATAAACATAAATAACACATAAATAACCATAAATAACATAATAACATTAACCCCTTCAGATTCCTTTCTGAAAACTAGAAAACAAACAGGTTAACACCCACTTATTATTGGTCAGTGACGGCGCTAAGTGCTATATACCATAACCATGATATCAATCGATATCAACCACCAGGGGGCACTGCGGGATAGACAGACCCATGGGTCTCACTCTGTACCAACCGATAACCAACTTTCCCGCAGTGCACAATACCATTAAACATCAACAACGTTTGATGTACCAGGAGGGGCCATCTATTGATGAGCCCCCCACCCACTTACCACCTGTATAACTGCTGCCGTCACTGACCAACACAAACAACCAACGCCAACCCCCTTTTTTGCTGTCATGACGAATTCTTTTCAACGACCTGAAACGATAATGAAAACATTAACACATCCAATACACATCCTTAAATTAAAGGGAGGGTGGGTGGGAAAAACTGCCTCCTCAAGCTCTGTCTCTTCCCGCACTGTCCTCCCGAGCTCCGCCCCTCCTCTTATATGGCCGCTCCCCTTCTTGCAGAACCACTCCCCTTATCTTTTCCCCTCCTTGTCAGCTGCCCCAGTGAGTCACTTGACACTTCTGTCATGTGCAGCCCTCCATTACCTTTCCTTACAGTCCATTACACTCCGGTCTTTTCTTGACCAGTGTAGCCAAGATATGACCCCTTAGCTTGACCAAAACTCCCCTTACCAACTTATTTAATAAAATAAGAGACCACACCATTTCCTTGGAGTTAAATGGCCATAACAGCTAATTTATTAAATCCAAAATAAGAACTCCACTTTTCTTATTTACCAATAAACATAAATAACACATAAATAACCATAAATAACATAATAACATTAACCCCTTCAGATTCCTTTCTGAAAACTAGAAAACAAACAGGTTAACACCCACTTATTATTGGTCAGTGACGGCGCTAAGTGCTATATACCATAACCATGATATCAATCGATATCAACCACCAGGGGGCACTGCGGGATAGACAGACCCATGGGTCTCACTCTGTACCAACCGATAACCAACTTTCCCGCAGTGCACAATACCATTAAACATCAACAACGTTTGATGTACCAGGAGGGGCCATCTATTGATGAGCCCCCCACCCACTTACCACCTGTATAACTGCTGCCGTCACTGACCAACACAAACAACCAACGCCACAGCCTGAAAGGGAGACCCCTCACCCTTGATGGCACCTCCACACCCGCAGGGCCGCTTGTATCCCCTCCTGCAAACCCAAAGACCATAAATCAATCCCTACATCAGTGAGATGTACCCCATCCCGCCTCAAGTACATGCCCACATTAACCTCCAATTCCCGATGGCGGATCACTAGGCCACCTTGCCATGCTATAAACCTGCCAACCACCTTATTGATCCGTATTCGGGCTTTGTTGATCCTGTATACAGATCTCGCCATTCGCCAAGTCGTCCTAGCCACCATATCGGACCAAATCAAAATTGTCCCAGGGAAGGTGGCCCGGAGGAACATCAAATCCGCCTTTATGTCAGTTAACAGGTCTCTCACTGTCCGCACCCCTAAGTCATTCCCTCCAGCATGAATGACTAACACATCCGGTGGTCTGTCCAGCCATGCATGTCTCTCCACTTCTGGGACCACCCTGCCCCACATCATTCCCGGCCGACCCAACCAACGTATGACTGCCTCGCGCCTGGAAATACCCAGCTGTCTCCCACCTGGTCTCACGTCCCCTCTCCTGGCACCCCAACACACATACGAATGTCCGAGGATCCAGACCAGGAGTTGACGCCCTGCATCTGAAACACAAGCACACCGTTACCAACATAACTTAATCATCTAGGCCCCTCATATCATCCGGCCCCCCAATAACGTAACATCGCCCCTTAACCACAACGTTATATATATACATATATATATATCTTATATTTATTTTATTTTATTTTATTTTTTTTATTCACACACCAACTTTGGCCGGATATAAGTCCGGAATCGCTGTGACTCCCATCTCCCCAACTTCCGCACATCCGCTTCATCCAGCCCACACCTGGCGGCCTCTGTAGCCGCCCCAATGCGGAAGGAGTGTGAAGCGTAGGCGTAACTGTTCAACCCCAACCCCCCCAAACACTTTCTCAACACCGCCACAAATTGAAACCTAGACAGGTAACTTCCATCCGCATGCATAAGCAATGGACCCTCCCCCACCGGTCTCATTCCCAGAAAACTCGTCACCGTCCTAACCGGGCAAACCCCACATCCATGCAAGGCATACATACTCACCTGTATCCCCTTGCCAGCTTGATCTGTTTTAGATTTTCGCAACTTTACTGAAACCCTGTCCCCCCATATTTCCACATCTTGAGCCTGCAGACCCCCCGCCACTCCTTTTGAGGGGCTGACTAACTCCCCGATCCTAAATGCCCCAAAAAACGCCAGTGAAAAAGCCGCCCCAAACAACCTTCTTTCATACACTGACTTGCACACCACCGAAAGTTGTTCCCCCATTGCAACCAAATTCGCAAACGTAATAGGGCGCCGCGCATCCTTGCTCCTGCGTGACTTCCTATATCCCCTAATGGCCTGCTTTACCCAGAAATCCTTCGTCCAATCTACCTTTCTCCGCATCTTAAACCAAAACGCCATTCCCGCCATCCTCTTTTCTATAGCCGATACCGACTTGCCCTCCTCCATGTCTTTTGACACCAAGTAAAGCAGTAGCAACCTGGCCTCCAACCCCTCACCCCCAACCTCAGACTCCGCCTGTAGATCCCTCCACTCCTTCCAAGTCTTGGAATACGCTGCCCATGTACCCTCACTTACTGACCGCTGTATCCAGCCCGCGACGGCTCCAGCGCTACCTCCCACATCCAGCCTGGGCAAGGGACACCCACTTCTTCCGCTCCTGGCGCCAGCTCCCTGAACCTGTCCCACTGAAAGCGAGACAAGGCGTCAGCCAGTGTGTTCTCCACGCCTGGGATATGCACAGCATATAGAAAGATATTTAACTGCATGCAACGCAAAACTAACTGTCGCATAAGTCGTATAACCGGGGGTGAAGCTGCAGACATCCTGTTGATCACCTGCACCACCCCCATGTTGTCGCAGTTCAGCCTCAACTTGAGATTCCTGCAGGACTGCCCCCACAACTCCAACGCTAGCACTACCGGAAACAGTTCCAGCAGTACCAGGTTCTTCCTAAAACCTGCCTCCACCCATGATCGCGGCCAAGGGCCCGCGCTCCATTGGCCCCGAAAAAATGCCCCGTATCCGGTTGATCCTGCGGCGTCCGTCACCAACTCCACATCAAAGTTGCTCACCGGCCCTGACATCCAAACTGCCCTCCCATTATACTCTTCTAGAAAATGATCCCATATGCGAAGGTCCTCCCTGTGCTCCCTTGTCAACCTAATGAAATGTTTTGGGGCCCTCACCCCCGCCGTTGCTCCTGATAACCTACGACAAAATATCCTCCCCATAGGAATGATCTTACACGCAAAATTTAACTTCCCCAACAGTGATTGTAAGGTGCGTAACTGCACCTTCTTACAACCGTGAACTTCCCGTACTACTCCTCTCAGATCCTCCAGCTTCTCTGCAGGTAACCTACATTCCATGGCCATGGAATCAATCACTATACCCAAGAAGCTCAACTCTGTCCGAGGACCCTCCGTTTTGTCGGCTGCCAAAGGCACCCGAAACCTTTCCGCAATGTGCTGCAACGTGGACAAGAGTATCGCACACACATTGGAAGAAGGAGGGCCCACGCACAAGAAATCATCCAAATAATGGATGACGGAATCCAACCCCGTAACATCCCTCACCACCCATTCCAAAAATGAACTCCGCCGCTGCCCTATCTGGATATCTACTTAGGAAAGGCTGCATCCTTTCCCACATCACCGGAGTCGTCCCTTTTGTGTCCAAAATCCCCGGTGCGCTTGCCTTTTTTGAAGCATCTGGCCAGTGTGTGATTCCCCCCGCAGCCTGAACATTCGTGTTTGAATTTGCACGTCCCTCCAAATTTACAAGCCCCTTCATTGTATGGCCAACACACGCCCCACTTCTTTCCGGCCGGAGATCCCGCTGTGTGGCTACCTCCGGCCCCCCCTTGAAATGACTGTGCCGGTGTCTTGGCCGACGCCATCAACCTCATCCACAGGCTAATGTCCTTATGGTCCCATCGCAACGCCGGCCGAACCGCTCTCCGCTGGCGGAACTGCTCGTCGTACCGCAGCCACGCCGTTCCCCCATAAACCCGATAGGCCTCCCCAATGGCGTCCATATAACAGAATAACGCCGAGCAGTGCTCGGGGTTCTTCTCACCTATCACCCCTGCCAATATGGCAAATGCCTGAAGCCAGTTAGCAAAGGTCCGAGGGATAAGACGGTACCTCCTCTTCTCCTCATCGTCCTTCTTACTGCTATCTGGCTTCACTCTATCCAAGTTGAATTTTTCCAGGGGCAACAAGGAAAAAATTTCCACGTACTCCCCTTTCCAAATCTTCTCCCTTACCTCCTGCTTCAAATGAGCCCCCAGGGGGCCCTCGAAACAAACGTAAACTTCGCACTTCGCTGCATCCGCCATTCTCACAATATCATCCCTCGCCGTCTGTTCCTTAGACCCCTGCTCCGTCTCACTCACCTTGTCCTTTTCACCAGCCTCCGTTGAGCTCGAACCCTCCGGCGCGGCCCCTGGTGCCGCCACTACCCCAGCCGTTACTTCTACTACCCCACCTGTTCCAGCCGCACCCATACTCACCCCAGCCACCGGTGCAGTACCTGCTCCTCCAAACCGGCCCACCAACACTTTCAAACCCTCCAACAATTCCTGCATCTGCCCTGACCCTCCTTCCATATTCCCCCTCGCCACCCGCGGTTGGTCCGACTCGACCAACGGCGGCGCGGGAGGTAACCTCTGCCTCCCCTCGCTGGGACCCGCCCCCAACAATTTTCGTAATGCATTAGTAAAGGAAACATTGTCAGTAGACTTACCGGGCTGACCGGGCGCGAATCCCACAGCCGCTGCCCTGGCTTCCACCGGCGGGATAGGGCGACTGAGCTCCTCCTCCTCTTCGGACAATTCCCCTTCTGACCGCAAAGTTTCCTCCTGTGTAAATGGGAAAGAACGCTCCCTAGGCGAGGGGCTCTCGTAAATAGCGCGTGACTGTCCGGCTAAATCCGACTGCGCGCTGCTCCTGGAATGTGTTGACCTCCCACTCTCCTGTGCAGGTGGGCCGCTCCGGGCTCCGCTCCTGCCCGCGTGCACGCTTGGCGCGCTTACTGGCTGTGTCCTGCCCCTTCCAGCGCCCGATGCTGTGTCGGCCCCCACCCCCACCACCCCCCGTGTTGCTCCGCTGCTCCTTCCGTCCCCCCCCCCCGACTCGTGCAGAGCCGCAGAGGGGTCCGCAATGCTGGCACGTCTGAGGGCTTGCACCCCCCTCCTGGCCGTTGCCCGATTGGCCCTTCTTTCACCACCCCCCTGCTCGTTCAGAGCTGCGGGGGGGGACGCTGTCCCAGAGGAGCCTGGTGTGCCGGCCATCCTCCCGTTCCTCCCGGCCCCCCTCCCCCCAGTGTTCCTACTACCCCCCGACCCGTGCAGGGCCGCAGGGGCCGTTGAGGCTGTTGAAGCACTGCGCCTGCCAGGTGATCCTCCTCGTGGTAGGCCTGAGGCCCCGCCTCCCGCCCTAGGCCCGCGGCCTGACTGTCTCCTGGGCCCCCCTGTGCCTTCCCCCATGTGCCGCTTAGCTGGTGGGGTCGATCGCTCACCTCGTGGGCTCCTCCTCAGCCTGGATGGGCCCGCTGTGGCCCCAGGGGAATACCGCTCCGGCGGGCGGGACACGCGGCTGCGCTGCGCCACGCCGCCATCCTCCGATTCTTCTCCCTCCGATCGTACCTCCGGGTCTTCCTGTGTCCCCTCCAGCGCTGCTGCCAGTTGGTCCTTCAGCCATTCCGGCCCGTGTTCCGCCGCCGCCGCTCGCATCAACGCCGCCAATGAACCTCCGTCGGCCATCTTGGATTGCTGGAGGAGCAGTGTTAAAAAACTGCCTCCTCAAGCTCTGTCTCTTCCCGCACTGTCCTCCCGAGCTCCGCCCCTCCTCTTATATGGCCGCTCCCCTTCCTGCAGAACCACTCCCCTTATCTTTTCCCCTCCTTGTCAGCTGCCCCAGTGAGTCACTTGACACTTCTGTCATGTGCAGCCCTCCATTACCTTTCCTTACAGTCCATTACATTCCGGTCTTTTCTGGACACTGCCGGCAACATGCTTAATTTCATACCAAATATGGGAGAAATGTGGGAGAAATATTAGGTGTTCTTTGGACTTCCTAAAAGTCCTCTTTGAGCTGGAGGACATATGCACTGTCCTTATGCAGATGTACATAGCTGATATTATTGTTTCAGGTGCTTATATAGCACCATCAATTTACGCAGCACTTCACGCATATATTGTACATTCACATCAGTCCCTGCCCTCAAGGAGCTTACACTCTAATGTCCCTAACTCACATTCATGCATACACATACTAAGGCCAAGGTGTGGGAGGAAACCCATGCAGGTACAGGGAGATCATGCAAACTCCAGGCAGGTGGTTTCATGGTTGGGTTTCCAACCGGCGACCCTGGTGCTGCTAGGCGGAAGAGCTAACCACTTAGCCTCTGTGCTTACCATTAGCATTTATGTACTGGTATTTCAGTGAAGATAAACTGTAATGTGTAATGGTTTTGTAGATATTTTCTGCAGGAAATGTGGTATTTATGTTTTTAGTTGAGTAAAAAGGCAGACAGCTACTGCTATGCCATAGTAATCTGGAAAAACTGTTTTTGTATTTATTGCTAAGATTGTACTGTATACATATTGAAAAACAGATATAAAGAATAACTTAAAAAATGTACCCCAAACCAATATATTTTTTTTAATTTAAGGGCGGTAATTGGAGGCTGATCAGCTTTCACAGTATTAGGGATGCTCTTAGACAGAGCCCACCTTCTGACATCTGCCTGAATTGTCAGTTTCTCAGTATAGACCTGTTCTAGTAGACCAGTGATTCTTAACCTTTTTTGAGTCATAGACCACTTTAAGAATCTGATGAAAGCTATGGGCCCCTCCCCAGAAATATTCACATAAACAAAATGTTGCATGCAACTTATACTTATAAGACATATGCAAAGTTTGAATAAACAAACAATGTTAAGAAAAAATCTTACCCCTTCTCATGCAAAAAGTAATAGCCACTCATTACATAAATTAAATACAATCATCTTGTGCAAATTAAACAAAAACTGCTCAAATCTGCGACTACTAATACGATTACTACTAGTAACTACTATATTTTTTACTACTACTACTCCTTTTATCTATCTCTCCCCCTTGTCTCTTTCATTGCAATGATAAAGTTGTTCTTGTTTACCTTGAAAAGGGAAGATTGAATTTTCAATGGGACAAGGGGGAGGGCTGTATAGTGAATGTAAATGTTACTTTTACCCGGCCTTCAAACTGAAACCCATCTATGGACCCCAGGTTAAGGACCCCTGCAGTAGACTTCATCAGAATAATTAGCTGTATCAGGTAACAAATAAAACTGCAATGAGTATAATTCCATTATGTTTATGTCTATAATGTATCATTCCATCAAAGAAAGTGTTACATCAATTGCCAATTCACTGACCACCCGCCACATTGGAGCTGTTTAAAAATCATAATGACTAGTGATAGTTTAGGAAGAATTAATGTTCTTGATGCCATCGTCTATGGGTATAGATGGAAAGCACAGATTCATATCAATAGATCCTGACTGTTACTTCAGCTGAGTCCCCGCAGTAAACAGTAAACAAGGATTACAGTATCTTACAGTATGACTCATGAGCCTGACCTAGATAATACAGAATCTCAGAAGCTGCAGTGTAGACATCCTAATAGAATACATCAGTCTGCAGTCCCAGACCTGCCATCATTCCTGAACTGATAATGTGATCAAGCCACATCTCCATCCAAATCATTCAGAGCACAGGCTGTCATCCTTATCCTTCCCTCACTACTCGGTTAGCTTTTGGTCTGGAACAAGTGCATATTAGGTATTGCATAACTAGCAACATGTTTGTCCAAGTTAGTGACTAGACATGTGCAATTAGTTTTGTTTTTTTTCATTTTTCGTTTTTTAAGTTTTTTTCGTTCGTTCGTTTTCGTATGAATGAACGAATCGTTCGAATCTAACGAATCCGAATAACGAATCGTTCGAATCCGATTAACAACGAAAATCCGAAAAACCAAATTAGAAACAACGAATGTACGAATGAAGAAAGTCCGAAAAACGAAAACAGGAACAACGAAAATGAACGAAAAAATTCGTACATTTGTAACTTTTTTTTTGTTGAATTGGTAATTTTCCGTGTCCCTTACAATGGTGCTGCTTAACGTGCTTCGAATAGATTGAACGAAAAAATTCGTACATTCGTAACTTTTTTTTTTCGATTCGTAACTTTTTTTTTTTTTTTTTTTTTTTTTTGAATTGGTAATTTTCCGTGTCCCTTACAATGGTGCTGCTTAACGTGCTTCGAATAGGTTGAACGAAAAATTTCGTACATTCGTAACTTTTTTTTTTCGATTCGTAACTTTTTTTTTTCGATTCGTAAATTATTAAAATGTAATAATAGCATACACATTACATAAAATTGTGAATTATGCTCCGATTACGAATCTACGAATGTTACGAATGTACGAATAAATACGAATGCGTACGAATTTCGAATAAACGAAAATTAAACTAACGAAAAAACGAATCAACGAAAAATAACTCTTACGAATGTACGAATCGTTACGAATACGAACACCGACGACTTACGAATGTACGAATCATTACGAATACGAACACCGACGACTTACGAATGTACGGATCGTTACGAATCAACGGAAACGAAAAAAAAAGAAAATAAACGATTTTTTTTCAGAAACGAAAAAAACGAAACGAAAATAAACAAATTTTTTTGTTGTGCACATGTCTATCAGTGACTTGAGCTGGCCATACTGTACACTGTGCACATTGTGACTGGTTCCCAACGAACTGGCCAAAATGTATTTCATGGGTGGCCTTGTCAACCCCTTACCCCCTCAATATCCTTTGATTGAAATATTGAAGGAGCTAGGAGTAAAAAAATTGGTTGGTTGAAGAGCACCAGTCAGATGTGGCTGATGTTCAGACAGCTGTAGTTGGTATTCAATAGCGCAGCAGGTTGATTCATTCATTTGCACTACATAGTTACATAGTTAGTAAGGTTGAATAAAGACACCAGCCCAACCTGAGTGAGTGCAGGTGCGTGTCTACAATTATCCCTATTTATTTAAGGTACCCATATAGTGCTGTCAATTTATGCAGCACTCCACATATACATTGCACACTCACATTGGCCCCTACAACTCACATTCATATACTAGGGCCAATTAACCTACCAGCATGTCTTTGGAGTGTTAGAGGAAACTGGAGTACCCGGAGGAAACCCACACAGGCACAGGGAGAACATGCAAACTCCAGGCAGGTAGTGTCGTGGTTGGGATTTGAACTCACCAGCTTACTGCTAGGTGAGAGTGCAACCCACTACACCACTGTGCCGCCCCAATTATATAGCCTGCAGGAAAAAATTATGCCTAGATAAACGTAAAGATAGGGATGACTCCTCGTCCTACATTTGCCATGGATGGCATCAGCCTGCCACAACTATCACCACCACCAAGAATGAGTTTGCATCTTAAACCCCATAATTTACCAACACCTAAGAAATATTATGGTTTAAAATATTATATGACCTGAAGACTTTCAGAAAACGGTTTCTAAAAATTGTATAATGCAGCATTTTTCAGAGAATCATACACATTAATCCCTGGAGCAAACTCACAGTCTAATGTCCTTTCCACATTTGCAAAAAATTGGGATTTCACTTAAAGCGGAAGTAAACCCATCGATTTAACAGTCTAAAAAAAAAAGGCATGCCGTGAATGCTAACTGCACAAGTGCACATTGGCTGTGCTCTCAACCAAACAGTCAAACCATCCAATGGCTGGTGTCATAACGGATCACATGTGCAGCATTGTGGCAGTTGAAGATTAAACAGAGGCAAAGATGGCAGCTTCCTTGGCTGAAAACGATAGGAGGGTTTACTTCCACTTTAACACACTAGCATAATTTTGGAATAAAATCAATGCAGACTTGGGAATAACATATAAAGGAGTAAAGAATGTTCACTAAAGGCTCATTTACACTTGCGGTTGGTGGACAGCCATGGCAAAAATATATGGCGCCACTGAATGTGACTCATTCAAGTGAACAGTGCTGCTCTTCAATGATGTTTCTTTAGGTAAACCTCTCTGTTATTTTGGCTGAATAGGTGCTTTCCATATACATCAATATGTACTTGGAGTTTTTCAGCCCCAGAACTTCTGCAGTTCATCTATTAGGTATTCTTAATGACTTTGTACACCTAACACATGAGTGCATTATGTTCCTAATACTTTTCCAAGGAAAGAAAACTATATTACTCAACTGGAAGAACACTAACCCTCCAACACTTACAGTACATATGTAATTCGTCAGATCAATGCGGATCTCCCAAAATATAAAATAGCTTTCACTGGCAGAACCTGCCCTATAAAAGTTCAAGATCTGGCATCTCTGGATGGAGTCACACAGTCGAGATGTACCTGCAGTCCATTGGAATACAGTGACCTCATTGTCATGTTCAAGAAACCAGTTTGAGGTGATTTGAGCTTTGTGACATGGTGCATTATCCTGCTCTAGTCATAGGGATGGACATGGTCAGTGACAATACTCAGGTAGGCCATGGCGTTTAAACAATGCTCAATTGGTACTGAGGGGCCCAAAGTGTGCCAAGAAAATATCTATTTCTAAATATCCACACTATTACACCCCCACCAGCCTAAACCGTTGATACAAGGCAGAATGGATCCATATTTTTATCATGTTTTTTACACCAAATTCTGACCCTACCATCTGAATGTCGCAACTGAAATCAAGACTCATCAGACCAGGGAACGTTTTTCCAACCCTCTTTTGCCCAATTTTGGTGAGCCTGTGCAAATTGTAGCCTCAGTTTCCTGTTCTTAGCTGACAGGAGTGGCACCCAGTGTGGTCTTCTGCTGTTTTAGCCCATCTGCTTCAAGGTTCAATGCGTTGTGCGTTCAGAGATGGTATTCTGCATACCTTGGTTGTAACGAGTGGCTATTTGAGTTACTGTTCTGTTGAACCTGTTTGTTCTTACATGTAAATGCTATGCAAAACCAAAATAATCAGGATTCCCTAATGCTGCGTACACACGATCGGAATTCTCTTCGGAAAAAGCTCTGATGGTTTTCCCGACGGAATTCCGACGGAATTCCACTTAAACTGTCTTGCCTACACACGGTCACACTAAATTCCGACCGTCAAGAACGCGGTGACGTACAACACTACAACGAGCCAAGTTCAATGCTTCCGAGCATGCGTCGAATTGTTTCCGAGCATGCGTAGGAATTTTGCGTGTCAGAATTGCTACAGACGATCGGAATTTCCGATATAAAACTTTTCCGTCGGAAAAATTGAGAACATGCTCTCAATTCTTTGCTGTCGGAAATTCGGCCAGCAAAATTCCGATGGAGCCTACACACAGTCGCATTTTCCGATGAAAAGCTCTCATCGGTCTTTTTCTGGCCGGAATTTCGATCGTGTGTACGCAGCATTAAAGGAGCCAATCTATCCATTCCAATTACCTGCCTATTGCTTGTCCTTTTCTGTTAGATATACTGATTATACTGATTATACAGATTCCTCCATCCATCCAATACAGAGTGGATGGATACATTTCCCGCTGTGCCTATTGTGTTCTGGCAGAATAACTAAACATTGGCTGTATTTGATTGCCACTGTTCCGCTGAAAATTTACTGTCTGGCTAATTACATTTTTTTTTTATTTGAAGCATGTGGGACAGGAAGGGGTGGATAGATAATTCAACAGAACAAGATTAAGGTTGGCTCCCCCAGTGAGATATATATAAAAAAGGGTGGTGATCTCATCCCTATTTGTATAGATAAGAAAGAATCCCCTAGGGGTGGGACTTTAGATAGAACACCAGTCTCACAAAGTTTTAAATAAACCAAAATGTTTTATTGATAAAAAATTCCTCCTATGATATTCAGCAGCAGGATGCACCATATACAAAATACATGACATGTGCTTATAGGTGACATATAAAACAAGATTATACAAAAAATAACATAATACAAAACAACATCACAAAAGAACACAGATACGGTACTAATACTCTCCCGGAGGTGTAGGTCCCCCGTAAACTCGACGCGTTTCCAGTTACCCAGATGCGGGAACCTTCGTCAGGAGTGGGGAGTGGGATTTATATCGGAGAAGTACCTGTCGCTCTAAAAAAAGAAAAAGAACCATAAACAGGGGAGTTGCTATCATTGTAGGGCATTATGGGGCCCAGAAAAGGGGGGGGGGGGAAGAATGTATATTTTCAAATTGTGTTACATATCCCAGGTGTCTGTATACATCAACTGTCATAGGTCATAGCATTGTTGTTGTTGGCATAGTAAAAGTTATTTGAATGTTCCAGGACCCCTTTTATTGTGAACCCATGTAGCATGTCAGAAAATAGAATAAAAATACACACGTTATGTTAACACGTACCCATTGAAGGCGACATTCATGGACCGATGGACTCTATACCAGCGGAAGAGGAGGATGGAGTATATGTCCCCCAATGAGAGGAAGGAAAGATAAGTGTGGCAACACACACTGGATGGGTATTTCAGATGGTCCTGCATACGGGCTTTCTGTGGTGATAACCAAATCTGTTCATCAGGGGAGAGAGTATTAGTAATTCCTCCCTATAGCTATACTAGCCATGCCCAAAGATGCTGAGAATGCCACGGTGTCTAATTCAGAGACAAACACCCAATAAAGAAGTGTAGTTGTGATGTATAGATGGAAATATTGGTGCCGATAGAGATAGAGCGTAAGAGATTCCCGCAAACCGTATTCCGGCTATATAGTACTCCCTCCTCTTCATTGTAGGGAGGGATGTCCAAAATACATATCACCCAGGAGACAGAAAGGGGACAATCAGATATAAATTACACATAGTCCGCAGAGATAGTTGGAAATGCAGACATGACACAAAGGTGGTATATACAGTAATCCTTCCCCAAAATAAGTGCTCATATCTAGGGGATGCTTACATATATTTCCTTTGTATACTTGGGAAGACCGTCCTCATCCCCGAGAATTAGTGTCTCAGACAAGGTGGAGAGGGTAGTCCCACTTAGTGGCTACTTAAAACCTAGAGCAATAGAAGAGGAAGGTTAGGGTCTCAATGAATCCGATCCCAAAAATGGGGGAGAGGAGAGGAGACCAAAAATAAAAATTCAAACTGGAAGTAAGCATGTCCGCATGTATAATGGTAGGCTTACCCTGTCCCTGTTGTGGAAGGTCCCCTGAGTTACTGCCGTAGCGATCCGAGGTGTTCCTCTGCTGCCCAAAGAGGACAAGCAGAGGCTGGGTTTAAGTAGGATCCAGAGGCGGGGTGACGGGCGCCTGTCTGACGTCATATATCTGCGTCCTAGTGGACGCTCTGCGTCCATTGTCCCCATCTGTACTAGAGATGTGCAGAGTGTATCGCGCATGCGCAGAAGCGTCCCACTGGGCGCTCGGCGCCCGGCGCCTTGAATCACGTTGCGCATGCGCAGAAGTACCCACGGGCTCGCAACATTGCAAAACCCGTGTGGAGGATCTGCGCATGCGTACGTCATTTAAGCTAGTATAGGTGAGCCGGATTCTAAGATGGTATTGCTGGGGGAGTGTGTACAGAAGGCACCAGGCGGTCAGATAATCACACATTACCCTCCTACATCTACAGCCAAGGCTTGTCCATCAGACTGGTATATGTTACATACCATGAACAGAAGCGCCCGCAACCAGACGTGTTCGTGTGTGTAGATGATTTTTTCAAGCGACATGCTCATAGTATCCAAAGAGGGGGGGGAAAAAATTCCTGAGGAAGAAAAGGTCCCCAAATAGAGCGGAAAAGATCTTTTTCCTTGTGGAATTAGCTATAAAAATACCTACAATGCCATGATCCATACTGAAGATGTGCACATAGAAACATCCAGGGCACTAATGAGAAGCCCGAGGGAGGTTCATTCGGGTATCCCTAGAGGTCAAAAAAATGAAAAAGAAGTGGAAAATATAAAATAAGAATAATGCCAAAAGAGAAAGTCTAATAGTTAGATTAATTGAAAGATATTGAAAGCTAAATAGACTGGGACAATATGTGTCTGTCCCAGACCATCATATATTCAATAGACCCGAATATTTCAGATGATAAATAGGGGTCAGTGACCCAAGAAATTTCTTTGCGATGGTATAAAACAGTTATTTGTACCTATACATCCATGCAGAAATGATGAAAGAACACACATATGAAAATAAAGAATAATAGATAAATATAATAAATATTGTATAGCAATTTCAAAGAAACATAATCAAGCAATAGGAGTATTTTTGGAATGACCGTAACTAGTACAGAGTTTGCATTTATGGAGGGATGCCAGATGTATTACGACCATCCCCCCATTAGCCATGTCCCTCCCATGATCCCGAAGTGAACCCTTCCAAGAAGGGTTTGTAACTGATACAGTCATTCAGACCTGGTGGGTAAGTGGCCCGAAGTGCCACAATCCATCTTGTTTCATGTTGCAACAGGGTCTTGTCCCAGTCCCCCCCTCTTGAGGTGGGATGTATGCGGTCAAGGACTAAGAATCTTATTTTTGGGAAGTTCCCCATATGCACATCCCGGGAATGTCTTCCCAGGGGTAGGTCCGGATCGCATACGCGGATACTGTGTACATGCCTACTTGTTCGTTTGTGGAGCTCTTGTTTCGTCTTCCCCACATAGAATGAGCCACATGAACAGGTAAGCATGTACACTACACCGTATGTGCGACAGTTCGCGTAATGGCTGGGTTTGAAGCTCCTTCCATTGGGAAGTATTATGTTGGTATCTGTGTTCATGTACTGACACTGGGTACAACCCCCACATTTGTAGGTACCGGGGCGTTTGCATGGGTCCCCCCTAAATGCTCCAGTGTACTCGCTCTTGACTAAAATGTCCCGCAGGGATTTCGTACGTCTAAATGTTATAAGGGGCTCTTTCGGTATGAATAAATTCAAAGTGGGGTCGATGTCAAGTACATGCCAGTGTTTTTTGAGGATGCTTCGAACCCGACCATGTTGTTGGCTATATGTCATCACTATACGTGTTGGATCCGCTGTCTTATTGATTCGTTTGGTAGGTTTAAACACAAGACTCAGTCTTGTTTGTTGCAAAACCCTTTTAAAGGCTTTTTTCAAGCTTGTGGGGGAATACCCCCGGTGGAGCAGACGTATCTGTAGGTTTTTTGCTTCAAGTAAAAAATCTGAATCTTTCGTACAGTTTCTACGTATCCGTAGATATTGTGAGTACGGGATCGATTTCACTAAGGGGATGGGATGGAAACTCGAGGCATGTAAGATGGTATTGCCTGATGTTTCTTTGCGATAAAGAGTGGTGAAGAGATGACCATCACCATCTTTCATTATAGTTATGTCCAAAAAATTAATTTCGTGAGTATCGCAGGTCATGGTGAACTTCAAATTAAAATCATTCGTTCCCATGGCTACCATACATTGATTTAGTCCCTCCGTGTTTCCTTGCCATACCAGGATGATATCGTCAATATAACGATACCATAAAATGATATGGTCCGAATATTGAGGATGCATGGAGAGAAAGGTATTCTCCCACTCCCCCAGATACAGGTTGGCATAGGATGGTGCACAGCACGTCCCCATAGCCACTCCCTGTATCTGGAGGAAGTGGGAGCCATTGAAAGAAAAAGCATTATGTGATAATATATACTCCATCGCTTGCACTAGAAAATAATGTAGCGGTTTATCATCCTTAGATGACTGGGATAGATAATGATTAATGACCTCTAACCCCTTCTTGTGAGGAATTGAACAGTAAAGAGCCTCCACATCTATAGTGACCAGCAATGAATCGATGGGGATACAGAGACCCTCAAGATATTGCAAAAGTTGGCTGGTGTCCCTGATATACGAAGGTAGGTTTGTGACGAGGGGCCGTAGCTGCTCGTCCACAAACCTACTTAGGTTCTCAGAGACACCACCCACCCCCGAGACGATAGGTCTCCCTGGGGGGTTCGACATGTCTTTGTGTACCTTCGGCAGGCTGTAGAAGGTGGGGATCCTAGCAAACTTGGTACGTATAAATTCCCATGTCTGTTGGGTCAGTACGTTCTCAAGATATGCTTGGTCGACCATTTTGAAAAATTCGATATCGAATTTCTCAATGGTCGAGCGTGAAATGGATTTGTACCAATCTTTATTGGATAGTATTTTGGAACACATAGCCAAGTATGCGGAGTTGTCCATGATGACAATGTTGCCCCCTTTGTCAGAGGGTTTGATGGTCAGCTGATGTTGTTCAGTCAGGGTTTTTAATGCCTCCTGTTCATCGCTGGTAAGATTGCATGTAGGGGTAGTTTTTGAAAGTTTGTTGATATCATTAGTCACCATGGAAACAAACGCCTTTAAGTTGGCATTTTGTGTCAATGGTGGAAATTTATTGGACTTCTTTTTAAGCGTCGAATTCCCTTTTATTCCCACCCTAGTTGGGGTAATGTGTTCCGCTAGTAATGACTCCAAATCTATTCTGTCGATTAAGTCCTTCTGTTCCTGCTCCTCCAACAGTGACACCAAATCGTCCAGAGCTTTCTTCTCCTTATTTTGAGTAGGTGCAGGTATATTTTTAGTGTAGAGACATTTAAGTATCAATTTTCTGGCAAACAGGTGTAGATCTTTCACTGTATCAAAGGTGTCAATGTTGGAGGAGGGACAGAAGGACAAACCCTTTCCTAATAGAGACTTTTCATTACTGGATAAATTGTATCCTGATAGGTTAATAATATTGAAGGCGTCCTCAAGTGGGGCTGCCTTCTCTATTTGTCATTGGCCTTCTATTGGGTCGTTTTTAGACCCTGTACCTTGGATCTCTGCTGCCATTCGTCCCTGAGTTGTGGCACTCCGGGAGTTGCCTGACCTCAGTATTCGTTCACTGCTGGTCATTGTATTGGCTGTCTGTGGTGCCGTGCTGGTTTCCCCTAATTGTTTTCTAGTGGAGTTGGTAGTCTCAGGTGAGCGCCATTTTGGTTTCCTAGATCCCTTCTTCGATGCCTGTGAGCCATTAGAGGAAAGAGAGTTCAGAGAGGAATCAGAGCCTCTGGGGTTGTCCTTATATGTATTGCGGGCTTTTTTATTTGTATTCTTCCTGACATTCTGTGGACGTCCTTGCGGATTCCATACTTGCCAGCGATATGCCTTGCCTTCAGCGAAGGCCATTTTGTCCCTCCAGAATTTCTTTTCTTTGAGGGAAATGGATTCTTTCACCGTATGATCTATATGTTCTCTAATGCGCTCTTCATTTTCAGTAAAAGCTGGTGATTCTTTTGAGGGCTCTAGCTTTATATAGATTGCCTCAATTTCTTTTTCTAAGGATACAATTCTCTTTTGGTATTCTTCAATAAGTAGGCGCATCATAATTTTTGTGCACTGTTGGAGATTGTTCTCCCATCTTTTCTTAAAAGTTACGTCCAAATTGTCCAAAGTTGGAAAAATCTGTACTCTTAGACCCAGAGGATTAATCTCCTCTTGTATATAGTGTTCAAAGTTTTCCACTTGCCAAAAGAGAGATACCCTATTCTCGACTAATATTTTAAGTTGCAGGAAGAGCGAATTCATTTCTGAATCTTTTGATTCCTTCTGCCCGTGTTCCCTATACTTGCCCATAAGGGCATCGAATTCCTTTCCCCTAAACATGGTTGATGAAGATAAATAATAGCTTCAGCCCAAACTCAATACAATGATCCCTTGTGCCCCTATGCCTAAACTTATTGCAACCCCTGTCTATTGGAATAACATCCAAAAGTCTCAAAAAGTGGTTTCAAAACAGAAAAAAACAGTAAATAATAATAACCATATTCCGTACAACATATACATAGTAAGTGATCACATGAGAAATTGCATGGAAACTATCCACAGGTGATCAGTGCATCGTGCTGCCAAAACATCTGTACAGGATAGAAATCGTATTCCCGTCTACTGAATATGTAGGGTTTTGGGAATGATTACAGACAATAATGGGGGGGGCAAAATATGAACCTTACACGGGGATTGGGTATTTGCTACCCTGTGATTCAACAGAACAAGATTAAGGTTGGCTCCCCCAGTGAGATATATATAAAAAAGGGTGGTGATCTCATCCCTATTTGTATAGATAAGAAAGAATCCCCTAGGGGTGGGACTTTAGATAGAACACCAGTCTCACAAAGTTTTAAATAAACCAAAATGTTTTATTGATAAAAAATTCCTCCTATGATATTCAGCAGCAGGATGCACCATATACAAAATACATGACATGTGCTTATAGGTGACATATAAAACAAGATTATACAAAAAATAACATAATACAAAACAACATCACAAAAGAACACAGATACGGTACTAATACTCTCCCGGAGGTGTAGGTCCCCCGTAAACTCGACGCGTTTCCAGTTACCCAGATGCGGGAACCTTCGTCAGGAGTGGGGAGTGGGATTTATATCGGAGAAGTACCTGTCGCTCTAAAAAAGAAAAAGTACCATAAACAGGGGAGTTGCTATCATTGTAGGGCATTATGGGGCCCAGAAAAGGGGGGGGGGGAAGAATGTATATTTTCAAATTGTGTTACATATCCCAGGTGTCTGTATACATCAACTGTCATAGGTCATAGCATTGTTGTTGTTGGCATAGTAAAAGATATTTGAATGTTCCAGGACCCCTTTTATTGTGAACCCATGTAGCATGTCAGAAAATAGAATAAAAATACACACGTTATGTTAACACGTACCCATTGAAGGCGACATTCATGGACCGATGGACTCTATACCAGCGGAAGAGGAGGATGGAGTATATGTCCCCCAATGAGAGGAAGGAAAGATAAGTGTGGCAACACACACTGGATGGGTATTTCAGATGGTCCTGCATACGGGCTTTCTGTGGTGATAACCAAATCTGTTCATCAGGGGAGAGAGTATTAGTAATTCCTCCCTATAGCTATACTAGCCATGCCCAAAGATGTATAGATGGAAATATTGGTGCCGATAGAGATAGAGCGTAAGAGATTCCCGCAAACCGTATTCCGGCTATATAGTACTCCCTCCTCTTCATTGTAGGGAGGGATGTCCAAAATACATATCACCCAATAGTCCGCAGAGATAGTTGGAAATGCAGACATGACACAAAGGTGGTATATACAGTAATCCTTCCCCAAAATAAGTGCTCATATCTAGGGGATGATGGAAATATTGGTGCCGATAGAGATAGAGCGTAAGAGATTCCCGCAAACCGTATTCCGGCTATATAGTACTCCCTCCTCTTCATTGTAGGGAGGGATGTCCAAAATACATATCACCCAGGAGACAGAAAGGGGACAATCAGATATAAATTACACATAGTCCGCAGAGATAGTTGGAAATGCAGACATGACACAAAGGTGGTATATACAGTAATCCTTCCCCAAAATAAGTGCTCATATCTAGGGGATGCTTACATATATTTCCTTTGTATACTTGGGAAGACCGTCCTCATCCCCGAGAATTAGTGTCTCAGACAAGGTGGAGAGGGTAGTCCCACTTAGTGGCTACTTAAAACCTAGAGCAATAGAAGAGGAAGGTTAGGGTCTCAATGAATCCGATCCCAAAAATGGGGGAGAGGAGAGGAGACCAAAAATAAAAATTCAAACTGGAAGTAAGCATGTCCGCATGTATAATGGTAGGCTTACCCTGTCCCTGTTGTGGAAGGTCCCCTGAGTTACTGCCGTAGCGATCCGAGGTGTTCCTCTGCTGCCCAAAGAGGACAAGCAGAGGCTGGGTTTAAGTAGGATCCAGAGGCGGGGTGACGGGCGCCTGTCTGACGTCATATATCTGCGTCCTAGTGGACGCTCTGCGTCCATTGTCCCCATCTGTACTAGAGATGTGCAGAGTGTATCGCGCATGCGCAGAAGCGTCCCACTGGGCGCTCGGCGCCCGGCGCCTTGAATCACGTTGCGCATGCGCAGAAGTACCCACGGGCTCGCAACATTGCAAAACCCGTGTGGAGGATCTGCGCATGCGTACGTCATTTAAGCTAGTATAGGTGAGCCGGATTCTAAGATGGTATTGCTGGGGGAGTGTGTACAGAAGGCACCAGGCGGTCAGATAATCACACATTACCCTCCTACATCTACAGCCAAGGCTTGTCCATCAGACTGGTATATGTTACATACCATGAACAGAAGCGCCCGCAACCAGACGTGTTCGTGTGTGTAGATGATTTTTTCAAGCGACATGCTCATAGTATCCAAAGAGGGGGGGGAAAAAATTCCTGAGGAAGAAAAGGTCCCCAAATAGAGCGGAAAAGATCTTTTTCCTTGTGGAATTAGCTATAAAAATACCTACAATGCCATGATCCATACTGAAGATGTGCACATAGAAACATCCAGGGCACTAATGAGAAGCCCGAGGGAGGTTCATTCGGGTATCCCTAGAGGTCAAAAAAATGAAAAAGAAGTGGAAAATATAAAATAAGAATAATGCCAAAAGAGAAAGTCTAATAGTTAGATTAATTGAAAGATATTGAAAGCTAAATAGACTGGGACAATATGTGTCTGTCCCAGACCATCATATATTCAATAGACCCGAATATTTCAGATGATAAATAGGGGTCAGTGACCCAAGAAATTTCTTTGCGATGGTATAAAACAGTTATTTGTACCTATACATCCATGCAGAAATGATGAAAGAACACACATATGAAAATAAAGAATAATAGATAAATATAATAAATATTGTATAGCAATTTCAAAGAAACATAATCAAGCAATAGGAGTATTTTTGGAATGACCGTAACTAGTACAGAGTTTGCATTTATGGAGGGATGCCAGATGTATTACGACCATCCCCCCATTAGCCATGTCCCTCCCATGATCCCGAAGTGAACCCTTCCAAGAAGGGTTTGTAACTGATACAGTCATTCAGACCTGGTGGGTAAGTGGCCCGAAGTGCCACAATCCATCTTGTTTCATGTTGCAACAGGGTCTTGTCCCAGTCCCCCCCTCTTGAGGTGGGATGTATGCGGTCAAGGACTAAGAATCTTATTTTTGGGAAGTTCCCCATATGCACATCCCGGGAATGTCTTCCCAGGGGTAGGTCCGGATCGCATACGCGGATACTGTGTACATGCCTACTTGTTCGTTTGTGGAGCTCTTGTTTCGTCTTCCCCACATAGAATGAGCCACATGAACAGGTAAGCATGTACACTACACCGTATGTGCGACAGTTCGCGTAATGGCTGGGTTTGAAGCTCCTTCCATTGGGAAGTATTATGTTGGTATCTGTGTTCATGTACTGACACTGGGTACAACCCCCACATTTGTAGGTACCGGGGCGTTTGCATGGGTCCCCCCTAAATGCTCCAGTGTACTCGCTCTTGACTAAAATGTCCCGCAGGGATTTCGTACGTCTAAATGTTATAAGGGGCTCTTTCGGTATGAATAAATTCAAAGTGGGGTCGATGTCAAGTACATGCCAGTGTTTTTTGAGGATGCTTCGAACCCGACCATGTTGTTGGCTATATGTCATCACTATACGTGTTGGATCCGCTGTCTTATTGATTCGTTTGGTAGGTTTAAACACAAGACTCAGTCTTGTTTGTTGCAAAACCCTTTTAAAGGCTTTTTTCAAGCTTGTGGGGGAATACCCCCGGTGGAGCAGACGTATCTGTAGGTTTTTTGCTTCAAGTAAAAAATCTGAATCTTTCGTACAGTTTCTACGTATCCGTAGATATTGTGAGTACGGGATCGATTTCACTAAGGGGATGGGATGGAAACTCGAGGCATGTAAGATGGTATTGCCCAGTCTATTTAGCTTTCAATATCTTTCAATTAATCTAACTATTAGACTTTCTCTTTTGGCATTATTCTTATTTTATATTTTCCACTTCTTTTTCATTTTTTTGACCTCTAGGGATACCCGAATGAACCTCCCTCGGGCTTCTCATTAGTGCCCTGGATGTTTCTATGTGCACATCTTCAGTATGGATCATGGCATTGTAGGTATTTTTATAGCTAATTCCACAAGGAAAAAGATCTTTTCCGCTCTATTTGGGGACCTTTTCTTCCTCAGGAATTTTTTCCCCCCCCTCTTTGGATACTATGAGCATGTCGCTTGAAAAAATCATCTACACACACGAACACGTCTGGTTGCGGGCGCTTCTGTTCATGGTATGTAACATATACCAGTCTGATGGACAAGCCTTGGCTGTAGATGTAGGAGGGTAATGTGTGATTATCTGACCGCCTGGTGCCTTCTGTACACACTCCCCCAGCAATACCATCTTAGAATCCGGCTCACCTATACTAGCTTAAATGACGTACGCATGCGCAGATCCTCCACACGGGTTTTGCAATGTTGCGAGCCCGTGGGTACTTCTGCGCATGCGCAACGTGATTCAAGGCGCCGGGCGCCGAGCGCCCAGTGGGACGCTTCTGCGCATGCGCGATACACTCTGCACATCTCTAGTACAGATGGGGACAATGGACGCAGAGCGTCCACTAGGACGCAGATATATGACGTCAGACAGGCGCCCGTCACCCCGCCTCTGGATCCTACTTAAACCCAGCCTCTGCTTGTCCTCTTTGGGCAGCAGAGGAACACCTCGGATCGCTACGGCAGTAACTCAGGGGACCTTCCACAACAGGGACAGGGTAAGCCTACCATTATACATGCGGACATGCTTACTTCCAGTTTGAATTTTTATTTTTGGTCTCCTCTCCTCTCCCCCATTTTTGGGATCGGATTCATTGAGACCCTAACCTTCCTCTTCTATTGCTCTAGGTTTTAAGTAGCCACTAAGTGGGACTACCCTCTCCACCTTGTCTGAGACACTAATTCTCGGGGATGAGGACGGTCTTCCCAAGTATACAAAGGAAATATATGTAAGCATCCCCTAGATATGAGCACTTATTTTGGGGAAGGATTACTGTATATACCACCTTTGTGTCATGTCTGCATTTCCAACTATCTCTGCGGACTATGTGTAATTTATATCTGATTGTCCCCTTTCTGTCTCCTGGGTGATATGTATTTTGGACATCCCTCCCTACAATGAAGAGGAGGGAGTACTATATAGCCGGAATACGGTTTGCGGGAATCTCTTACGCTCTATCTCTATCGGCACCAATATTTCCATCTATACATCACAACTACACTTCTTTATTGGGTGTTTGTCTCTGAATTAGACACCGTGGCATTCTCAGCATCTTTGGGCATGGCTAGTATAGCTATAGGGAGGAATTACTAATACTCTCTCCCCTGATGAACAGATTTGGTTATCACCACAGAAAGCCCGTATGCAGGACCATCTGAAATACCCATCCAGTGTGTGTTGCCACACTTATCTTTCCTTCCTCTCATTGGGGGACATATACTCCATCCTCCTCTTCCGCTGGTATAGAGTCCATCGGTCCATGAATGTCGCCTTCAATGGGTACGTGTTAACATAACGTGTGTATTTTTATTCTATTTTCTGACATGCTACATGGGTTCACAATAAAAGGGGTCCTGGAACATTCAAATAACTTTTACTATGCCAACAACAACAATGCTATGACCTATGACAGTTGATGTATACAGACACCTGGGATATGTAACACAATTTGAAAATATACATTCTTCCCCCCCCCCCTTTTCTGGGCCCCATAATGCCCTACAATGATAGCAACTCCCCTGTTTATGGTTCTTTTTCTTTTTTAGAGCGACAGGTACTTCTCCGATATAAATCCCACTCCCCACTCCTGACGAAGGTTCCCGCATCTGGGTAACTGGAAACGCGTCGAGTTTACGGGGGACCTACACCTCCGGGAGAGTATTAGTACCGTATCTGTGTTCTTTTGTGATGTTGTTTTGTATTATGTTATTTTTTGTATAATCTTGTTTTATATGTCACCTATAAGCACATGTCATGTATTTTGTATATGGTGCATCCTGCTGCTGAATATCATAGGAGGAATTTTTTATCAATAAAACATTTTGGTTTATTTAAAACTTTGTGAGACTGGTGTTCTATCTAAAGTCCCACCCCTAGGGGATTCTTTCTTATCTATACAAATAGGGATGAGATCACCACCCTTTTTTATATATATCTCACTGGGGGAGCCAACCTTAATCTTGTTCTGTTGAATCACAGGGTAGCAAATACCCAATCCCCGTGTAAGGTTCATATTTTGCCCCCCCCATTATTGTCTGTAATCATTCCCAAAACCCTACATATTCAGTAGACGGGAATACGATTTCTATCCTGTACAGATGTTTTGGCAGCACGATGCACTGATCACCTGTGGATAGTTTCCATGCAATTTCTCATGTGATCACTTACTATGTATATGTTGTACGGAATATGGTTATTATTATTTACTGTTTTTTTCTGTTTTGAAACCACTTTTTGAGACTTTTGGATGTTATTCCAATAGACAGGGGTTGCAATAAGTTTAGGCATAGGGGCACAAGGGATCATTGTATTGAGTTTGGGCTGAAGCTATTATTTATCTTCATCAACCATGTTTAGGGGAAAGGAATTCGATGCCCTTATGGGCAAGTATAGGGAACACGGGCAGAAGGAATCAAAAGATTCAGAAATGAATTCGCTCTTCCTGCAACTTAAAATATTAGTCGAGAATAGGGTATCTCTCTTTTGGCAAGTGGAAAACTTTGAACACTATATACAAGAGGAGATTAATCCTCTGGGTCTAAGAGTACAGATTTTTCCAACTTTGGACAATTTGGACGTAACTTTTAAGAAAAGATGGGAGAACAATCTCCAACAGTGCACAAAAATTATGATGCGCCTACTTATTGAAGAATACCAAAAGAGAATTGTATCCTTAGAAAAAGAAATTGAGGCAATCTATATAAAGCTAGAGCCCTCAAAAGAATCACCAGCTTTTACTGAAAATGAAGAGCGCATTAGAGAACATATAGATCATACGGTGAAAGAATCCATTTCCCTCAAAGAAAAGAAATTCTGGAGGGACAAAATGGCCTTCGCTGAAGGCAAGGCATATCGCTGGCAAGTATGGAATCCGCAAGGACGTCCACAGAATGTCAGGAAGAATACAAATAAAAAAGCCCGCAATACATATAAGGACAACCCCAGAGGCTCTGATTCCTCTCTGAACTCTCTTTCCTCTAATGGCTCACAGGCATCGAAGAAGGGATCTAGGAAACCAAAATGGCGCTCACCTGAGACTACCAACTCCACTAGAAAACAATTAGGGGAAACCAGCACGGCACCACAGACAGCCAATACAATGACCAGCAGTGAACGAATACTGAGGTCAGGCAACTCCCGGAGTGCCACAACTCAGGGACGAATGGCAGCAGAGATCCAAGGTACAGGGTCTAAAAACGACCCAATAGAAGGCCAATGACAAATAGAGAAGGCAGCCCCACTTGAGGACGCCTTCAATATTATTAACCTATCAGGATACAATTTATCCAGTAATGAAAAGTCTCTATTAGGAAAGGGTTTGTCCTTCTGTCCCTCCTCCAACATTGACACCTTTGATACAGTGAAAGATCTACACCTGTTTGCCAGAAAATTGATACTTAAATGTCTCTACACTAAAAATATACCTGCACCTACTCAAAATAAGGAGAAGAAAGCTCTGGACGATTTGGTGTCACTGTTGGAGGAGCAGGAACAGAAGGACTTAATCGACAGAATAGATTTGGAGTCATTACTAGCGGAACACATTACCCCAACTAGGGTGGGAATAAAAGGGAATTCGACGCTTAAAAAGAAGTCCAATAAATTTCCACCATTGACACAAAATGCCAACTTAAAGGCGTTTGTTTCCATGGTGACTAATGATATCAACAAACTTTCAAAAACTACCCCTACATGCAATCTTACCAGCGATGAACAGGAGGCATTAAAAACCCTGACTGAACAACATCAGCTGACCATCAAACCCTCTGACAAAGGGGGCAACATTGTCATCATGGACAACTCCGCATACTTGGCTATGTGTTCCAAAATACTATCCAATAAAGATTGGTACAAATCCATTTCACGCTCGACCATTGAGAAATTCGATATCGAATTTTTCAAAATGGTCGACCAAGCATATCTTGAGAACGTACTGACCCAACAGACATGGGAATTTATACGTACCAAGTTTGCTAGGATCCCCACCTTCTACAGCCTGCCGAAGGTACACAAAGACATGTCGAACCCCCCAGGGAGACCTATCGTCTCGGGGGTGGGTGGTGTCTCTGAGAACCTAAGTAGGTTTGTGGACGAGCAGCTACGGCCCCTCGTCACAAACCTACCTTCGTATATCAGGGACACCAGCCAACTTTTGCAATATCTTGAGGGTCTCTGTATCCCCATCGATTCATTGCTGGTCACTATAGATGTGGAGGCTCTTTACTGTTCAATTCCTCACAAGAAGGGGTTAGAGGTCATTAATCATTATCTATCCCAGTCATCTAAGGATGATAAACCGCTACATTATTTTCTAGTGCAAGCGATGGAGTATATATTATCACATAATGCTTTTTCTTTCAATGGCTCCCACTTCCTCCAGATACAGGGAGTGGCTATGGGGACGTGCTGTGCACCATCCTATGCCAACCTGTATCTGGGGGAGTGGGAGAATACCTTTCTCTCCATGCATCCTCAATATTCGGACCATATCATTTTATGGTATCGTTATATTGACGATATCATCCTGGTATGGCAAGGAAACACGGAGGGACTAAATCAATGTATGGTAGCCATGGGAACGAATGATTTTAATTTGAAGTTCACCATGACCTGCGATACTCACGAAATTAATTTTTTGGACATAACTATAATGAAAGATGGTGATGGTCATCTCTTCACCACTCTTTATCGCAAAGAAACATCAGGCAATACCATCTTACATGCCTCGAGTTTCCATCCCATCCCCTTAGTGAAATCGATCCCGTACTCACAATATCTACGGATACGTAGAAACTGTACGAAAGATTCAGATTTTTTACTTGAAGCAAAAAACCTACAGATACGTCTGCTCCACCGGGGGTATTCCCCCACAAGCTTGAAAAAAGCCTTTAAAAGGGTTTTGCAACAAACAAGACTGAGTCTTGTGTTTAAACCTACCAAACGAATCAATAAGACAGCGGATCCAACACGTATAGTGATGACATATAGCCAACAACATGGTCGGGTTCGAAGCATCCTCAAAAAACACTGGCATGTACTTGACATCGACCCCACTTTGAATTTATTCATACCGAAAGAGCCCCTTATAACATTTAGACGTACGAAATCCCTGCGGGACATTTTAGTCAAGAGCGAGTACACTGGAGCATTTAGGGGGGACCCATGCAAACGCCCCGGTACCTACAAATGTGGGGGTTGTACCCAGTGTCAGTACATGAACACAGATACCAACATAATACTTCCCAATGGAAGGAGCTTCAAACCCAGCCATTACGCGAACTGTCGCACATACGGTGTAGTGTACATGCTTACCTGTTCATGTGGCTCATTCTATGTGGGGAAGACGAAACAAGAGCTCCACAAACGAACAAGTAGGCATGTACACAGTATCCGCGTATGCGATCCGGACCTACCCCTGGGAAGACATTCCCGGGATGTGCATATGGGGAACTTCCCAAAAATAAGATTCTTAGTCCTTGACCGCATACATCCCACCTCAAGAGGGGGGGACTGGGACAAGACCCTGTTGCAACATGAAACAAGATGGATTGTGGCACTTCGGGCCACTTACCCACCAGGTCTGAATGACTGTATCAGTTACAAACCCTTCTTGGAAGGGTTCACTTCGGGATCATGGGAGGGACATGGCTAATGGGGGGATGGTCGTAATACATCTGGCATCCCTCCATAAATGCAAACTCTGTACTAGTTACGGTCATTCCAAAAATACTCCTATTGCTTGATTATGTTTCTTTGAAATTGCTATACAATATTTATTATATTTATCTATTATTCTTTATTTTCATATGTGTGTTCTTTCATCATTTCTGCATGGATGTATAGGTACAAATAACTGTTTTATACCATCGCAAAGAAATTTCTTGGGTCACTGACCCCTATTTATCATCTGAAATATTCGGGTCTATTGAATATATGATGGTCTGGGACAGACACATATTGTCCCAGTCTATTTAGCTTTCAATATCTTTCAATTAATCTAACTATTAGACTTTCTCTTTTGGCATTATTCTTATTTTATATTTTCCACTTCTTTTTCATTTTTTTGACCTCTAGGGATACCCGAATGAACCTCCCTCGGGCTTCTCATTAGTGCCCTGGATGTTTCTATGTGCACATCTTCAGTATGGATCATGGCATTGTAGGTATTTTTATAGCTAATTCCACAAGGAAAAAGATCTTTTCCGCTCTATTTGGGGACCTTTTCTTCCTCAGGAATTTTTTCCCCCCCCTCTTTGGATACTATGAGCATGTCGCTTGAAAAAATCATCTACACACACGAACACGTCTGGTTGCGGGCGCTTCTGTTCATGGTATGTAACATATACCAGTCTGATGGACAAGCCTTGGCTGTAGATGTAGGAGGGTAATGTGTGATTATCTGACCGCCTGGTGCCTTCTGTACACACTCCCCCAGCAATACCATCTTAGAATCCGGCTCACCTATACTAGCTTAAATGACGTACGCATGCGCAGATCCTCCACACGGGTTTTGCAATGTTGCGAGCCCGTGGGTACTTCTGCGCATGCGCAACGTGATTCAAGGCGCCGGGCGCCGAGCGCCCAGTGGGACGCTTCTGCGCATGCGCGATACACTCTGCACATCTCTAGTACAGATGGGGACAATGGACGCAGAGCGTCCACTAGGACGCAGATATATGACGTCAGACAGGCGCCCGTCACCCCGCCTCTGGATCCTACTTAAACCCAGCCTCTGCTTGTCCTCTTTGGGCAGCAGAGGAACACCTCGGATCGCTACGGCAGTAACTCAGGGGACCTTCCACAACAGGGACAGGGTAAGCCTACCATTATACATGCGGACATGCTTACTTCCAGTTTGAATTTTTATTTTTGGTCTCCTCTCCTCTCCCCCATTTTTGGGATCGGATTCATTGAGACCCTAACCTTCCTCTTCTATTGCTCTAGGTTTTAAGTAGCCACTAAGTGGGACTACCCTCTCCACCTTGTCTGAGACACTAATTCTCGGGGATGAGGACGGTCTTCCCAAGTATACAAAGGAAATATATGTAAGCATCCCCTAGATATGAGCACTTATTTTGGGGAAGGATTACTGTATATACCACCTTTGTGTCATGTCTGCATTTCCAACTATCTCTGCGGACTATGTGTAATTTATATCTGATTGTCCCCTTTCTGTCTCCTGGGTGATATGTATTTTGGACATCCCTCCCTACAATGAAGAGGAGGGAGTACTATATAGCCGGAATACGGTTTGCGGGAATCTCTTACGCTCTATCTCTATCGGCACCAATATTTCCATCTATACATCACAACTACACTTCTTTATTGGGTGTTTGTCTCTGAATTAGACACCGTGGCATTCTCAGCATCTTTGGGCATGGCTAGTATAGCTATAGGGAGGAATTACTAATACTCTCTCCCCTGATGAACAGATTTGGTTATCACCACAGAAAGCCCGTATGCAGGACCATCTGAAATACCCATCCAGTGTGTGTTGCCACACTTATCTTTCCTTCCTCTCATTGGGGGACATATACTCCATCCTCCTCTTCCGCTGGTATAGAGTCCATCGGTCCATGAATGTCGCCTTCAATGGGTACGTGTTAACATAACGTGTGTATTTTTATTCTATTTTCTGACATGCTACATGGGTTCACAATAAAAAGGGGTCCTGGAACATTCAAATAACTTTTACTATGCCAACAACAACAATGCTATGACCTATGACAGTTGATGTATACAGACACCTGGGATATGTAACACAATTTGAAAATATACATTCTTCCCCCCCCCCCTTTTCTGGGCCCCATAATGCCCTACAATGATAGCAACTCCCCTGTTTATGGTTCTTTTTCTTTTTTAGAGCGACAGGTACTTCTCCGATATAAATCCCACTCCCCACTCCTGACGAAGGTTCCCGCATCTGGGTAACTGGAAACGCGTCGAGTTTACGGGGGACCTACACCTCCGGGAGAGTATTAGTACCGTATCTGTGTTCTTTTGTGATGTTGTTTTGTATTATGTTATTTTTTGTATAATCTTGTTTTATATGTCACCTATAAGCACATGTCATGTATTTTGTATATGGTGCATCCTGCTGCTGAATATCATAGGAGGAATTTTTTATCAATAAAACATTTTGGTTTATTTAAAACTTTGTGAGACTGGTGTTCTATCTAAAGTCCCACCCCTAGGGGATTCTTTCTTATCTATACAAATAGGGATGAGATCACCACCCTTTTTTATATATATCTCACTGGGGGAGCCAACCTTAATCTTGTTCTGTTGAATCACAGGGTAGCAAATACCCAATCCCCGTGTAAGGTTCATATTTTGCCCCCCCCATTATTGTCTGTAATCATTCCCAAAACCCTACATATTCAGTAGACGGGAATACGATTTCTATCCTGTACAGATGTTTTGGCAGCACGATGCACTGATCACCTGTGGATAGTTTCCATGCAATTTCTCATGTGATCACTTACTATGTATATGTTGTACGGAATATGGTTATTATTATTTACTGTTTTTTTCTGTTTTGAAACCACTTTTTGAGACTTTTGGATGTTATTCCAATAGACAGGGGTTGCAATAAGTTTAGGCATAGGGGCACAAGGGATCATTGTATTGAGTTTGGGCTGAAGCTATTATTTATCTTCATCAACCATGTTTAGGGGAAAGGAATTCGATGCCCTTATGGGCAAGTATAGGGAACACGGGCAGAAGGAATCAAAAGATTCAGAAATGAATTCGCTCTTCCTGCAACTTAAAATATTAGTCGAGAATAGGGTATCTCTCTTTTGGCAAGTGGAAAACTTTGAACACTATATACAAGAGGAGATTAATCCTCTGGGTCTAAGAGTACAGATTTTTCCAACTTTGGACAATTTGGACGTAACTTTTAAGAAAAGATGGGAGAACAATCTCCAACAGTGCACAAAAATTATGATGCGCCTACTTATTGAAGAATACCAAAAGAGAATTGTATCCTTAGAAAAAGAAATTGAGGCAATCTATATAAAGCTAGAGCCCTCAAAAGAATCACCAGCTTTTACTGAAAATGAAGAGCGCATTAGAGAACATATAGATCATACGGTGAAAGAATCCATTTCCCTCAAAGAAAAGAAATTCTGGAGGGACAAAATGGCCTTCGCTGAAGGCAAGGCATATCGCTGGCAAGTATGGAATCCGCAAGGACGTCCACAGAATGTCAGGAAGAATACAAATAAAAAAGCCCGCAATACATATAAGGACAACCCCAGAGGCTCTGATTCCTCTCTGAACTCTCTTTCCTCTAATGGCTCACAGGCATCGAAGAAGGGATCTAGGAAACCAAAATGGCGCTCACCTGAGACTACCAACTCCACTAGAAAACAATTAGAGGAAACCAGCACGGCACCACAGACAGCCAATACAATGACCAGCAGTGAACGAATACTGAGGTCAGGCAACTCCCGGAGTGCCACAACTCAGGGACGAATGGCAGCAGAGATCCAAGGTACAGGGTCTAAAAACGACCCAATAGAAGGCCAATGACAAATAGAGAAGGCAGCCCCACTTGAGGACGCCTTCAATATTATTAACCTATCAGGATACAATTTATCCAGTAATGAAAAGTCTCTATTAGGAAAGGGTTTGTCCTTCTGTCCCTCCTCCAACATTGACACCTTTGATACAGTGAAAGATCTACACCTGTTTGCCAGAAAATTGATACTTAAATGTCTCTACACTAAAAATATACCTGCACCTACTCAAAATAAGGAGAAGAAAGCTCTGGACGATTTGGTGTCACTGTTGGAGGAGCAGGAACAGAAGGACTTAATCGACAGAATAGATTTGGAGTCATTACTAGCGGAACACATTACCCCAACTAGGGTGGGAATAAAAGGGAATTCGACGCTTAAAAAGAAGTCCAATAAATTTCCACCATTGACACAAAATGCCAACTTAAAGGCGTTTGTTTCCATGGTGACTAATGATATCAACAAACTTTCAAAAACTACCCCTACATGCAATCTTACCAGCGATGAACAGGAGGCATTAAAAACCCTGACTGAACAACATCAGCTGACCATCAAACCCTCTGACAAAGGGGGCAACATTGTCATCATGGACAACTCCGCATACTTGGCTATGTGTTCCAAAATACTATCCAATAAAGATTGGTACAAATCCATTTCACGCTCGACCATTGAGAAATTCGATATCGAATTTTTCAAAATGGTCGACCAAGCATATCTTGAGAACGTACTGACCCAACAGACATGGGAATTTATACGTACCAAGTTTGCTAGGATCCCCACCTTCTACAGCCTGCCGAAGGTACACAAAGACATGTCGAACCCCCCAGGGAGACCTATCGTCTCGGGGGTGGGTGGTGTCTCTGAGAACCTAAGTAGGTTTGTGGACGAGCAGCTACGGCCCCTCGTCACAAACCTACCTTCGTATATCAGGGACACCAGCCAACTTTTGCAATATCTTGAGGGTCTCTGTATCCCCATCGATTCATTGCTGGTCACTATAGATGTGGAGGCTCTTTACTGTTCAATTCCTCACAAGAAGGGGTTAGAGGTCATTAATCATTATCTATCCCAGTCATCTAAGGATGATAAACCGCTACATTATTTTCTAGTGCAAGCGATGGAGTATATATTATCACATAATGCTTTTTCTTTCAATGGCTCCCACTTCCTCCAGATACAGGGAGTGGCTATGGGGACGTGCTGTGCACCATCCTATGCCAACCTGTATCTGGGGGAGTGGGAGAATACCTTTCTCTCCATGCATCCTCAATATTCGGACCATATCATTTTATGGTATCGTTATATTGACGATATCATCCTGGTATGGCAAGGAAACACGGAGGGACTAAATCAATGTATGGTAGCCATGGGAACGAATGATTTTAATTTGAAGTTCACCATGACCTGCGATACTCACGAAATTAATTTTTTGGACATAACTATAATGAAAGATGGTGATGGTCATCTCTTCACCACTCTTTATCGCAAAGAAACATCAGGCAATACCATCTTACATGCCTCGAGTTTCCATCCCATCCCCTTAGTGAAATCGATCCCGTACTCACAATATCTACGGATACGTAGAAACTGTACGAAAGATTCAGATTTTTTACTTGAAGCAAAAAACCTACAGATACGTCTGCTCCACCGGGGGTATTCCCCCACAAGCTTGAAAAAAGCCTTTAAAAGGGTTTTGCAACAAACAAGACTGAGTCTTGTGTTTAAACCTACCAAACGAATCAATAAGACAGCGGATCCAACACGTATAGTGATGACATATAGCCAACAACATGGTCGGGTTCGAAGCATCCTCAAAAAACACTGGCATGTACTTGACATCGACCCCACTTTGAATTTATTCATACCGAAAGAGCCCCTTATAACATTTAGACGTACGAAATCCCTGCGGGACATTTTAGTCAAGAGCGAGTACACTGGAGCATTTAGGGGGGACCCATGCAAACGCCCCGGTACCTACAAATGTGGGGGTTGTACCCAGTGTCAGTACATGAACACAGATACCAACATAATACTTCCCAATGGAAGGAGCTTCAAACCCAGCCATTACGCGAACTGTCGCACATACGGTGTAGTGTACATGCTTACCTGTTCATGTGGCTCATTCTATGTGGGGAAGACGAAACAAGAGCTCCACAAACGAACAAGTAGGCATGTACACAGTATCCGCGTATGCGATCCGGACCTACCCCTGGGAAGACATTCCCGGGATGTGCATATGGGGAACTTCCCAAAAATAAGATTCTTAGTCCTTGACCGCATACATCCCACCTCAAGAGGGGGGGACTGGGACAAGACCCTGTTGCAACATGAAACAAGATGGATTGTGGCACTTCGGGCCACTTACCCACCAGGTCTGAATGACTGTATCAGTTACAAACCCTTCTTGGAAGGGTTCACTTCGGGATCATGGGAGGGACATGGCTAATGGGGGGATGGTCGTAATACATCTGGCATCCCTCCATAAATGCAAACTCTGTACTAGTTACGGTCATTCCAAAAATACTCCTATTGCTTGATTATGTTTCTTTGAAATTGCTATACAATATTTATTATATTTATCTATTATTCTTTATTTTCATATGTGTGTTCTTTCATCATTTCTGCATGGATGTATAGGTACAAATAACTGTTTTATACCATCGCAAAGAAATTTCTTGGGTCACTGACCCCTATTTATCATCTGAAATATTCGGGTCTATTGAATATATGATGGTCTGGGACAGACACATATTGTCCCAGTCTATTTAGCTTTCAATATCTTTCAATTAATCTAACTATTAGACTTTCTCTTTTGGCATTATTCTTATTTTATATTTTCCACTTCTTTTTCATTTTTTTGACCTCTAGGGATACCCGAATGAACCTCCCTCGGGCTTCTCATTAGTGCCCTGGATGTTTCTATGTGCACATCTTCAGTATGGATCATGGCATTGTAGGTATTTTTATAGCTAATTCCACAAGGAAAAAGATCTTTTCCGCTCTATTTGGGGACCTTTTCTTCCTCAGGAATTTTTTCCCCCCCCTCTTTGGATACTATGAGCATGTCGCTTGAAAAAATCATCTACACACACGAACACGTCTGGTTGCGGGCGCTTCTGTTCATGGTATGTAACATATACCAGTCTGATGGACAAGCCTTGGCTGTAGATGTAGGAGGGTAATGTGTGATTATCTGACCGCCTGGTGCCTTCTGTACACACTCCCCCAGCAATACCATCTTAGAATCCGGCTCACCTATACTAGCTTAAATGACGTACGCATGCGCAGATCCTCCACACGGGTTTTGCAATGTTGCGAGCCCGTGGGTACTTCTGCGCATGCGCAACGTGATTCAAGGCGCCGGGCGCCGAGCGCCCAGTGGGACGCTTCTGCGCATGCGCGATACACTCTGCACATCTCTAGTACAGATGGGGACAATGGACGCAGAGCGTCCACTAGGACGCAGATATATGACGTCAGACAGGCGCCCGTCACCCCGCCTCTGGATCCTACTTAAACCCAGCCTCTGCTTGTCCTCTTTGGGCAGCAGAGGAACACCTCGGATCGCTACGGCAGTAACTCAGGGGACCTTCCACAACAGGGACAGGGTAAGCCTACCATTATACATGCGGACATGCTTACTTCCAGTTTGAATTTTTATTTTTGGTCTCCTCTCCTCTCCCCCATTTTTGGGATCGGATTCATTGAGACCCTAACCTTCCTCTTCTATTGCTCTAGGTTTTAAGTAGCCACTAAGTGGGACTACCCTCTCCACCTTGTCTGAGACACTAATTCTCGGGGATGAGGACGGTCTTCCCAAGTATACAAAGGAAATATATGTAAACATCCCCTAGATATGAGCACTTATTTTGGGGAAGGATTACTGTATATACCACCTTTGTGTCATGTCTGCATTTCCAACTATCTCTGCGGACTATGTGTAATTTATATCTGATTGTCCCCTTTCTGTCTCCTGGGTGATATGTATTTTGGACATCCCTCCCTACAATGAAGAGGAGGGAGTACTATATAGCCGGAATACGGTTTGCGGGAATCTCTTACGCTCTATCTCTATCGGCACCAATATTTCCATCTATACATCACAACTACACTTCTTTATTGGGTGTTTGTCTCTGAATTAGACACCGTGGCATTCTCAGCATCTTTGGGCATGGCTAGTATAGCTATAGGGAGGAATTACTAATACTCTCTCCCCTGATGAACAGATTTGGTTATCACCACAGAAAGCCCGTATGCAGGACCATCTGAAATACCCATCCAGTGTGTGTTGCCACACTTATCTTTCCTTCCTCTCATTGGGGGACATATACTCCATCCTCCTCTTCCGCTGGTATAGAGTCCATCGGTCCATGAATGTCGCCTTCAATGGGTACGTGTTAACATAACGTGTGTATTTTTATTCTATTTTCTGACATGCTACATGGGTTCACAATAAAAGGGGTCCTGGAACATTCAAATAACTTTTACTATGCCAACAACAACAATGCTATGACCTATGACAGTTGATGTATACAGACACCTGGGATATGTAACACAATTTGAAAATATACATTCTTCCCCCCCCCCTTTTCTGGGCCCCATAATGCCCTACAATGATAGCAACTCCCCTGTTTATGGTTCTTTTTCTTTTTTAGAGCGACAGGTACTTCTCCGATATAAATCCCACTCCCCACTCCTGACGAAGGTTCCCGCATCTGGGTAACTGGAAACGCGTCGAGTTTACGGGGGACCTACACCTCCGGGAGAGTATTAGTACCGTATCTGTGTTCTTTTGTGATGTTGTTTTGTATTATGTTATTTTTTGTATAATCTTGTTTTATATGTCACCTATAAGCACATGTCATGTATTTTGTATATGGTGCATCCTGCTGCTGAATATCATAGGAGGAATTTTTTATCAATAAAACATTTTGGTTTATTTAAAACTTTGTGAGACTGGTGTTCTATCTAAAGTCCCACCCCTAGGGGATTCTTTCTTATCGATAGATAATTCAGGAACTGTCTGAACTTTGTATAGTTTATTGCCAGCTTTTGGCCTATTCTAAAAAAGAATTTGTTATTATTGAAGTTTGATGTGAAATCTCATAGACCAGCAGTTAACCAATGGGAAAAACTCCTAAAGCTCCTATTGCTAAATAGAGGAAATCAGGAGGTGACCTTAGTGAAGTCTGATCAGCATGGACACTGATGCTGCAGGTAGCAGTATAGAATGGGTCGGATTACTCTCATCTCTGATTATAACTCCATTTACACTGTTACATAGTTACATAGTTAGTTAGGTTGAAAAAAGACACAAGTTCATCCAGTTCAATCACAAATAAAAAAAAAAATAAACAAATAAATAAATAAAAACAAAACAAAAAAAAAAATAATATAAAAATATATATATATATATATATATATTTATGGTTGAAGCCCTATGGCCGATACGTATCTGAAGGGAAATAACTTAACCAATAAGATCTATAACACGAAAAGGGGGACCTGAAGTGTGCCTTGGTCTATGGACGGTACGCCAGAAATAAGGGGGCATACCCTGATTAGAAATGAGTATTTGATGAGGGTGATGTTGTGAGAAATGCCCTTGAAAGGGGGAATGGGAGGGTGGGTATCGCGCACCGGAACCGACGAAGACCACAGGTGAGTGGGCCGGTTAAATACCCTCCCGGGCTCCTCCCATAAATTCAGGCCACCATGTTGGCCTTCTACTTATGGTTGAAGCCCTATGGCCGATACGTATCTGAAGGGAAATAACTTAACCAATAAGATCTATAACACGAAAAGGGGACCTGAAGTGTGCCTTGGTCTATGGACGGTACGCCAGAAATAAGGGGGCAAAAACTGAGGTAGGGTTTGAAGATATTTATTGCCTTTTAGCATTGTCTACTGCGTGAGCTGGGCGAAGGCCCGTGACATTTCCGCCTGTGGGTCATGTATATACCGGGTGAAGCAGGCTGACCTCCATCTGCCGAGTCTCTGGATGATGTGGCCTGGGACCCCATGCTGTGAGGCGGTTGAGGCGGCCCCGATCCGAAAAGAGTGACCGGAGTATTCGCTGGGGTTGAGGCGTAGGTTGCGGAGGAGAATTCTTACGTGTGTCATGAACTGGCAGGTGCTTAGGGGTTTGACTGGAAAAGGCAGAAGGGGATCAGTGTCCCTTTGTTCTGGCAGGAGTGAGAGCAGGCGGTTGAGAACCGTCACTGGGCACCAGGAATTGCCGGTTCTGTATAGATGGATGTCCACCCCGTGGCCAGCTTGCTGAGTCTTGGAGACGTTGAGGTGGAGCACGAAGTGGTCTTGATGGCGAACTAGGTGGCGTCTGCACAGGGTTTGGCTGGTCGAGCTGTTACGGGTGAATTCGCTGGGACGTAGGAACCCATAGTAGGCCAGGTAGATGGCGGCTTGTATGACCTGGCTGAGGAGGACACCAAAGGGGGAACCGGCGAGTATGGCGGACATCTCGCGGAAGATGGCACTCGTGATGGGGCGACGTCTGGTTGTGATTGCTGGTTGCTGCTTCTGGACGCCGCGTAGGACGGCTCGAACGGCGTGGGACGAGAAGACAGACGGTCTAGTGGGATCTTGAAGGGCCAAAAAGTGCTGTACGCTGGCCAGGTACAGGCGGATGGTGTTGTAGGATAGGTTTAACTCTGTGTGGCAATGTGAGACGAAGGCCAGAATGTGCCTGGTGTCTGTGGGTGTTGACACGGCGTTGGTGGTTAGGAACTTGTTGAACGTGTCCCAGGCTGCGTGGTAGGCTTTGAGTGTGTTGTGAGACAGGGACTGGTTGATGAGCTGGGTGGCCCCACGTAGGTATCGGTCTAGTCTAGGGTCAGCTGAGACCAAGCGGAGATAGGGGCGGACACCCGATCGGCCTCTGGTATCTGTCGGAAGAAGGAGACGAAGTTAAAGCGTGACAGCGCGTCTGCTGCCACGTTGTATTTACCTGGGATGTGAGAGCAATGGATGTTGAACTGGAGCCGTAGCGACAGTTGGACCAGCCTGCGTAAGAAGGACATCACCTGGAGTGACTTGGTCCTGCCTTTGTTGATGATGTCTGCCGTGGCCTGGTTGTCCGTTGTGAAGTTTACCGTCTGCCCGGTCCAGTTGTGACCCCAAAGTTTGGCGGCTGCCACGATTGGGTAGAGCTCGAAAAGGGGGGAAGTCCGGCTGAAACCTGGGATTGAGAGTATCTGCGGGGGCCAAGTGCCAGCGAACCAACGGAGGCCAAATATGGCTGCGAAGCCCGTGGAGGCCGCGGCATCTGTCGCCACCTGTGGTGAGAAGGGTGAGATGGCCGGGATAAACATGGATATTCCGTTCCATGAGGAAAGGAACTCTTCCCACATCGCTAGGTCTGCTATGGCCGCGGCGTCCAGTTTGAGGATCTGATCGGGGTCTTGTGCCTGTGATAGGTGGACTAAGAGCCGTGAAATGAAGGAACGACCTTGAGGGACGATCCGCATGGCAAAATTGAGCATGCCAAGTAGTGACTGTAGCTGTCGTCTTGTGCACCCTCTCGTGCGGGTGAAGTCCTGAAGAACTGCCCTGATGCGGGTCAGCTTGTCGAGGGGTAGGCTGGCCTGCATGGAGCATGTGTCCAAGACAACTCCGAGGAAGGTGATGGAGTGTGCGGGTCCGTCGACCTTGTGCTCAGCTATGGGGACATTGATATTCTGGAAGACGACTCTCAATTTGTCGAGGTCTACTGGTGATACGTTAGGCTGCTCTATCAGTAGGAAGTCATCCAGGTAGTGGATGACTTCTGTGCATTGGGCCTTGTGTAGGAGAATCCAGGTGAGGGATTGAGCGAACGTGTCGAGGAGCCAGGGGCTACTTTTGGAGACGAACGTGAGCTTGGTGGCGAAGTAGTACCTGTCTCTCCACTTGATACCGTGCCAACACCAGAGAGACGGGTGAATCAGCAGAAGTTTGAAGGCGTCCGATATGTCGGCTTTGGCCAGCCAGGCCCCTGTGCCTGCTTTGAGGATGGCCTGGATCGCCATGTCGACGGAGGCGTATTTTAAGGAGAACTCCTCGGAGGGAATCAGGGAGTTGAGGCTGGGGACGTGGCAAGAATGAGGCGCAGACAGGTCGTACACCAAACGAACTTTATTCGAGAACTTGCCCTTGACAAGCCCAATAGGGCTGACTCTCCAGGTGTTGAAGGGGGGTTGTGTGAAGGGACCTATGACGAAACCTCGCTCCAGCTCGGCCAGGAGTAGTTGGTCTATGGCTTGCTCGTCGGTGGCCGCTGACTTGAGATTCCTACACTCGTAGGTAGTGTGGGGCAGGGAGACAAGGCCGGTGTGGAAGCCCGCCGTGAATCCTTGTATGAGGAACGTGGCTAGTGAGGGGATGGGGTGTGAGTCCAGATAGACTCCTAACCATAGGACGTTAATGCGGCTCAGTCACAGGTTTTTCGGCTTGACCTCGCATAGATTTTTCGGGTACGCCCTGTGGCATACGACGCACACGTGGAGCATCCTGCATTGGCTGAAGTTGCACGAGCCGTAGTTGTAATTTATTACAGATGGCCGCTCCTCCAATGGTCCGGACGGGGCGTCCGAGTTTGTCGACCTGGGGTTTCTGTGTCGGTGCTGGCGGGTTTTGTGCTGGAGCTGAGGTCGAGGGAAACTCGACTGAGTGGCGGACTGTTGCACTGGAGCACCAGGTGGCGGTGTGCGTGGAGGATTGGCAGACTGCGCACAATGGTGAGCGCAGACCGGCGAAATGGCGACAGAATAGTTCTGTGTCCATTAGGCTCCAATCCGTGGGTGACTGGAACTGCGCCATCCTGGCGGCTGCTTTTGCGGAAAAGGAGCGGTGGTAGTCATAGAATGAGAACCCGCCGTATTTGTAGCCCAAATCTACCACAGTGTGGAGGCCTTGTTTTCGGCTAGGTCGTGGACTGATATGAGAAGGGAGGCGAGGTTGACGTCCTTGCCATCCAGTATGTCCTTCTTAATGCTGGCTGGAACCAGGTGTGCTGGGCAGACGAGGGGACTTGTCCCTGCGGTACCTGTGGCGACTGTTGTTGGAGGCTGTATTGCGGCGGGGCCGGGGACGGCCGGGGCCGGGTGAGATTCCAGGAGAGTCACTCTAGCTTGGACGTCCGTGACTGTGTTCGCCAAGGACAACACCACGGTGTGGAGTTGTGCTATGGCCGCAGATATAGACTGGAGGGAAGCTTGTTGAGTGCTGGGCCCGACCATGGTAGGAGGAGGGAACAGGTGCCTGAAGAGCTCCGCCTTCCTGGCTGTGGCGGGGAATGGCACGCCCCTGCGTCTAAGTTCTGCCGTCAGTCTGGGGATGGTCCATCCCCTGAGGGACTGGTTGCTGTCGCTCATGGACACTGGGGAAGGTGACAAGGGGGCGGTGAGATCTTCGCTGCCCGCTTGCGACATGGTCCTCGGATGGGCTGTGCCCTGAGGCGATGTCTTGTGGTGTCTGAGGTCGTAAGAAGGTCGACCGGACCTGTTTAAGGGGATGAGATAAGCCAAGACTGTTTCTTTCCTTGTGTAAACATAAGTACCCAGCTGCTGTGCTCTGGAAAGGACAAGTGTGCGCACGTACGTGGACGTGTGTACGCGATGAGTTTTTATATTTTACCTGGAGAAACACCGTCCAACCTGTTGCAGGGTGGACCTACTGAACTTGGACTGACCTAGGGAAGGAAAATAAAGAGAACTAGTGAGGTGTGCCTCGTGGGGTGTGTCCCCCGTCAGAGCATATATACTACTTTTCCCTTCTTTTTTTTTTTCCTTTTTTTTTCTTTTTTTCTTTTTATTTTTTGGAGTGAAATGAGGAACGTTTTGTGCCATGTCGTGGGCGCAAGGTGTCGTTTATGAGTGTGACTGCTGAGTGACAGTGGTCGAGAATTGGAATGAAATGAGGCAAATTCGTCTGGGGTACGTCGAGGCGAACTGATGCATGGTGGATGCCATCGGATTCGGATCAGGACGTTTTCGTGTGATAGCGAACTGATTGGCATGACAGGAGTATGAAACGGTCGAGCCGCAGCGGCGACTGTCAAACGAACCAGACTTCTGGAGCATGTACTGAAATGAGGCCAACGGATGTTCAGGGCCCATCGGTCCGAACCGGCGCGCAGTGCGACTGGGTTCGAAGCGAGGTGCGGCCTGGCGGTGAGAGAAATGAGGGGAACCATTCCATGAGGTGCGGAGCGGTCGGTCGGACGATGAGCAGACTCAGGGGTGGTTACTGAAATGGGACCGACAAACCTGGGGTACGTTGGAGGCGAAACCGATACGCGAGGGTGCGACCGGTTTCGAATCAAAACGTGACTCGTGAGGCGAAATGTTTTCCTCGTGACTCCCTCCTCCTAAAATTTTCTCGACTGACAGCGACCGTACTTCTGGAGCACGGAATGAAATGGGGCCTGGGAGCACCTGGGGCGTGCCGGTACGAATCGAGGCACCGGGGTGCGCCTAGACTTGAATCGGAACGTGATACGTGACAGTGAAATGATGCCATGACAGAGGTGTTTTTTCGACCGGTGAGTCGAGAAATTGCGGCTAAAACGACCGCTCCCTGGATCATGTATTGAAATGGGGTTCGACTGCTGGGACATACCGGGACGAATCGGATGCGGCTAGATTCGAACCGGCGTGTCGGTGCAGGACCGTGAAATGGCGAAATGACTGAAATGGTGAAATGGCTGAAATGTGACCGTATGAAATGTTACTGCGACTGATTCCGAATCAGGTGATGCGTAAGCGACTGGCTACTGTTATGCAGATAGCGGTACGGATGCAACGTACGGGTACTAGTGAATGACTCGTGCGTATGTGAACAACGAGATTCGTGACAAGGTAAGTAACGTTCATAAGTGAAATGGTGGTCAAACGAGACCCCTACCTGCGGCAGCCGAGCCAGATACAATGTACAAAAAACCTTCGAACGGGAACAATCCACGAGACGTCTGGCACTCACGAACGCTAGCGAAATCGAGTAGTCGGCTTAGTAACGTAGTATATCGCGCACCGGAACCGACGAAGACCACAGGTGAGTGGGCCGGTTAAATACCCTCCCGGGCTCCTCCCATAAATTCAGGCCACCATGTTGGCCTTCCACATATCATAAAATCCCATATACCCCATTCTATACCCACAGTTGATCCAGAGGAAGGCAAAAAAAAAAAACAGCAGAGCATGCTCCAATTTGCTAAAGCAGGGGAAAAAATTCCTTCCTGATCCCCCGAGAGGCAATCGGATTTTCCCCGGATCAACATTACCTATAAATGTTAGTACCCAGTTATATTATGTACATTTAGGAAAGTATCCAGGCCTTTCTTAAAGCAATCTACTGAGCTGGCCAGAACCACCTCTGCAGGGTCTATTCCACATTTCCACAGCTCTTACTGTGAAGAAACCTTTCCGTATTTGGAGATGAAATCTCTTTTCCTCTAGACGTAAAGAGTGCCCCCTTGTCCTCTTTGTTGACTGTAAAGTGAATAACTCAACACCAAGTTCACTATATGGACCCCTTATATATTTATACATGTTTATCATATCCCCCCTTAATCTCCTCTTATCGAGGGTGAATAAATTCAGTTCCTCTAATCTCTCCTCATAGCTGAGCTCCTCCATGCCTCTTATCAGTTTGGTTGCCCTTCTCTGCACTTTCTCCAGTTCCCCGATATCCTTTTTGAGAACTGGTGCCCAAAACTGAACTGCATATTCCAGATGAGATCTTACTAATGATTTGAACAGGGGCAAAATTATATCTCTCTCTCTGGAGTCCATACCTCTCTTAATACAAGAAAGGACTTTGCTCGCTACTGTAGTGTAGAACATGTGATACTTTTCATGATTGGAAACAACATGGAATCAGATACAGTTCTCATTCTAAGTACATTTCTTGTGCTTTATTACAAAATGCCTTATTCTGATAGTGATTGATTTTCCCATGTTTGGGGATGAAGTTTAATACAGCTTTTAATACCAAACTGAGAATTCCGCTGAAAGACAAATTAGGTGAATTTTCATGAAATAAGAAAGAACTTGACTATAGCCCATATATCACAGGCTCATTGCTTGTAATTTAGTGCTAAATGCTCTTGTGAATTGGAACTGTCATATATTAGTATTCATGGCATCTTTTTCATCAGTTGAAGTTATTTATAAAATCCCCATTCTTATTTTAGCACTGAGCATATGAAGACAGCGTTCTTCCTGTGGTGGGTAAAGAATAAAATGAGACGATCTGTGATGATATATACATTAATAGTTATGTATCAATTTAGTCGTAAACGTTTCCTATATTAGGGATTGCCGAAGACATCATCATGTATCCATTTTGGCACCATTAGCAAATCATTAACCATTTGGGATCTATTGAGGAGGATTGCCCTACATTGCATCTCTGGCCAAAACCAAAATCTGTATAGAGTAGGAAACAGATCCTCTATCAAGTTTAATTGCTGTCATTAGTACAGGGGGGAGATTAAATCTTCCATTGGAAATGCCTGTTGCGGTGACTATTATCTAGAAGGCATTATAGCACGGATCTCCTGTTGTGTCTCTAGAACAAGAAGTGATGTGAAATCTCCCCAACAGGTTTAAAGAGAAAAATAAATAAGTGACAATAAATACTGTGGCTAGACTGTAACCAGTCTGAGCTGTTATTTACCGTTGTCTTGGCTCTGAAGGTCTTCGCTTCATTGCGTCGGCTTATTACTGTCACTGACCTATGAAATTGTATCTGGCCCAACCACTCAATAGGGCTACGCTCACATATGCGCAGGTTGGGAACACGTGCATAATTGAGTACATTCTTGACTTGCACAGAAATGTTCCGCTCTTTTGCAGACCGGGCCAACGCTAGTAAAAGAGCTGCAAGGAGATAGCAGAGGCCCGGCAGAAGAAACGAAGAGCGGGACAATACCCCCGAAGTCGTAAGAAGACCCCCAAAGTCGTAAGAAGACCCCCGGGCGGCGGCAACGAAAGCCGGGCTCCTCCGCTAGTAAAAGAGCGGTAAAAGAGCAGAAGATAGCAGAGGTATCCCGAAATGACATTGTTGCAGATGGACACAGTTGACCGACTTTGGGGCCCTGTATCTTGGGGCCACTTGGTGCTAGGAACCCCAAATTTCCGACATTTTCCGACATTTTCCGAGGCTCCATCTAGCCAGAATGGAAGACGGTCCACGCAGAACAGCAGAGGGTCCCCGTAGCGCCCTGTTCGTAAGTAGGAGTGGTTCGTAAGTCGGGCATTCGTAAGTCGGGGACCCCCTGTAACAGGAGATAAAATGGTGGGACTGTTTTTGAGTTGCAAGACAAATACTGTACGTCAGTTTCTCGGCATTGCACAGTATTTATCACTTCATGGGCATGACCTCCCTTTTACCCACTATTACTGTATATATTTCAAATGATAACATGCAAAGGAATAACTATTTCTACCTAGGCAATATTTAGGTGTTTAAATGGAATGTTTTAATGTAAAAACTATTGTTTAAGAAAATAACAGATATAAAGTTCACCAATTAAGCAGACTATTCTTCATTTAACTGCCTCCTAAGTCTGTGGACTGTACATGGTCAGGACTTTAGGAGGGGCAGAAGGCTGTAACAGTGCATCTATGTGCAACACTGCCTGTTCCTGGGCTCCATGTACCAGCAGAAGTAGCCATACACCTGCTGTAGGTGAGAATAGAAACATGCAGTTCTTCAGTATGGCAGGATTTAGCTCTATAGCAGTTAAGTAAGGGTAACAATGTCATTGGCTTAAAAGCGGTGTTCCAGGCGCAATTTTTTTTTTTTTAAAGTCAGCAGCTACAAACCCTGTAGCTGCTGACTTTTAATAAGGGCACTTACCTGTCCAGCGAGCCCGCGATGTCGCCCCCCCCCCCCCCAGGCTGATCCGTTCATCGAATCGGGTGCTGGCGCCGCCATCTTAACGAAGGGAAGCAGGCAGTGGAGCCTTGCGTCTTCACTGCCCGTTTCCTACTGCGCATGCGCCAGTCGCCCATCGCTTTGTGAATGGCCCTGTTGTTTTCTGGGACACATACATGTCCCAGAAGACAACAGGGCAGCTCACCGAAGAGGAGGAAGTGCCGTGGAATAGGAAGAGGCAGATTAGGAAGACTGCCTAGCAACAGGGGTTTCTGGTAAGTAAAAATGTTTTTTTTTTTTTACAATGTTTATTTATATATATTTTTTGAGAATGTTAATGTTTTTTTTCATTTTAGGGTGACTCTCCACTTTAATTGATGACAGTGGACGAGCATTGCAAAGGGGCATGAACTAGCATGTTTGTAAATTCAGTTTTTGGACTGGCTTTAAAATAACTAAACAGCTCATTAGAAATACTGTATGTTCAAATCTTGGGATTAGGTTAGATCATTTTGGTAATTAATAAAAATACAGCCTCTCACATGATTATCAAAATTATATTTTGATAGGTTTTTAATAATCTTATTAATTCCAAAAAACGCAGAAGTACGTGTATAATGAAAACACATAGCTGAGCCACACTTGCTAAAATGTCTTTTTATTAAACAACATGGCATGACTTGTTCAACACAACTGGGATCCTAGACTGAAGTATTTTTATCTAGAGGTGTTTTTATTGAAGCATGTCTCATCAAAAATATGCTAACACTTGTGCACATATAGCACACTATAAATATTCAACTGAACGATCTGTTATCTCCACATACTTAAAGGGAACCTGTCATAATGACTGTTATCTGTCAGTGCCGAGGCTCACATTCAATGCTCGTTTCCTCTATGGGAGTCTGGATAAGCTGTATGGCTTACCCAATCCCTTGGTCTGGCAGGCTCCAGTGCTGTTTTCTTCTGCTCAAAGCTTCAGGCTGTGGGTAGGCTATCAACGATCCCTTGGACTCATCACATACATTGCAGGGCTATTAACCCTGCATTGTATGTGGAGGGGACGAGCATGCAATTGCAACTGAGAGCTCCTTAGAGAGGCAGCAGTAATAGATCGACCAATCGCATGGACTGAGGAAGCCTGGGTATGTATTACACCTTATACCTGCATGCCAATACTAAATAAACATTTGATTTAACCCTTGTAATGCGAGAGGATGGGGGGGGGGGATCATTGTGTTGGTTGATTTTGTCTAATTCCCAGGGTTCAGCTTTAACCACTTGCCGACAAGTTCATGTACTTTTACTGCGTCAGGTCGGCTCTCCTGCGTGAACCGATGTACCTGTACGTCGGTCCATACAGGTGAGATTGCGGACACCACTGGCAGCATGCTCGCGAGCCGTGGGAGTGTGCCCACGATCGTTGTTCACAGAGGTAGAAAGGGGATCTGCCTTTGTAAACAAGGTGGATCCCCGTTCTGACAGGGGACATGTCAGCGATCTTCTGTTCCCAGTGATCTCTGTCATGTCCCTGGCAGCCCACCCCCCTACAGTTAAAACACACCCAGGGAACACAGTTAACTCCTTAATCGACCCCTAGTGTTAACTCCTTCAATGCCAGTGTCATTTATACATTGATCAGTGCATTTTTTTAGCACTGATCAATGTAATAATGTCACTGGTCCCCAAAATATGTAATTTGGGGTCAGATTTGTCGGCCGCAATGTCGCAGTGCCATTAAAAATCGCAGATTGCCACCATTACCAGTAAAAAAATAAAATAAGGGTCCATAAATCTATCCTGTAGTTTGTAGACGCAAACCAATCAATATACGCTTATTGCAATTTTTTTTACCAAAAATATGTAGCAGAATATATATTAGCCTAAATTTTTGAAAAAAACGTTTTTTTTACATATCTTTTTTGTATATGTATTATAGCAAAAAGTAAAAAATATATATTTTTTATTTCAAAATTGTCGATCTTTTTTGGTTTATAGCACAAAAAATAAAAACCACAGAGGTGATCAAATACCACCAAAAGAAAGCTCCATTTGTGGGAAAAAAAGAACATACATTTTGTTTGGGTACAACATTGCACGACCGCGCAAATGTCAGTTAAAGCGATGCAGTGCCATATCACAAAAAATGGCCTGGTCATTAAGGGGGCAAATCCTTCCAGGGCTGACGTTGTTAAAGTGGTTTTGGAGCTGAGCTTTACTCAATAAATAAAACTATCTGCATGAAAATATTTCTAATTATTTCCAGATGCTTTTCTGATTTCCACACCTCTGCCATAAGCCATACAGCCAAGTAGTACAGATGAGCAATACAGCCTGGCCACCTCACTCCTACCTGGTCCCTACTGCTTGGATAATGAAGAAGCAGCACCGAGATAATGTGATCCCTCTGCTCTCCCTTTTCTAAGCAAGCTCACAGAAAATACTGTCAGAACAGTGCATGACAATAGTGATTACCGGCATAGGTTCCTCCTCCAAGGGCAAACCAGGCCCTTAGGTCTGGTATGGGTTTTAAGGGGAACCCCTATGCCAAAAAAAACAGCGTGGGGGTCCCCCCAAAATCCATACCAGACCCTTATCCGAGCACGCAGCCCAGCCGGTCAGGAAAGGGGGTGGGTGACGAGTGAGCGCCCCCCCCTCTTGAACCGTACCAGGCCGCATGCCCTCAACATGGGGGGGTGGGTTCTTTGGGAAAAGGGGGCGCCCTGCGGCCCCCCACCCCAAAGCACCTTGTCCCCATGTTGATGAGGACAAGGGCCTCTTCCTGACAACCCTGGCCGTTGTAATGTGGAGCATGTGTGTCATGGGAGCATGAGCCGGCAGCAGAGGAGGACATCACATCCTTAAATCTCAGCCATGTTTCATGCTGGGACTTGTAGTCCTTTACTTTTGGGGATGTGACACCCCCTGTAGTCCTACAATTCCCATCATGCCTAGTCATGTCTGTGAATGTCAGAGTTTTACAATGCCTCATGGGATGTGTAGTTCCGCAACAGCTAGAGGGCAATAGTTTGAATATTCCTGAGCTAGAGTATGTGAAGTATGGGATTACAATACATGGGATGCAAAGGATATCAGAACAAAATAAGGAAAGCAGAATTTAAGCAGGAAAATATTAGAGAGTTAAAAGAAATTGAGAGAATGATATGCATGTGTTGTGTACAAATGGGAAAAATGTAATCGATTTTAGAGAGACATTCGTGTATGTGTGTGAATGCTGGAACCTTTAGTTCTATCTCTTGTGTGTGTCATGTATGCAGATGTGACTCCCTACTTTGTGCTCTCATGAAAGAATGTAGCTGGGATGAGAGATCAGTTATAAGCTGGAAGGACACCATGCCAATTTCTGTTTTGTAGACAAAACATTAATAACAAAATGTGCCAGGTTAATTAATCTAATGATAAACAACGTGATCACAAATATTTTGAATCTGTTTTCCAAACATGGTAAAATGAAGGTTACATTTAACCGTGTATTACACAAATTTAATATCCTTTGATAGTGGAAACAGTGCATTTAAAAAAAGGGAATCTAAGTAAAATGCCCTAATTTAAGGGAATATATCTGTGGATATATACCGCTATTAGCATTAGGATGTGATATTGAGATAATCACTTGAGTATTAATTTCTGATATGAGTTTAAGGCCCCTTTCACACAAGGCGGACTCCGCTTGCACGGAGCCCACCTCTGTCCGTCGGCTCAGCGGGAGATCTCTCCGTTGATCTCCGCTGAGCCGGCGGATGACAAGCCTCTCTCCGCTCACTGAGCGGGGAGGGGCTTGTGAGCGCCGCTGGTCTCTATGGAGAGATCGGATGAAAATGGACAGTGTGTCCGTTTTCATCAGATCTCACCCGATCCCATCCGCCAGCGACGGATCTGGACGTGGGGCCATACGTCTGCTTTTGGCGGATCGGACCGGGTCAGATGTCAGCGGACATGTCTCCGCTGACATCCGACGCTCCATAGGCTAACATGGAGTGCCCGTTCAGATCCGCCGTCAAAACTGACAGGCGGATCTGACCGGTCCGTCCATGTGAAAGGGGCCTTACAATTTTATTATACTAATATAGATATATTGTAACTGGTTTAGACAACCTTTGGTTGGAAATGAAATCCAGGTTATTGGGGAAATTTGTAAAATGGGATTAGTTTAGATTAAGATAACAATTTTGTAATTTTACATTTATGCAATAGACCCATAATGAGTGAAAAAAAAAAAAAAAAAGATTAAGATGAGGTTGTTAATTGCAATACAGTTGCCATAATATTTAACAAAGCCAAGATGGATGGGATACCAGTTTTTCTACAAAAATGAAATCTAAAGGTCTGATAATAGCTTGATGTATGGTCCATGATGTGAGATTAATAATAAATACAATTTAAATATAACAGACCGATCACATCAAGTCCACACACCCTGTTAGGATAGATGCCACCTGCAGCCAATTGTATAATTTTTGATGTGGCTGAGAGCTTTCTGTTCTGTCATATACAGATTGTTGGTCCTTTTGTTTTTATTTATTTTTATTTTTGAAATCCAAAGCAGAGTGTGTGGATTGTGAAATGATGCGCCCCTTTTCCTTGTAAGTACCGTGATATAAGCAGAAGAATATTTTGGATTTATGGACATCTCAGCATAACCGCAGTGTATTGTTATCATTTATTATGTTATGACATCAGGAAAATTAAAGTCAGATGGAAAATAAGGACTTGTGTTATCTAGCTAACACTAACAACAGAGCAAGCAATGAGAAATTATAACATTGTCAGGAAAAAGTTGTCTTTTTGAAACATGAACCTGAAGCTCTTACACACACTATTCTGACTCCGATTGTTGTGAAGCGATTTATCCCTTGATCACTGAGGACAATCCTCATCAGATAGCTTGAACTCACCAAATACAAATTCCATCCACAAAGATGCTTTTATTCTGAACATCAGGTTACAGCAGATGACAGGATATAAACAGATGAATAGGTTTAGTATTTATGCGGTCAGAAGATGATATTGTCTGTAGCTTACAATGCAGAATACATGTGCCCTGCTACATGTGGCTTGTAGCTGTATCCATGACACAGGAAGTACAAACACATGAAGAAGGGTGGAGCATTACATACAAAGGAAGTGTGTCATAACATAAGGGAAAAAGAACATAAGAAAACAAGTGCATCATCACAAAAGGTCACTAGATGGCAGCATGTGAACTAAATATAAACATCCATAGAAAATGGTTAGGAAAACAATCTATTATAAATTCTATGCCCCGTTGGGGCAGCACACATACAGCATGATAGAAAACAAGCCATTGTAATATATTTATGCAAGCTGGACCCAGTAATGAAGGGTTCACCCCGATATATCAGAGCTGTAGCTTTATGCAAAGGTGCTATTAGACAAAGTTAGACATTATTTTGGTCAAATATTAAATTTTTAATGGTCCCACATTCTGTGTAGCAAATATACAGCTAACTAAATGTTTGTCTAATGAAAGGTTCAAAATATGAATTTGTTTTGTTTGTTCATGTACAAATCTAACAATGAAAAATGTGTACATTTGAATCCAGCCACCGCTATTGGAGGAGGCTGGAGACAAAGGAAAACCACATGTGTTAAATTGATGACGTAGGAATCATCGGAAGTCCCTTTAGTCCCAGATATTACATTTTTTGTAGATTTAATCCCGGTTTTATACTGAGAATGGCAATACCCATACTGAGTATGCAGTTTATCACCCAGAAGGATGCTCAGAGTCATTGGATCCTTTTCCCCCAGCTCAAGAAGCAGAGCTCCATGTTTTAACAAAGCCTGTGAGCTATAAAAAGAGTATATATTCATATAGATAGTAGAGAATTAGAGAGCTTTTGGTTCCATTTGAAGAGCCAGAAGTTTGTTTTTTTACTTCGGGAGGTAAACCAATCAAGCAGTGGTGTCGGGAGGGGGGCTGGGTGGGCTGGAGCCCTGAATTGTTCCCCAAAAAGCCCTGAGTCTCTGCCATTTATAAAAAAATGATTAGCCTGAGTCACCCGAGAGAGTGCGGCACCGCACTGCGCATGAGCAGATATCGATCTGAGCAGCAGGCACAAAGTTTGGTCACGGCACTGCTCTCCTGTCCTTTGTCCTGTCCTGTCCTCTCCTGCCCTCCTGCCCTGTGTCCTGTCATGGCTCTGGCTGTGGCTGTCTGTTGTGTCTGCTCAGCAGGCCCTGCTGTCTACTCTACTGTGATGGGCGCGCATCCGCACACTACGCCTGAGCTGCAGGAGGAGGTCAAGTCTCCTGAAGTCTGGTCAGGTAGGTCAGTGTGGTTCAGGTAGGTCAGTGTATGTCAGGTAGGTAAGTGTGTGTCAGGTAGGTTAGTGTGTGTCAGGTAGGTCAGGGTGGGTCAGTATAGGTCAGTGTATGTCAGGTAGGTTAGTGTGTGTCAGTGTAGGTCAGGTAGGTCAGTGCGCGTCAGGTAGGTAACGCCCCTGCAATCAAGCATGCTAAGTTAATTTGAGTAGCTGTTTTCAGCCTTTCGGGTTCTTGCTGAGGTAGCCATACTAACATTAAAACTCACACATGGAAGCAGACCAAGTGACCAAGGATGCTGCATTACAGCCCCGGACACTTGCTGGGTCTGTGCAACTCACAGATTCTACCCTAGTTCTAGCCCAGTATAGCTGGGATTAATAATTCAAATTTAAGGAACCCAGAACAGGAAGAACAAGTGGTCCACAGGGGGCAACTTCTAATGAAACAGGACTTTGGAAAAATGTGATCTTTTATGTCTGCCAGTCACTCTCTTCCCTCCAGCTTGACAGATGGACCATGTCACCAGTCACAAGCAGTTATGGCTGCCTTAGTAAATGAGCGTGGGATAGAGCCAGGGTTCACCACAGTTGTTTTTATAACATACCACTTCTTGTTTTACCTGTTACCAAGGTGTTACTAAAAGCTGAACATCCCTTCCAGCGATTACAAAAAGATATATCCAGATGCCCAAGTCAGGATCTTACGAGTATGCATTTTGTCTGTATGGACATGTTTTCTGGATGTCTAGTGGCAAATGCTACTGCAAAGGCCACAGTAAAAAGTGTTATCAGAAATAGTTTGTAAGTACAGAGTGCCAGAATCTACAGGGAGTAACAGAGGAAATCATTTTTATAGGGGAGTCCTTACTGGAAGTTTGGAGGTTTTATTTTTACACTCCCTACTGTCTACAATGTAACGGGAAAAGTAGACAAAGAAACTAGAAAACTTTTGCCTGAATGTTTTCTTATATTTTATCAAGCCCCTAAGCCCCCGTACACATGGTCGGAAATTCCGACCACAAAATTTGTCGGATTTTTTCCGACACTGGTGTTGCATACACACGGTCGGACAAAGTTGTCGGAAAATCCGATCATTCTGAATGTGGTGATGTTCGTTACGTACGACGGAACTACATAGAGGCTAGTAGCCAATAGCTTTGGTCTTGTAATTTGATCTGAGCATGTGTGGCACTTTGTCCAATCGGAATTCTCTACACACGATCGGAAAAAGTCTGATCGGATTTTGTTGACGGAAAATTTGAGAGCAGGATCTCAAATTTTTTTCCGTCGGAAATTCCGATGGAAAAAGTCAGATGGAGCCCACACACGGGCGGATTTTCCGACAACATGGTCCGATCGGACATTTTCCGTCTGAATTTCATAAGGGGGTTGGACTCTTTCCCTATGAGATTTGGTTTGGGAGTGTGTTGCACACTTGCTTATATTGTGTCTCAGCAGCTGAAGTCCTCCATTTGGATCTCACATAGAATGTTGCTGATCTTTTAAGGTTTTTGACAAACTCATTTATGTGTTTTCTCCCCAATTCCAGATCCTAAAAGTTTCTAAGGATCTAAAACTAAAGCCAGGTGACTTGTGGATTGTTAAGAGACATTTATATATAAGGAAATATTTGGAGACTCAATACAGCATCTATTTCATGTACAGTTGTGCACAACTTGAAGAAAAAGTCACCTGGATCCACACCAGACACTGCAAAAAATACTACAATACTAAAACCTTGAGAGGTGAGGGGGGAGTAGAGACAGAGAGAGAGCTTCTAGCAGAACAATTGCCTTCTCCTTTGAGGGGGATAGGGTGGACAAAAAGACAAAAAAAAAAAAAATCATATACAGTATCTCACAAAAGTGAGTACACCCCTCACATTTTTGTAAATATTTTATTATATTTTTTCATGTGACAACATGGAAGAAATGACACTTTGCTACAATGCAAAGTAGTGAGTGTACAGCTTGTATAACAGTGTACATTTTCTGTCCTTTTAAAATAGCCTAACACACAGCCATTAATGTCTAAACCGCTGGCAACAAAAGTGAGTACACCCCTAAGTGAAAATGTTCAAATTGGGTCCAATTAGCCATTTTCCCTCCCCGTTGTCATGTGACTCGTTAGTGTTACAAGGTCTCAGGTGTGAATGGGGAGCAGGTGCGTTAAATTTGGTGTTATCGCTCTCACTCTCTCATACTGGTTACTGGAAGTTCAAAATGGCACCTCATGGCAAAGAACTCTCTGAGGATCTGAAAAAAATATATTTTTGCTCTACATAAAGATGACCTAGGCTATAAGAAGATTGCCAAGACCCTGAAACTGAGCTGCAGCACGGTGGCCAAGACCATACAGCGGTTTAACAGAACAGGTTCCACTCACAACAGGCCTCGCCATGGTCAACCAAAGAACTTGAGTGCACTTGCTCAGTATCATATCCAGAGCTTGTCTTTTTGAAATAGACATATGAGTGCTGCTAGCATTGCTGTAGAGGTTAAAGGGGTGTTGGTTCAGCCTGTCAGTGCTCAGACCATACGCCACACATTGCATCAAATTGGTTTGCATGGCTGTCGTCCCAGAAGGAAGCCTCTTCTAAAGATGATGCACAAGAAAGCCCGCAAACAGTTTGCTGAAGACAAGCAGACTAAGGACATGGATTACTGGAACCATGTCCTGTGGTATGATAAGACCAAGATAAATGTATTTGGTTCAGATGATGTCAAGTGTGTGTGGTGGCAACCAGGTGAGGAGTACAAAGACAAGCGTGGTGGTGGGAGTGTCATGGTCTGGGGCTGCATGAGTGCTGCCAGCACTGGGAAAATACAGTTCATTGAGGGAACCTTAAATACCAACATGTACTGGGACATACTGAAGTAGAGCATGATCGCTTCCCTTCAGAGACTGGGCTGCAGGACAGTATTCCCCCAAACACACCTCCAAGACAACCACTGGCTTGCTAAAGAAGCTGAGGGTAAAGGTGATGGACTAGCCAAACATGTCTCCAGACCTAAACACTATTGAGCATCTGTGGGGCATCCTCAAATGGAAGGTGGAGGAGCGCAAGGTCTCCAACATCTACCAGCTCCGTGATGTCGTCATGGAGGAGTGGAAGAGGGCTCCAGTGGCAACCTGTGAAGCTCTGGTGAACTCCATGCCCAAGGGGTTAAGATAGTGCTGGAAAATAATGATGGCCACACAAAATATTGACACTTTGGACCCAATTTGGACATTTTCACTTAGGGGTGTACTCACTTTTCTTGCCAGCAGTTTAGACATTAATGGCTGTTTGTTGAGTTATTTTGAGGGGACAGAAAATTGACACTGTTATACAAGCTGTACACTCACTACTTTACATTACTTTACATTGTAGCAACGTGTAATTTCTTCAGTGTTGTCACATGAAAATCTATAATAAAATATTTACAAAAATATAAGGGAGGTACTCACTTTTGTGAGATATGGTATGTGTTTGACCATTATACAGTAGCACTAATTAATCCTATACTTATGTTTTTGCTGAAAACATTCCATCCTATTTTGGGAAAAGCACCAAAATGTGAATTTAACGCCTGTTCATGAATCACAGTCTGGCTGTCATTTCCTAAAATATGCTCAATAACCACTTGCCGACCGGCTCGCGCCAATATACGTCGGCAGAATGGCACGGCTGTGCAAAACAATTTGTGGGTACATTGTTCCCTTTAAGAGCCGCTGGAGGTGCGTGCGCGCGCAGCACGGCGGGGGACCCCGATGCACGTGGCCAGAAGTCGCGATCGCCGCCGGCCACCCGCGATCCCAAGCGAGAGGATTTGTGTGTGTAAACACACAAATCCCTGTTCTGTCAGGGTAGAGGAGACATATTGTTTATTCCTAGTAAGTAGGAACAGCGATATGTCTCCTCCCCCAGTCAGTCCTATCCCCATGTATAAACAGAAAAGTGCTACTACCCATACAACATATAGATAGCAGAGCTCCCGGGTGCCCGATCCACAGTCGCTGGCTGAGTAAAGTAATGTAGGAAAAAAAATATGCACTCCAAGTGTTGCTCTTTAAAAAATCTTTGTTTTTATTGACAAGCTATAGTGAACAAACGCAAATGAAAACAGTTGACACGTTTCAGCCTATAAGGTCTTAGTCATAATCCACATACAGTTAGAAACAATAACTAGGGAACACCTCTTGATCGCCCCTAGTGTTAACCCCTTCCCTACCAGGGACATTTACACAGTAATCAGTGCATTTTTATAGCACTGATCGCTGTATAAGTGTCAATGGTCCCAAAAATGTGTCAAAAGTGTCCGATCTGTCCGCTGCGATGTCGCAGTACCGCTAAAAAAAAAAAAACGCCATAAAAATGCCATAAATCATTCCCATAGTTTGTAGACGCTATAACTTTTGTGAAAAACAAATAAATATATGCTTATTGCGATTTCATTTACCAAAAATATGTAGAAGATAATATATTGGCCTAAACTGATGAAGAAATGTGTTTTTAAAAAACATTTTTGGGGATATTTATTATAGCAAAAGTAAAAAAAAAAAATATATATATTTTTTTAATTAAGGCTGCTAGCTGCTAGGGGAGGGGCCAGGAAGGGGCGAGAGACAGTATACCTGCCTGGAGGGGATACAAGCCATACCTATACTGTTTACAGAATTTTATTGAGCCTTATGAAGTATGGTGCACTGACGCACCTTATGCATGTAAGTACCCCGGCGGGGAATGGTTTTTAACTTTAAATTTTGAAAAACGGTATTGCACTATTAGTGTTTTTCTTTTTTTCATGCGCCTCTGAGATCTTTGATCTGAGGATACTACTGATCCAGTGAAACAGCTGAGAACCCTATAGTGGTTCATATGCGTGTTTTGACTCAGTGTAAAAGCTGGTCACACGCTCTGAGGTGAGCTTATTGCCATAAGGGGTTCCCGGATTTCACCTATGCATGATTCAGAGCCACGGTTGGATGTAACAAGCATGTCAATAGTATGATCCCTGGAGATCACGTCACCTGCATCTAGTCTCACATCAATCAACATTTTGTGTTTCTTATCACAGCCCAAGACAGGCTGCCACAAAGAACAGTTTTTTAATAATATAGAGACACTTGTGTGGTTTATGCACTTGCACCTTTTTTATAAATCTTTTATTTATACATGTTTGCTATCACATATGTATGCATTTAGCACTTTTTTCATCTAATATTATTATTATTATTATTGATATTTTATTTCTTGGTGTGTTATTGTGCATGGCACCTTGTAACTCTAATGCCGCGTACACACGATCGGAATTCTCGTCGGAAAAAACTCTGACGGTTTTCAACGGAATTCCGCTCAAACTGTCTTGCCTACAGACGATCACACCAAATTCCAACGGTCTGTAACACAGCGGCATAAAACACGTTCGACAGCACTATAAAAGGGAAGTTTAATGCTTCCGAGCGTGCGTCGAATTGTTTCCGAGCGTGCGTCGGAATTTTGCGTGTCGGAATTGCATACACACGATCGGAAAATCCGATAGAAAGGTTTTCAGTCGGAAAAATTGAGAACAGGTTCTCAATTCAAAGTCCGTCGGAAATTCCGACAGAAAAAGACAGTTGGGCATACACACGGTCGGAAAATCCGATGAAAAGCTCCCATCGGACTGTTTCCATCGGAAATTCCGACCGTGTGTACGCCACATAAGGGGTCCATATAACCTCACAGAGTTTTTTTGGCACTTGTGCACTTTATATTTATTTGTGCGTTTACAGATTTAGTGCACATTATTTGTTTTTGCTATATTTTGCACTTGCACTTTACACCAGTTGTATGTTTACTATTTTAAGCACATTATTATATTCGTGTGGATCTATAACTATAGATTAAGATACAGATTATCTAGTGCATAGCCATTCCAGCGCAGCGTATACTTAATTTTGTTTTGTTTTTTTTAATTGGTTTTTTTTTTTTTTGTTTATAGCGCAAAAAGTAAAAACCGGGGCTGAAGCGGTTAAAAAGAAATCTGTAATCTGGTCATCATAGGCATCACAGACAGGTATCATTTCAGAAATGTGACACAGAAAAGCAAGTGTGTCTCAGTGCAGGAAGCATCCTACCACAGTCCTCATTACGCAGCCTCTCTGTCTTCTCACCTTGCCTTTCCAAAGACATTTTGTTTTCCATTCTCCCTTCTATGTGATTATGAGAGCAATGAATGTACAAAGGCAGAACAGCAGCATTTTAATTGAAACCATAAGAGTAACGCTGACGCACAAGAGGGGATAAAACAGGCATCAGGCTGTATACTGAATAATTTCTATTCCATTCAATGTGGCTGAGGCGCTGTGACTTACTTCTCACTTAGGTAAATTCTCGTAACTCATGGAAAAGATCATTCACAGCTGACATCAAAACAGCACTTTGGATGATTTGTTTTCCTCGAGGCTGCATTATCTCAATAGTATGTTCATACGTACAGCAGCCGTATATAGCGGGTGTAAAACACGGCGCTGTAGGTAATGGTACAAAACATCCCGGAACATATGTGTTTACACTTCCTGCGTATATTATTGACAGTGCATATACGTGAATGTCTCTTCTGGAAGAAGTATAAAAACAAAAGTATAACAGGTTCATCATTTCATGAGTATATAAAGTAGAACGCACCTGGCTATTGCGTAACATGAGGTGGAAAAGGGTTAACATGTGCCTCTGGCTTTTAGTTATACCTCTTGTATATGGTTACATGACAACTGCCCTCATTAAGTCTACTGGACTCTGAGGCCTAGATCACGCAGGCTTCAGTCTGTAAACATAGTTCTGCAAAGCAATCTGTACAGTAAGCTTTGGACAGATTAACCACTTAGATTTGGGGGCTCAATGACCAGAGCACTTTTTGCGATACGCACTGCGTCGCTTTAACTGACAATTGCGCGGTCGTGCGACGTTGTACCCAAACAAAATTGAAGTCCTTTTTTTCCCACAAATAGAGATTTCTTTTGGTGGTATTTGATCATCTCTGCGGTTTTTATATTTTGCGCTGTAAGCAAAAAAAAGAGCGACAATTTTGAAAAAAAAAAAACACAATATTTTGTACTTTTTGCTATAATAAATAAGCACATTCTTTTCTTAGTTTAGGCCGATATGTATTCTTCTACATATTTTTTTTTAATAATAAAAAAGCACATTCTTTTCTCAGTTTAGGCCGATATGTATTCTTCTACATATTTTTGTCAATAAAAAATCGCAATAAGCGTATATTGATTGGTTTGCGCAAAAGTTATAGCGTCTACAAAATAGGAGATAGATTTATGGCATTTTTATTATTATTATTTTTTTACTAGTAATGGTGGCGATCTGCGATTTCTATTGTGACTGCGACATTATGGCGTCCACATCGGACACATTTGACACATTTTTGGGACAATTGACAATTATACAGTGATCAGTGCTATACAAATGCACTGATTACTGTATAAATGTCACTGGCAGGGAAGGAGTTAACACTAGGGGGCGATCAAGGGGTTAACTGTGTTCCCTGACTGTGTGTTCTAACTGTAGAGGGAGAGGACTGACTATAGGAGATGACAGATCGTGATTCCTAGCTATTAGGAACTCATGATCTTCATCTCCTCTCAGAACAGAACAGGGATTTGTGTGTTTACACACACACACACACGTTCCTGTTCTGCCTCTCGTGCCCGCGATCGCTCGTGGCCAGCGGTCATGGCGACCGCCGGTCACGAACATCGGCACTCCTCGAGTGCAGCGGCATGCGCACGCCTGCTATCCCGCTTAAAGGAGCCGACATATAACTATGATGAAAAATAGAAAGTGACCTTCGCGCTTTACTAATAGATAATGGATTAAATAAATCCACACGTGTGAGTGAATAAATGAATAAAATAAGTGCACATGTGCAAAGGACACTTATAAATATAAATCAAATAGTAAAGTGAAATAAGCTCCAATAAATAGTGACAAGTGTGATTCAGTGTAGATAAATTATCTTACATGAATAAAATCTATGATGGCTCGCAGGATCGTGCCGACCTGCCGCAGTATAATGACGGCGGCTGGTCGGCAAGTGATTAAAAGACCAGTATCAGTAAAGATATTGACGAGATTCATAAAAGGTGTCCTAGACACCCATCAGAATTCCATTAGGCCTCCGCATTCATGATACTGTCAGAAACAGAAACTTGAATCTTTCGGGCCTGGCACTGAGGTCAGAGTTGCCATACTAGTTACTCCTTCCTCAGTGTGCTTCCTCCCTTGCCACTACACCCATCACTCTGACAGATACATGGCCCAGAAGTTTTGTAGTGGAGTGGACAGAGCTTGATGGGAAAGTGAGACTCTATTTCCGTATCAGATCTGGCCTTCTTTTGATTAAGCCATAGCCGCTATTCACTCCAATAATGGAGAAACACTGTGCATTGTTACTGTGAATGCAGATTTGTGTTTATTTACTAGATGGCAGGGTTCAGCACTTTTACTCATCGCTGGCGCATGCGCTCTGAAGAAGTGGCTACTCGGCCATCCCTTCAGAGCCCTGTGCCATAAACAGCGATGGCTGATGTCATTGCAGCTCCAGCCAGTCACACAGCTGGAGTCTGCGAACCCAGAAGAAATACGGGTGAAGACGGGAGCTTCTGCAGTGGTGAAAGCTCGTTGCTGGAAGGGCTTAGTTTTAAGGTACGTTTAACATAATGTGCTAGAATGCGATGTACAATACCTTGCATGGTATAAGAAAATAAAAAGCCCAGCAGTCTACTACCACTTTAATATAGGTGTTCAGAAACTTTTGGGAATTGTAGGCTGAACCAGTGCTGTATTTTGGCCTAGGCCAACAAGGCCCAGGCCTAGGGCAGCAGGTCCTTGAAAGGGCTCCCAGAATGGCTACGGACGCCAGATGTCGGCCTCAGGGCTAAAGTGTTTTTAGGAGGCCTGGACCTCCTAGCACGTGGGCGACCATGAGAGGGGCCAGCAGATGTATTAGGAGAGGCCTGACTGGGCTCCTGTAATAAGTCAGAAACAGTAGCTTGGAGCCATCCAGTGCCTCTAGCCACAGCCTCAGCTCAGAGCTGGGACAACAGGGTGTCCAAATCATTCATGGCCCTACCATTTTGTCTTTTTCTCAGCAGGAGAAACCTTCCTGATGCTATGAGAAGCTCCGACTGAGCTTTGACAAGAAAGCTCCGTCCCTCTACTCCCACAGGACACCCCCCATCCCTCTGGACCCACCAATCCGGGTAAGTGGATTAATACCTCCCCATCACACCACTATTCTCACCGCCCACCCCAGTCATGGTGGCCCTCCTCCAAGTTTCACTTTTTGCTCCAGGTCATTGACTGGATAGCTGCACAAATAACAGCAGCCAGATCATACTGGCAAAGAATGTATTGCCTGATTTTAACAAAGGAATTATATAAGAAATACATTCTCAGCAGTTCGAAGGCATCTATCCCCAGGGGAGCCAGAGCCTGCGCGTATAGCCATATGGTAACCCAGGGAGCTATCACGGTTTACTGAGAGTTCAATAGAACATGTATAACATGCATAAACGTTTCCAATCTAACTACACCTAACTGAGGCTGCCCCAGGTTGCCTGAACAGGTGGAGAAATATTGGGAATAGTCCATTCTTGGAAAGGCTCATGTCCTTGGGATGTTTCGGTGAGTCAGCGTCCAGTGCTGGAACACAGACCCCAGAGAACATTTTCAGACATCCAGAAAGGACCGGAGTGCAGTGGACAGAATGGCAACATAATGCAGGGCCGTACATGACAGTGTGTCAAGTGACACACTTCGGCCAGTAAAGAGTTAACAGGGCAGGGGAGGGCCCTGTAAAGTAGCAGGGGGGAGCGGCCATATAAATAGGAGGGGCGGAGCTAGCCAGGCAGTGCGGGAGCGACGGGACACGAGGAGGCAGGTTTTTTCCTACTCTGCTCCTCGCTACACATCCAACATGGCCGACGGCTTTGCGGCCTTAGTGCGGGCGGCGGCGGCAGAACAAGGACCCGAGTGGGTCAGAAGGCAGATCGAGGCACTGCTGGACGGAGCAGGGAGCGCCACAGAAGACCGGGCAGCGGTGGGGGAAATCCAAGATGGCGGCGCGGCATCACGCGGCCGCGTGTCCAGGCCGCCGAAGTGGTACTCCCCTGGGGCCACAGCAGGACCTTCTGGTATGGTAAGGAGCCCCAGGGGGAAGCGATCTACCCCCCCCAGCAAAACGGGTACAGAGGGAGGATGCAGGACTGGCCAGCAGATGGACAGGCAGCAGGCCTGGTGCAGTGGGGGGGATTTGGGCATACTAAGGAGAGGATCCCCAGGTGGCAGTGCTTCAGCAGCCTCAACGGCCCCAGCATCGCCACACGAGATGGGGGGAAGTAGGAACACTGGAGGGAGGGGGGGTGGGGGGCGGACTGCAAAAAGGGAAGAAAATGGCCGGTGCAACAGGCTCTTCAAGTACTGCGTCCCCCCCAGCAGCTCTGCACGAGCAGGGGGGTGGGGATTCACAGGCCACTCGGGCAATGGCCAGGAGGGGGGCTTCTGCCCCCAGACGTGCCTTTACAGCGAATCCCCCGGCGGCTCTACACGAGTCGGGGGGAGAGGACAGAAGGGCCAGTGGAGCATCTGCGAGAGGGGGGAGGGGGTCTCACATGGCGGAGGGCGGGAGGGATGGCGGGGCGCCACCAGCCAGCACAGCAGGGAATCGGGTCAGCAGGAGCGGAGCCCGTACCGGCCCGCCTGCACGGGGGAGTTCGGTTCAGACGGGAAGCAGCGAGCAGCTTGACAGAGGTGCAGGTGGAAGGAGACATGCTACTTACAGGAGCCCCTCTCCAAGGGAGGGTTCCTTGTCTTGTGCACAGGAGGAAGAATCTCGGTCGGAAGGAGAATTGTCCGAAGAGGAGGAGGAGGAGCTTGGTCGCCCTATCCCGCCGGTGGAGGCTCGTGAGTTAAAGTTTTACAGTCATTGATGGGTGCGGGTACTAGTGGGGGGAGCCCAGGGGAGGAGGAGGAGGGCGAAGAGGAGGAGGAGGAGCTTGGTCGCCCTATCCCGCCGGTGGAGGCTCGTGCAGCGGCTGTGGGACCTCCGCCCGGTCAGCCCGGTAAGTCCACTGACAACAGTGCTTTTGTTAAAGTTTTACAGTCATTGATGGGTGCGGGTAAGGAGGAACATAAGGAGGACCTACGGATATGGGATCAGTTCCTGGAAGGGTACAATGGCAGGGCTGTTTGGATGTCGGGACCGGTAAGTAACTTCGATGTGGAGTTGGTGACGGACGCCGCGGGATCTACAGGCTATGGGGCTTTCTTTCAGGGACAATGGAGTGCGGAACCCTGGCCGCAGTCGTGGGTAGAGTTGGGTTTTCAGAAAAATCTGGTACTCCTGGAACTGTTTCCGGTGGTACTGGCGTTAGAGTTATGGGGTGAATCTTGCAGAAACCTCAAGTTGAGGTTGAACTGCGACAATATGGGGGTGGTACAGGTGATCAACAATATGTCTGCAGCTTCACCTCCGGTTATACGATTGATGCGGCAGTTGGTGTTGCGGTGCATGCGGTTGAACATCTTTATGTATGCTGTTCATATTCCGGGCATAGAGAACACGTTAGCTGATGCCTTGTCTCGCTTTCAGTGGGACAAGTTCAGGGAGCTGGCACAGGCAGCACGAGCGGAGGGTGTTCCATGCCCGGGCTGGATGTGGGAGTTAGCATTGGAACCACGGCGGATTGGATCCGGAGGTCTGTAAGTGAGTCAACGTGGTCTGCATACTCTAAGGTGTGGAGGGAATAGAACTGACCTTCAGTCTGTAGCCAAGTCCGGGGGGGAGGACCCGGGGGACAGGTTGTTGTTGCTTGATCTGGTGGCAAGGGACATGGAAGTTGGAAAATCAGTATCTGTGATTGAGAAGAGGATGGCGGGGCTCGCGTTTTGGTTCAAATTGAGGAGAAGGGTAGATTTGACGAAGGACTTCTGGGTGAAGCAGGCTATTAAGGGGTATAGGAAATTGCATAGGAGCAAGGATAAGCGGCGCCCTATCACATTTGGTAACTTGGTAGATCTAGGGGGGCAGCTCATGGGGGTATGCCAATCGGGATACGAGGTGAACTTGTTTTTAGCAGCGTTTGCTTTAGCATTCTTTGGGGCATTTAGGATTGGGGAGTTGGTCAGTCCCTCAAAACATGTGGCGGGTGGTTTGTTGGTTCAGGATGTGGAATTGAGGGACGATAGGATCAATGTCAGGTTGAGAAGATCGAAAACGGACCAGAGTGGAAAAGGGACGCAGGTGAGTCTGTATGCAATACAAGGGTGTGGGGTTTGCCCGGTGCTGACGGTGACAAGGTTTTTGACATTAAGACCGGGGGGGGGGAAGGTCCGCTGTTATTACATAAGGATGGACGGTACTTATCCAAATTTCAATTCGTGGCAGTGCTGAGAAAGTGTTTGGGGATGTTGGGTCTGGACAGTCACGCCTACGCCTCACACTCCTTCCGTATTGGGGCGGCTACAGAAGCCGCCAGGTACGGGTTGGATGAGGTGGATGTGCAAAAGTTGGGGAGATGGGAATCGCAGCGGTTCCATAGTTATATTCGGCCACAGTTGGTGTGTGATAAATTAAAAAAAAAAAAAAAAAAAATGTTTTAATAATTTTTGGTGGGGGGTGTGGTTACGGTTCAGGGGTGCAGCATAAAGTTGAAGTATTGTGTGGGTTGTGTTTGGTAATGCTGTGCTTGTTATTACAGATGCTGGGCGACAGCTCCTCGTATGGATCCTCGGGCATTCGTACGTGTGCTGGGGTGCCAGGAGGGGGGACGTGAGACCAGGTGGGAGACAGCTGGGTATCTCCAGGAGGGAGGCAGTTATCCGGTGGTTAGGTAGGCCGGGCATGATGTGGGGCAGGGTGGTGCCGGAGGTGGAGAGGTACGCTTGGTTGGACCGACCACCTGATGTGCTGGTCATTCATGCCGGCGGTAATGATTTGGGGGTAAGGACGGTGAGGGACTAAATAGCGGATATTAAGGCAGACATTATGTTCCTCCGCGCCACTTTCCCTGGGACCATGTTGATATGGTCCGATATGGTGGCAAGGACGTCGTGGCGCATGGCCAGATCCGTGTACAGGCTAAACAAAGCCCGGATCAGGATAAATAAAGTAGTGGGTCGGTTTCTAGCATGGCAAGGTGGTCTTGTAATTCGCCACCGGGAGTTGGAGGTAAACGTGGGGATGTAACTGAGACGGGATGGTGTACATCTTACTGATGTGGGGATAGACCTATGGTCTTTGGGACTGCAGGAGGGAATTCAGGCGGCCCTGCGGGTGTAGAGGTACCATCAAGGGTGAGGGGTCTCCCTTTTCAGGCTGTGGCGTTGTTTATTTTGTTGGTCAGTGACGGCATCAGTTATAGAGGTGGTAAGTGTGTGGGGGGCTCATCAATAGATGGCCCCTCCTTGTTACATCAAACGTTGTTGATGTTTATGGTTATTGTGCACTGCGGGAATGTTGGTTATCGGGTGGTACGGTAGAGACCCACGGGTTTCTTTATCTCCCGCAGTGCCCCCTGGTGTTGATATCGGTGATATCATGTTTGTGGTATAAGCACTTTGCTCCGTCACTGACCAATAAATATGGGGGTTTAACCTGTTTTGTGTTGTTTTCAGCAGGGGTCTGAAAGTGTTAATGTTATGGTGTTATTTATGTTTTATGTTTTTATTATAATAAGAAATTGGAGTTCTTATTTTTGGATTTTAATAAATGCTGTTGTGGCCATTTAACTCCATAACTGGTGTGGTCTCTTATTATTAAGTAAGTAAATATATGGAGTGAGATGGTTTTCAGCTAGGGGGTCATATCTGGGCTACACTAGTCACGTCTTCTCTTTAGGTACTGGCTCTGCTTCCAGACCTCATCCCCTTTTATACAACACTGGAGAGAGGGTGGACCCCAGTAAAAAGCCTGCAAACACACATAGGGAAGGCACTAAGGCATTAACACCAGTCTCAGTGTCGCCAGATCAGTGTAAGCTATTAACAGTGTTTCGGATTGCTGCCACACCAATTACAATATCACCAGACCAGTACATCCATCAACAATGTTCCTGATCACTAGTCACACCAGTGCCAGTGCCACCAGAGCCAGTGCAGCCATTAACAATGTCCCTGAAATCCACCACATCAGTACAGTGTCGCCAGTGCAGCCGGCAACAGTCTTCCTGATCACCGCCATACCAGTCCAATGTTGCATCTGCCTGCCATCTGTACTGACCCTGACCTGTTTATTGACTACATTTCTGCCTGCTATCTGGACCAATCCTTTGCCTGTTTGCTGACCATGTCTGTGCCTGCCACCTATACTGACCCATCTGCACGTCCGACTGACTTTGTTCCTGACACCAGTCCCTGCCATCTCCGGTGGACAACCACACTCTTGATACCACAGGAACTTTTTGTTCTTCTTTTCTTCAGATTCCTGTACTTCCTCACCAGTGAACATGGCATTCCTGGGGGCAGCCACATACCAGTAGGTTAGGCTTGCTTGGCTTATAGGAGCAGGGACTGCAACAGGTGATTCTACACCAAGCTGCATTTTCTAACCACTCGTACAGAGGCAACCATTACAGTACAGTTTTTTTTTGCATTTTATGATACACAAGATAAAATTCCCTGTACATAATCTGTTCAAGCATTGAAAAAGTCTCACACATGTCATATTACCATACTCGGGAGGAGTAGCAGAATGTGTTTTGTGATGTAATTCTAAGTATGCCTATGCTGTGAGTTAGAAATATTTTAATAATTGACAACTTTGTGTGAAAAAATACATTTTCCCTTTCATTTTGAATTTTCCAAAAACTTGTGGCACAAAAAATAAGTTTTCAAAAGACTCACCATGCCTCTTTGAAGATACTTCAGACTGTTTGCTTTCCAAAATGTGGTAATTTTGTGAGCGTTTCCACTGTCCTGGTGCTCCAGGGCCTCCAAAAATGTGATAGGTAGTCAGGAAATTAGATGTGTCATTTATGCCTCTAGAATGTCTGAAGGTGCTTCTTGGATTTGGGTCTCTCAATGTGACTAGTAGAGTTGGGCGAACAGTTCGAGTCGAGCAAAAGTTCGGCCGAACATTGCCTGTTTGCCCATTTGGCAAAACCCGAATTGGCTGGGCGCTCGGCAGGATGTTTGCTGATTTGCCCAATCAGAACACAGTGAATAGCTGGTTGTTAAGGAGCGGGCCGGGAAGCCAGGATACATGTCCCCAGGGCAGTACCCAGGTCCCCATACCCTTTTTATGGCCAATAACTAGCATTCAAGCCTTCAAGATGTGGACTTTTGATTTTTTGTCAATTCAGGTCCCATAGACTTCAATGGTGTTCAGGTCCTAACTTTTGCAATGTTCAAGAGTTCCAGCTGTCGTCACAGACTGGCTCTGGAAGGATCTCGACTTTAAAACGGAGGTTCACACAAAAATTGAACCTCTGCTTTTTGGAACCCTCCCCCCCTCCGGTGTCACATTTGGCACCTTTCAGTGGGGTGCAGATACCTGTCTAAGACAGGTATTTGCACCTACTTCCGGCCATAGACTCCCACGGGAGTCCATGCCTCTTCCTGTCCCACCGCGCTGTCTGCTGGGACACACACGGGTCCCAGAGACAGCACGGAGCATTCCTATTGCGCTGCGTGACTCACGCATGCACAGTAGGGAACCGGGAAGTGAAGCCGCAAGGCTTAATTTCCTGATTCCCATACCCAAGATGGCGGTGACAGCATCCGAGGGACGGTTCCGGCCTCGGGTGCCGACATCGCTGGACCCTGGGACAGATGAATGTGCTTATTTTAAAAGTCAGCAGTTGCAGTATTTGTAGCTGCTGACTTTTAAAAAAAAAATTTCGCCTGACTCCCTCTTTAAGGTCTGGATCCACCAGATGCCTGATTGACAGCTGGCTTAGCCTCTCAGCAAGCCATTATACCTAATTTCTGTTCTAAATCTTTGCAAATAAATAAACTTTCTTAATAAATTGTATGCTACATGCCAAATGTATTCTGCTACATTTTTTTGATGAAAAACCTTCACACCTCAGATCAGCCCCAATTCCTGCACCTTCACACCTCAGATCAGCCCCAATTCCTGCACCTTGACACCTTAGATCAGCCCAAATACTTGCACCTTCACACCTCTGATCAGCCCCAATTCCTGCACCTTCACACCTCAGATCAGCCCAAATTCATGCACCTTCACACCTCAGATCACTGTCCCCCCTGCTCATCTGTCCCACCACTGTACCCCCTTGCACATCTCCCCCACCACTGTACTACCCTGCACCTCTGCCCCACCAGCAGAACTGCACCCAATCTCTTGCCCATCACAAGAGCTGACGATCGCAGCTACAGCAAAGTTAGAGACCCAAACAACGTTTCCCATCTTTTACAATGTGTGGGGGCACATTGCCTCCCCCTCAGTGCAGGAGTAGCGTGGGAAACTCTGAAATTGGAATGCATTAGTGTCTCACTGACACTTCCCTGCACTGCTCTGGGGATGGGGAGGGAATTGAGTGCCGGCAAAAGAGGCTTTGCATGCCACTTGCGGCACCCATGCCGGGGGTTGCCTACCCCTGGTTTATATGTTGAAACCTTTTTAATTAGGCCTACTTACTAAGTGTTAAAAGGGAAAGTATTCTTTTTTTCCCCCTAATATGCTTGTAATTGTCTGATGAGTTCCCACTACTAACAATAAATGGCAAGATTTGCACTAACATACACTTTACATAATTCTAAAGCTCCCTCTAGTGGTTATATATTATGTATGTGCTTTAGAAAAACTGCATCTATATATTTACACTTTGGAAGCTTAGGCCCCGTTCGTGTTTTTTTGCACTTTTTGTTGTGTATTTTTGTAGCAAGTTTTGCTTATTCATTTGAATGGCTCCAAAAATGTGCCAAAGAAGCTCATGTACCAAATGTTGGCACTGAGCCAAGTGCATTTTGCGACACAAGTTTTTAATGAGTTTTGTCACAACATGTGTGACTGCTACCCAAGTTTGGGGTGCCATTAAGAAATAATAGCACCACAAATGAGTTGCGCGCTTGCTGAAATGCGGCAGGACACACGTTTCTGCCCACGTTTCCACTATGCCCAGATGTGAACCGTACCTAAGAGCTCATCCAGGTAGCAGTGTTTAGACATGTACTGGGACCCAAGGGGCTCCACAGGGATGCAGAATTGTCTTTACCTTGAAAACATTTCATTTCTTTACAGGATAGACCTGGAAATCCTGTAGGATGTACGCTCTAGCAAGTAGGGCCCTCCTAACCCTCCTGTATTGAATCATATTGTAACTGTCCTGTCCCCTCATTTTTTTTGTAAAGCGCTGAGAAAACAGTTGGCACTATATAAATCGTGTATAATAATAATTGTAACCCCCATTTCTAACTCCCAACCTGGATAAACAGAGTATTACTCTTATGTTGGACTTACACAGCACCAGATTAATCTGATTCATGCTAAATTGGCCAAAATTCCAGCCCTGGGTGGCCCTGTTGCACCACCAGCTCCAATAACTTTGATCTGAAAATCAAAGGACCTGGACGGACATTTCTTGGCTGAACAGTGACTGCAGCCAATCAGATTCAGTCAATGTTCAATTCTGATAGCTGCATGGGCAGTGTCAGTCAGAATGTAATAGCTGGCACAGAAGTTTTTCCCATACACACTAAATATCTAATCTTAATGTGTATGGCTATCCCTAGTCTGTTGGGTCTTAGTCGCTCTGCCAGGGGCAAAAACTCCCACCAGCATAGTTCAAAGGGACATTTCGGAGCACTAGCCAATCCCATACATCCCAACATTTTGAGATGGGAAGGAGGGACACCTAGTAGCAAACGTATGTATGCAAAAGGTACGCCCCTGCCACACCCCCTTAAAGGAGAATTAACCAAAAACAAAAGGTTAATTAAATCCACAATGGCTTTTTTTTACCACTACTATTCCTTTATACTGGCTTTTAAATTTTACAAATGCAGAAATTTAGATGAAAGGTTTAGCACTGGGAAACACTTTTTGAAAGATAAAAATAGCATTTTATATACTAACTATATAGATCAGACCAAAATGAGGGACAAATGAGGAGGAAGGAGGGACAGAGGGACATTGCTGCAAATCGGGGACAGTCCCTCGAAAACGGGGACAGTTGGGAGCTATGGCCAATCCACCTGGCAAAGAAATCTGCCTTCAACAAGATAGCAATACATTTCTAAATGGTCACTCCTCATTGGCTACTACCCTACATCCTGGAGGTCTGAGTTTCCTATGCTATAGCCAAGTATTTTTGGCTGACACGAAATCAGTTTAAAGATATCTAAATCCAAAATTATAAATATAATCTATATTGCGGCTTACCAGACCTTATGGTGGATATAGAAAAGAATCACCCCCTTTTAAAATAATCAAATTTTGTTGCTTTGCAGCCTGAAATGAAGACAGACACAGTTTTTGTTCTCTTCAGCTGTATTTACAGATTATAACATCCAAGTGAAAGATATAATACCATGTCAGAAAAAATAAAAAAGAGAATCACTGAGGCTTGGTTCACACCAGGGCCGGACTGGGAATAAAATTCAGCCCTGGAAAAAATTTCATACCAGCCCCACAGCATTATTATACCAGCGCAACAGCATAACGTCATTATTTTCTGGTTCATGAAAGGGAAAACCATACATTTTAAAGCACATTTGAGTGTATTATATACAGAAAAGACAGATATGAAATCACATAGGGCATATATATATATATATATATATATATATATATATACACACACACACACGGTGGGGGGGTGGAGACTGGCGACTGATGGGGAGAGCTGGAGAGCACCAGGGGCAGAAAAAATAGGGGTGGGGAGCACGGGGGGGGGGGGGGCTGGACAGCACTGTGGGGGGTGGGAAGCACTGGGGTGGGAGCTGGAGACTGATGGGGAGAGCTGGAGAGCACCGGGGGCAGAAAGAACGGGTGGGGAGCACGGGGGGCTGGAGAGCCCTGGGGGCAGAAAGAACAGGGGTGGGGAGCACGGGGGCCTGGGGAGCATGGGGGGCTAAAGAACACTGTGGGGGGTGGAGAGCACTGGGGTGGGGGCTGGAGACTGATGGGGAGAGCTGGAGAGCACCGGGGGCAGAAAGAACAGGGGTGGGGAGCACGGGGGGCTTGACAGCACTGTGGGGGTGGAGAGCACGGGGGGGGAGGCTGGGGGAGGGGGGCTGGAGAGCACTGTGGGGGGGTGGGGAGCACGGGGGGCTGGGGAGCACGGGGGGGGGCGAGCTGGAGAGCACCGGGGCAGAAAGAACAGGGGTGGGGAGCATGGGGGGCTGGACAGCACTGTGGGGGTGGGGAGCCTGGGGGGGGGGGCAGAGAGCACTGGGGTGGGGGCTAGAGAAGGATGGGGAGAGCTGGAGATCAGGGGGGGGGGCAGAAAGAACATGGGTTGAGAGAACTGGGGGGGGCTGGAGAGTCTGGTGGGGGAGGAGAGCACTGGGGGGAGCACAAGGAGAACTGGAGGGGGGCTGGAGAGTCTGGTGGGGGAGGAGAGCACTGGGGGAGCACAAGGAGAACTAGAGGGGGGCTGGAGAGTCTGGTGGGGGAGGAGAGCACTGGGGGGAGCACAAGGAGAACTGGAGGGGGGCTGGAGAGTCTGGTGGGGGAGGAGAGCACTGGGGGGAGCACAAGGAGAACTAGAGGGGGGCTGGAGAGTCTGGAGGGGGAGGAGAGCACTGGGGGAGCACAAGGAGAACTAGAGGGGGGCTGGAGAGTCTGGTGGGGGAGGAGAGCACTGGGGGGAGCACAAGGAGAACTGGAGGGGGGCTGGAGAGTCTGGTGGGGGGGGAGAGCACTGGGGGGAGCACAAGGAGAACTAGAGGGGGGCTGGAGAGTCTGGTGGGGGAGGAGAGCACTGGGGGAGCACAAGGAGAACTGGAGGGGGGCTGGAGAGTCTGGTGGGGGAGGAGAGCACTGGGGGGAGCACAAGGAGAACTGGAGGGGGCTGGAGAGTCTGGTGGGGGAGGAGAGCACTGGGGGGAGCACAAGGAGAACTAGAGGGGGCTGGAGAGTCTGGTGGGGGAGGAGAGCACTGGGGGGAGCACAAGGAGAACTGGAGGGGGCTGGAGAGTCTGGTGGGGGAGGAGAGCACTGGGGGAGCACAAGGAGAACTAGAGGGGGGCTGGAGAGTCTGGTGGGGGAGGAGAGCACTGGGGGGAGCACAAGGAGAACTAGAGGGGGGCTGGAGAGTCTGGTGGGGGAGGAGAGCACAAGGAGAACTGGAGGGGGGCTGGAGAGTCTGGTGGGGGAGGAGAGCACTGGGGAGCACAAGGAGAACTAGAGGGGGGCTGGAGAGTCTGGTGGGGGGAGGAGAGCACTGGGGGGAGCACAAGGAGAACTAGAGGGGGGCTGGAGAGTCTGGTGGGGGAGGAGAGCACTGGGGGGAGCACAAGGAGAACTGGAGGGGGGCTGGAGAGTCTGGTGGGGGAGGAGAGCACTGAGGGGAGCACAAGGAGAACTGGAGGGGGGCTGGAGAGTCTGGTGGGGGAGGAGAGCACTGGGGGGGGGGGCAGTAAAATAATTTGGATAGGGGGATCAGCAGGGGGGCGGCATATAGAGGAAATTAGCTTTCTATATTCCTCCATGCAGCCGCTGAATGCTTGATTCTCCTCCTCTCCCTCCTCCAAGCATTCAGCGGCTGCATGGAGGAATATAGAAAACTAATCTCCTCTATATGCCGCCCCCCTGCTGATCCCCCTACCCAGGCACACAGTTAGGGCTGTACTGAGTACTCACAGGCATCTCTCCTGCTCCTGTGATCACAGAGCTGGCCGGGTCTGTGTTCTGCGGCCGCGCACCGCGCTGTAACACGGTCCCGCCCCCCTAGATTGGCTCGTGTGATAGGTGGAACACTGAGTCTATCTACTATCACAAGAGCCGGTCTAGGGGGGCGGGACCGTGTTACAGCGCGGTGCGCGGCCGCAGAACACAGACCCGGCCAGCTCCGTGATCGCAGGAGAGAGGGGAGCACTGCAGCCGCAAAGCGGCCCCAGGGCAGGCAGCCTACCGGGAAATATCCGGTATCCCGGTAGGCCAGTCCGGCCCTGGTTCACACTGCTGCGATGTGAGAACCCGTGCAAATCCAGTACGGGTTCCCACATCGCATACAACTCGCAGGTAGTTCACACTGCACTATACGAACCGCTGCCGGTGCCAACACAAAGTTAATGACACCCCCAGATCGGTCCGCATATCGCAGTGCGAACTGTCAATTCAGACAGGAATCGTATCGCATAGGCATGGGCGTCCGCAGAACTTTTTTCAGGGTGGGGGGCATCATTTTAGGGTCACCCAATGCGCCGCCCTTTTTCGACAACGTCGTTATCAAATTATAAGGCTCAGAGACTGCAGATGTAGTACAGTCCCTTGGATAAGTAATGGATAATGGCCGACAGGCCCTCTTACCAGACCCAGTGAAACTACAGCAGTGATGCCTCGGCTGGACGATCGCTCCCTCTGGGTTCCCCGGGGGCGACTCTTGTCAGTAGTGTAGCATGTCTGTACCCTGGCAGTGGCCTAGTCTTTCTCTCTCTGGTGGCACTGAGCAGCGTGGCTTTCTCTTTGGTGGCGCTGGGCAGCGTGGCTCTCTCTGGTGGTTCTGCGCAGCGTGGCTCTCTCTGGTGGCGCTGGGCAGCGTGGCTCTCTCTCTGGTGGCGCGGGGCAGCGTGACTCTCTCTCTGGCTTCCGCCCAGCACACTCCTCGTTCTTTGTCCTGTAACACTATCTCCCTCAGCTTTTTTCCAGGCTGCAGTCTCTCAATCTCTCTCTTGATCGAGCTGTAGCCTCCTCCCTGTTGAAAATGGGGCCGTCAATCTTCTGGACTACATGTTCTATGATGCTCTCCTTTACTAGTCTTCTTTGATTGGCCCTCAGTTATGGCCAATGGGGAAGGATCGGAGCGGGCAGGAAGCTGTGCGGGGAACCTAGTGAGAGCCGCCGTCTCTTCTCCCTGACAGGAAAAAGGGGGGTGCAAGCAGGGGAAACCTCTGACAGCTCGCAGCACGCCTTTTTCCTGTCACAGTGCCGCCGAGTTCTCTGCTGGACTGAGCGGGGAAAAGAGCCCACAGACACACTACACTAATGGGGGGGGGGTTGAAAGCACCTTTATGGTGTCACCCCACTGGCAGGTGGCTCCCGGGTGCGGGCTGCCCACACCATCATAGCGACACCACAGTGCAGAATTTAACAGTGCTGACCTGATTCCAGGGGGGGCACTTGACCCCCCTTGCCCCTACCTGCGGAAGCCCATGCGCATAGGTGTGATCTGATTCTGGTGCAGACAAATAAAGGGTCCTGCACGACTTTGGTCCGAATGCGATGCAAATTCAGCCATACAATTTGTATGGCTGAATTCTCATCGCACAGACATCGCATGTGATTTGCACAGCAGTGCGGTGGGAATCACATGCAATGTCTGACATCGCAGCAGTGTGAACCCGGCCTTATTTGGAAGAAGGATCACCCCCTCCTAAAAATAACTTGTAAACTCAATCAGGTGTAGCTAATCACCTTCTCAATGACACACAAAGTTATCTGACTTTCAACTGTGTAGCACCCTCTAGTGCTAGAAGTAGAAAAAGTTTTTTTGTTTTTAGCACAGGTGAATTTATGCAGGCTTAGCTAGTAGCCAAGCCTGTCTGTTTTTGTTTCCTGGGTTGGCAGAAATCCAGAGAGAGCTGGATGATTCACAGGCAGCATCACTGAGACCCCGCCCTCTCTTTCTAGAATGCACTAGAACCTTCTGGAAAGGAGGAGGGGAGGTAAGATGGAGCTGCCTGGAGTATGCTGAGGGCCCTGACCAATCCCCAACTTGGGTTGGCAGGGGGCAGGCCCCCTCAAATCCTCAGGATCAGCCCAGCTGGGGAGGAGTTGTGTTCGGGTGAAGCTGGAGATAGAGTGTAATGCCGCATACACACGATCGGACATTGCGACAACAAAATCCAGGATTTATTTCCGACGGATGTTGGCTCAAACTTGTCTTGCATACACACGGTCACACAAATGTTGTCGGAAATTCCTAACGCCAAGAACGCGGTGACGTACAACGCGTATGATGAGCTGAGAAAAATGAAGTTCAATAGCCAGTGTGGCTCTTTTGCTTGATTCCGAGCATGCGTGGAATTTTGTGCATCAGAATTGTCTACACACGATCGGAATTTCCGTCAATGGATTTTGTTTGCGAAAAATTTGAGAACCAGCTCTCAAATTTTGTTTCTCAGATATTCCGACAACAAGCTCCATCGAACATTTGTTGTTGGAAATTCCAATCGTGTGTACGCGGCTTTAGTCTGTCGTGGCCTTTGAGGGAGCTCCTCTGTCTGGGGGGTGACCTTGGGCCTGGGTTCGGGTGTGGACAGGACCCTCTTAAGACACAATGAAGTGTCTTGGACACGAGGCACGGGAACAAGGAGAGGACAGCGGGTGAACACTGCCAGGCAAGTCTCCAGGAGGAATAACAGGAACAGCCAGGAGGGCTGGTGAGTGACACACAGTCAGAAGGACTGGCAGGCACTCCTGAGAGGACTGGGTGAAAGCAGTCTGGGATGGGTGCAGAGCCAGTAAGGAGGTCTGTGGTAGCACGGGAAGTGGAAAGAGGTAGCTGCAGCCAGGCTAGCAGGGCCTGAAGAGGTGGTACTGGGATCAGTAGCGACGTGGACAGCTAGCACTAGGACTACCATTATTGCTACACTGTAGGGGCATGCAGTCCCTGCCTGCAAAAGGCATTTGCTTTGGGCCTGGCTGAGCCAGCGTCAAATCAGTGCTAGCTGGTCCTGGGAGTTGTAGTTCTACAAGCAAGTTTTTGCTGGAGGTAGAAGAGCAGAAGTGTGTATATACCGGATGTATATAGTTATGTCCCTGAAGAATTCCTATTGATCACATGGGCATCCCATATGTACCCTATCCCCATCCAAGTTAAATCCCCTCAATAAAAACAACAATTACAAGGACAATTTCTTGACTGCCTTATGTCTGTAAATTTGTGTGCCTGGCTCTGCAGGGTGAAAGACGGACCACAATCACCAGAAGCGGCTATGGGGGTACCGCTACAACTGTGATCAGCTGTTGTTGATTTAATTAGTTCAGCATAAAAAGAGCTTTCCTGGAGAAGTTCCTGGTAGTGCAACTGAAGCAAACAATTAACTATGGGTGGCGAGGCACTGTCAAAAGATCTCCGGGATAAAGTTGCGGACAGGCAGAAGTCAGGAAGTCAGGAGATGGATACAAAAAAAAATGAAAAGGATTTACCAATGCCTAGGAGCATAGTGAAGTATATTATTAAGAAGTGGAAGGTATTGGTACAGACCCTCACTGGATCAGGACGTCTCTCCAACCTGGATTAAAGAGACAGGAGGAAACTGGTCATAGAGGCTACTAAGAGGTTTACAGCAACTCTGAAGCAGTTGCGGGAATTTATGACCAAGAGTGTTCATTGTGTGCAGGTGACAACAATTTCACAAATTCTCCACAAATGTGACTTCTATGGGAGGGTTGCAAGAAAAAAGCCACTCCTCAAGAAAGGCCACATGCAGGCTCGACTGAGCTTTGCCAAAACGCACCTCGAAGATTACACAAAGGTGTTAAGGTCACATGAGACTAAAATTTTATTATTTGGCCTCAAAACCAAACTATATGTCTGGTGGAAATCCAATACAACTCACCATCCAAATAACACCATTCCTACAGTAAAGAATGGAGGTGGTAATATCCTGTTATGGGGGTGTTTCTCTGCCGCAGGGACTGGAGCACTTGTCAGGATAGAAGAAAAATGAATGGGGCAAAGTACCATCAAATTCTTGAGGAAAATCTTCTGTCCTCTGCCAGAAAGTTGTCAATGGGAAGAAAGTTTACTTTCAAACTTGACAATATTGACCCAAAGCATAAAGCAAAAATTACCACACAGTGGTTGAAGGAGAACAAGGTGAATGTCCTTGCATGGCTAATGCCGCATACACAGGATCGGAAATGCCACCAGCAAAAGACTGATGTGATGTTTTGGTCGGAAAATGCGACCGTGTGTATGCTCCTTTGGACTTTTGCTGGAGAGCAGGTTCTCAATTTTTCGGTCGGAAAAAGTTCCGATCTGAAATTCTGATCGTGTGTACAAATTCCGATGCGCAAAATTCCTATGCATTCTCGGAAACAATTTGACGCATGCTTGGAAGCATTGAACTTCATTTTCTCGGCTCGTCGTAGTGTTGTACGTCACTGCGTTCTTGACGGTCGAAAGTTCAGCGAACTTTTGTGTGACCGTGTGTATGCAAGCCAAGCTTGAGCGGAATTCCGTTGGAAAAACCATCCAAGATTTTTCAGATGGAAATTTCGCTCGTGTGTATGCGGCATTAGTCAGAACCCAGACTTATACCTCAATGAAAATCTGTGAAATGACTTGAAGACTGCAGTCCACAAACAGTTACCATCAAATTTAACTGAACTTGAGCAGTTCTGCAAAGAAGAGCGGGCAAATATTGTAAAGTCTAGATGTGTAAAGTTAGTAGAGACATATCCCAACAGACTAAAGGCTGTAATTAAAGCAAAAGGTGGTGCAACAAAACATTGACACAATGGGGTGATCCTTTTTCCAACTCAGTGATTCTGTTTTTGAATTTTGAATTTTTTTTTCTGACATGGTGTTATATCTTTCAATTGAATGTTATAAGTTGCACTTACATGTTATAGGTTGTAAATACAGCTGGATAAAACAAAAACTGTGCCTGCCTTCATTTCAGGTTGCAAAGCAACAAAATTTGATTATTTTAAAGGGGGTGATTCTTTTCTATACGTACTGTAGATAAGGTGGCTGCATTCGTTTTAATTTTTCCAAGTACATTTTTGCAAGTACAGAAAATATATGTTGACCCCGACAGAAATCTATTGTACCTGTAACCTCCTGTGCTCCTACCTCAAATCGCAAACAATTCTATAAGAAATCACAATGTAAATACCTATTTCTTACACTTCTTCTGAGTGGTCACATGATTGAACAGCTCTGGCTCGCCGTGTCAATGAGTGACTTGATGAGGGGTTTGAATTGCACAGAGCAGTGAAGTCACCCGCTGGCTTCCATTGCTTCCCTGTTGTTAGCGAGGGAGTGAGTTCCCTCCTGCCAGCCGCAGCAGCTGATCATTGACACTGGGGAGCCAGAGCCACACCTGAGGAATAAAAAAAAAAGGTATATAAAGTAAAAAAAAGCCTGAAAAAAGACAACTAGTGCAGCTGCCAAAACTCGTATAGGACTGGCAAGCTGCAATGTATTATGTTTGTGAATGAAAGGTGTGGCTCTACGGAGCAACATGTATAGAATAGGTTGTTGGGGAATAAGGAATGTACAGCACAGTGTATAGCCTTGGTTGGTGTTGAATAGGAAATGTACATCACAATGTACAGTATAGAATAGTTCGGTATGGAATAGGAAATGTACAGCACATTGTATAGAATGGGTTGGTGTGGAATAGGGAATATACAACACAGTGTATAGAATAGGCTGGAGTGGAATAGGGAATATACAGCATAGTGTATAGAATGGGTTGGTGTGGAATAGGGAATGTACAGCACAGTGTATACAATGGGTTGGTGTGGAATAGGGAATGTACAGCACAGTGTATAGAATGGGTCGGTGTAGAATAGGGAATGTACAGCATAGTGTATACAATGGGTTGGTGTGGAATAGGGAATGTACAGCAAAGTGTATAGAATGGGTCGGTGTAGAATAGGGAATGTACAGCATAGTGTATACAATGGGTTGGTGTGGAATAGGGAATGTACAGCACAGTGTATATAATGGGTCAGTGTGGAATAGGGAATGTACAGCACAGTGTAAAGAATGGGTTGGTGCAGAATAGGAAACATACAGCACAGGGTATAGAAAGGGAGAAATAAATGGAGTCCCTGGCACTCTAATCTACTCGACAACTTGTCTACATTGCCATCTTCATGACAGCTGAAGGCCTTTTTCTGTGTGGGGGTGGCACACTTGGAGAGGTGAGGAGGTGCTGCAGGGTGCCACCAGAAGAGGACAAGAGATTTGCAGGCCCATATCTATCTATCTATCTATCTATCTATCTATCTATCTATGTTTCATACTGTGTTCCAGTAGATGATGGTTTTGTCAGAGGGGGGTGGTTTTCCACTGCGCATGCGCAAGCCTCGCCTAGCCTTGTGAATAGTCCCATAGTCTTCTGGGACCTGTGATATGTCCCAGGAGGCTGTGGGGGAAGGAGAAGGGAGTGAACGTCCACTCAGATCGCATATGCGATCTGACCTGAAGTGGAAATGGGTACCTGATCGTGAGACCCAACCTCCAAAAAGTGACAATAATTGAAGGGGGGGGGGGGGGGGTGCTAAATAGTAGAACTTTGCATTTCACACTTCTGAGTCATGCATTACCTACTGCTGACCTCTGCATTACATGCTGCTGACTCTTGCACTCTTTGAGTTACTCACTACTGATCCCTGCACATTGTGCATAGCATAGTCCTGACCCCTGGATGTTACACAACCATGACCTCTGTACTCTGTGGGGAACCTGCACTCTGTACATGACTTATTCCTGACTTCTTTGCTTTGTGGATCACTTACTCCTGACCTCTGCGCTCTATGTGTTACTTACTTTTGAACTCTGCCACTATTATCACCACCCCTAATCCGCCCTGCCCCACCCCCATTAAAAGTGGGCATGGTCAGTATGGTGGCCCTGGGTTTCTTTGTGGATATCTGGTCACCTTAGTTTACAGCTTTCAATGCTGCTGGCTCCTGCTTTCTTAGTGCTGTTTCCAGTCATCACAGTTACCAGTGGACAGTGCAGTTTCCAGCCAGTGAAGAAGAGATAGTGTCAGGGTGCACATGCCAGCAGAAGTACTCCAAAGCGCAGAAGAACACTTATTCCCTTTGCTCATAGGAAACGAGCATTGGCGCATAGAAGTGCACATGCGCAAACCGGGGGGCTAAAAGGAGCCGTCGCGCATACCCCGTGTGCGCCAACGCTTGCACATACCCATGATTGACGCTGGCGCCCAAACCCGGCCAGTGCCTGCCTCCAGTGCTGCTTCGTCTTCAGCTCCTGTGTACTCTGTTACCTGTGAAACCTGTGTCCTGATCTCTGTGTTAACCTGGCTTGTTTTGACCATCCCTTGAACTCCACCTGCATTGATCTTGGCTTGTCCTGTGATCCTTCATCTGCCTTCTCCCTTGGCTCCTGTTTGCACTCATCTGGTCCCAGACCTGGCTTGCCTCCTGACTACATTCCTGCCTGCACCCTGCATCTGACTGTCTTGCCGTGTATGACCCAGGTTGCCTGACCTTGCTATCTGTTGCTGTCACCTGCACCAGCTGCCTACCTGCCAAGACCTTCCGGTATCTTCTCCAGCCATCCAGGACATCCGCCCTGCTGCCTGCAAGATTCCTTGGCACTCGTGCGACTCTGCACTCCGGCGCCTTCTGTTCACATTATCAGAGGCCCCGAGTCAGAGGTGTAAGGGAGGCCTTCCTCATCCAATCAGGCTCTACTACCAGGTACATGATAGATAGGGGAGGAGGAGGTGAAGGAGCATGGGAGTGCCTTGCCATACTAGGTTATGGGGCTGTGTGCTTCTATTTATGCACCCAGCGTAGGGAGACACAAGTCTAGTCCCTGCATGCAAGGATGACTCCATAGGATGCTGCAAGAGAAAGGAGCCACCCTCAAACAGGAAACCTGGGGCAGTGGTCATGGCATCAGATTAAACTGGAACATAGACAATGATTAAAAGACAAGGTAGCTGCATACTCAGACAGTGATTAAAGTGTTACTAAATCCAGGAGCCTGCATTCACTATATCTGTTCTCTCACAGTACACAGAACATGTAAATGCAATTATTTCAGTAAATATAAACTGCTAAATACCTTTTATTTCTCTCATCAGCCAGCAGTATATAGCAGTCTTGTGATTTCTATCAGTTCACGGTGAAGCTTGTAGGAGGAGTTTTCACACTGCCCTTTGCTGTCCTTTTAGGCTGCAGGACTCCTGACCCTCTGCCTGGACATGTCTGGACAGTGCTGATTGGCCCTGTGCTGATCACATGCACTCTCCCAAGAAAAGAAAAAATACTCTATTAATACACATCAAACTGAGCATGTGCAGCTTGACTCCAAAGGCTCTGTACTATCCAGACATGTCCAGGGGGACAGTGCAGGGAGGGGAGAATCTGTGCATACAAGATCAAACAGCCTTTTTACACAATACAGAGGATTAACACCTTAGGTTCCACAGTGAGTATAACAAGCATGCTTTACTGTATATACAGACGGATTTTACTGTTGTGGGTTTAGTAACACTTAAAATAAAAATCAGAGGTTTCATATAACTTTAATTTGTTATCCGCTGATTTCCAGCCTTGGGTCTGCACTGAATCTACGACCTAGAATTGTGTTTTAGAAACTCAGAACCTCACACATTATTCAAGGTCCTGTATGTACTGATTACACCGTACAGCACTGACGATTGTTGTGATGAATAATACATTCAGCTCTCCTCTTCGTCCATAAAGCTAAAAATAAATTGACACTTCAGAGGGTGAATAGTACAGCAGATCTCTCACTCAAGGTGCCAGCTCCTGGGGCTCTAAGCAGCCAATTAACAGACATATAATAATCATAGTCATATGCTGCATGCGTCTAATGTACCAGATCTCAGCAAGAGTCTCCTCCATTTATTAACATATTCATCAGTTCCCCTATTTGTGTTTTCAACAAAATAACAACAGATTCCGCTATACATTTACCCATCAATTCATTTAATGCAATCCGTATAAAGAATCTCAGCATCAGAAAACATCACCTATGCTCTATGATGTGTCTACAAATTGTGTAGTTGCCATTAAAATACAATAGAGGGCGTTCTAAGCCAATGCTTCGAAGCAAATCTAACACAGCTCAACCAAAGAAGATTATGTGCACCATAGGGGAAATAGTCTGATTTGTCCACTGCAAGTGTTCTCTTCCTGTATAAATCATATGTAGAATGTTTTTATCTGTACTCATCATTAGTTCCAAACGTATATTTGGTAAAGTGCCAATTAGCATAGCTTTTAGGGCCCATGTACACTGGGCATTTAGCCCTGATGCATGATGCCCCTACATTTAGGTATGGGCAGAGGGCACAAGTGCACCATCCAGCCCCAGTGCTGACAGCCCATAACATCCTATGAGTTGCTGACAGCTGCTGTGGCTTGTTGGGGCTGGACACTGCACCAAGCAGTACTTATGTTTAGGGCACTATTCACCTAGAGATGAATGCCCAGACTACAAGAGGATGCACCTGTGCCATCCATGGAACATAATGGACCAGGGCAAAATGCCCAGTGTGTACAGGGCATAAAAGTGGTGTCAGGAGCACTTATTAGTAATGGTAATGTAGCAGGGACACTTTTACAAGGTGTCCGCTATATGTGGAAATTTTGTTTTTCCCTCAGAACAGTAATGGGGTTCTGAGGGTTAATTGTGTAGGTTAACTTTGGCATCAGTTTGGCTGGGCTGTACTAGGGTGCCTGGTCATGGGTACAGTGAAGTACACATGACAGGTCCAGAATCAGGCCTGGTTGGACGTCTTAGGTATCAGTCTCCCCCGGAGCCAATCAGTGGGTGCGTCTGGCCCCGCTGTGTAGTCTGGGGAAGGGTACTTAAGGTGCTGAAGTCACGTGTTCGGGGTTCGGCCGTAGCTGTCTGTTCTTGGTTCTGGACCGAGGTAGCCCCGCGAGGGGTCCCAGGCCTGGGAGCGGTTGCTGTCCCGCAACATGGTCAGTTTGACTAGCCCCACAGACTCGCATGGTCTGGGGCAAGGATCCATCTGTTCCCGAGTCTCGGAACTGGCTGGTCTGAGGCGCAGCAACTGAGGGAGGATTCAAGGTGTCCTGGTGTGCTCTCATTATTGGAGGGGCACCACAACTCGCATAGGTGACCGGGGGAGGACTCTTCGTAGTAGGGCCAACAAGCTGGCATCTCAAGAAGAGCCTGGTTGCTGGGTTGTTATGGACACTAAAGAATCCACAATTTCACAGTACTGCCAAGGAGACGGAGAGAGTTCCAGGTATTGGGGAAAGGTTCCTATTTACCCCTTCGGTTGCAAGTTCATTCCGTGCTAGAGGCTTTTAACTAGTCTCCGGATCAAATTGTTGGCTGCCATAATCTCTAGCTAGAGATTTGTCCGGCATTGAAGTACCCAGCTACGAGTGGCTACTCTCTGGGTTTTGTTAGAGACATTCTATTGTCAGCAGTTCAAGGTGCCTGAGTTTCTTCACCCTTGCCCTCTATTCCTATCTGAGACTGTATTATGTTGGGTGTTACCCCTGCAAATAAAAACCTTCAAAAAGGACTTTTATGGTGTCAGCATCCAAAGTTGTTGGGTATTAACCCTGGGAACCCCTGGACATTTGTTAACAAGCCAAGCGGAGGTAACCGGTAAGCCCAAAAGTCAAGGCCGCCCCATCGAGGGTTATGGCCGCTACAGTAACATAGCTCAATAATTGATAAAAATAAAATGTAATCTTTCATTGTTTGCCACCTGTCTGGGATTCACCTGGACAGTTCGGGTTTGGAATCATGCGTTCGGGTTTCAGACTACCTGCAACCCGGACACGTTATTCAGACCAGACTATGGCTTTCTAGCAGGGTTGCTGGCTGCTGTTGTGTAAGCCCAGAGTGTCTGTTACACTCTCTTTCACACTGCCCAAAGCCAGCATCAACAATTACCCCTCCCCCACACAGACGGGAGAGGAGAGAGGGCTTGATCTGCTCCTCTTCCTCCCGCCCCTACCCCTCTTTATCTGCCCACACTTCAATCCCTGGCGCTGTGCCTCAGGAAAGGAAAATGGGGGTCAGAAATTTGAAGTCCAGCAGCCTCAGCTACATCTGGGTGAGAAGTGCTGACTGCCAAGGGGTGAGTGAGCTCACCATCCATCTGTGTCTGTGACTGAAGACTCCCCCCTTCTGTCCCCTGCCTCTGAGTGAGTACACTAAGGTAAATCAAGGTTCTCAGAGCACCCCTTAAATCGGAATTCCCCTTTACACCAGAGGCCACAGTGTTCCCCCTTACACTGAGTCCTCTCCGTACATCAGAGTTCTCAGTGTTTCCCCTTAAATTAGGGTTCCCAGAGCATCCCTTATGTCAGAGTCCCCAGAGTTCTCCCTTACATTAGAGTCCAGAGTCCCTGAGTTAGGGCTTCAATTCACAGCTGATATGTGCCACTGGAGGTAAACATCAGCCACCTACCCCCTCTATACGTAGTGAGCCTTCCTTTGTGGCAGAAAGAGCATTCTCATTGGGCAGCAGAATGAAATGTTATCAGTACCAAGATCCTAGGAGGTGGGGCTTTATTTAGAAGTGAGGGCAATTAATATTTGGTAATATACTAAAGCCAGGATGACAGGGGCACACAGAAGATGGTTTACTGGCTTACAAATATAATAGTATGCCTCTCATAAAATGTCATGTTTAGATGCTTAAAAAAAAGGTTATCAAGTAAACTGGGCATAGTATTAAAAAATGGTTGTTCAGGAATAGGCTTATGTTCAAATCTGTTAAATGGTCCTTGTCAGCAGGGACATCCTTTCAGACATCCCAAGTCTCCTGCGAGTCGGGGGAGTCTCCCGCATTTGACTGCGTGCTCCCGGACACCCGCAAGCGCTGGGCCATCTCTAGGCTGGGCATGTCACGCCATGGACAAGAGATAGAGCAGCTCGAGCGGCCAAATGGAGTACGGCCACGGAGGCTAATTGGGCAGCTCTGTCTTCTGTCTGTGGCCAGGGGAGGGGGCAGGAGGGAGCGCTCCGCTGGTGGACAGTGAGGGTGCGCTTGTAGTTACTGATGAGGTGGCACGTTGCCAATAGGGGTCCCCATGACTGCGACCCACCTGTCAACCACAGCTAGTTGAGGGGTAGATCTAGTCCCTGCAAAGCGGCTGTCATTAGACCTCATTAGGCACTTCCCACACTACTCTGCAAGTAATGTAAACAGCAGCTGCTTGGGTCTTGCTGATATGTTCCCCCATTGTGTGTCCTATGGTGTGCCTAGTGCCTTGCTGCGTGTCCCATGGTGTGCTCAGTGCCTTGCTGCGTGTCCCATGCCTTGCTGCATGTCCCATGGTGTGCCCAGTGCCTTACTGTGTGCCCCATGCAAGGCTGGTGCAAGGATTTTTGACACCCTAGGCGAAACCTCATTTTGCCACCCCCATTGGCTCCACCCCTGACTCCACCCCCTTTGCCCTGCCCATGTGACAGGAGGCAGCGGTATACAGGAAGTATCGGCTCTGCCTACTCTAGTGCTGACTCCAGTGCTGCGCTGCGCCTCTAATTATATTACCGGCCAAACAGAGTAGCTGCCTGAGACTGAGTTAGTTACATGCTGCAGCCTGCAGAGCATGCAGACGTGGAATGAAATCAGCAGCTGGGTGCCCCTAGGCAGTAGTGCACCCTAGGGAGCTGCCTAGTTTGCCTAGTGGTAGCACCGGCCCTGGCCCCATGCCCTGCTGTGTGCATAGTGCTCTGCTGGGTGCCCTGCTGGATGCCCCATGCCCCATTGTGTGCCCTGCTGTGTGCCCTGTGCCCCATGTCCCGCTGTATGCCCTGCTGTGTGTCCCATATCCTGCTGTGTGCCCCATTATGTACCCCAAGCCCTGCTGTGTGCCCCGTGTCCTGATGTATGCCCCATGATGTGCCCCGTGCCCTGATGTGTGCCCCATGCCCTGCTGGTATGCCTCATGTCCTGATGTGTGCCCCATTGTGTGCCCTGCTGTGTACCCCATGCCCTGATCTGTGCCCCATGATGTGCCCTGTGCCCTGATGTGTACCTTACTGTGTGCCCCATGCCCTGCTGTGTACCCCATTAGGTGTCCCATGCCGTGCTGTGTGCCCCATGTCTTGATGTGTGCCCAGTGCCCTGCTGTGTGCTGCATGCCCCTCTGTGTACCCCATGTCCTGATGTGTGCCCCATGATGTGCCCCTTGCCCTGCTGTGTGCCCCATGCCCTGCTGTATGCCCCATGTTCTGATGTGTGCCCCATGATGTGCCCTGCTGTGTGCCCTACTGTATGTCTCATGCCCTGCTGTGTGCCCCATGCCCTGTTGTGTGCCCCATGTCCTGATGTATGCCCAGTGCCCTGCTGTGTGTCCCATGCCTCTCTGTGTGCCCCGTGCCCTACTGTGTGCCCCATGATGGGCCCTGTGCCCTGCTGTGTGCCCCATGCCCTGCTGTGTGCCCCATGTCCTGATGTGTGCCCAGTACTCCGCTGTGTGCCCCAGTTACTGAGGTGTGCCCAGTCGACGGGGTCAGCGCCGGAGCGAAGCGGCACCTCCCTGAAATTATTTTTTGCAGGTTGGAATGTCTGTCCTTTATTTTAATTAATATCAAACTGTGCCAGGAATTATGTTAGAAATTGCTGATACCATTTTTCTTTAATGGGTATCTGCATAGGTGTGTGCAGCCTATTGCATTATGGTGTGCACCTCAAAGCTCAAACACGTGTGTGTGTGTGTGTGTGTGTGTGTGTGTGTGTGTGTGTGTGTGTGTGTGTGTGTGTGTGTGTGTGTGTGTGTGTGTGTGTGTGTGTGTGTGTGTATACTTCTAAGTAAACAAACATTTTAAAATGCTTCCACACTTCTCTTATAAGCAGAGCCACTCATTGGGAGGCCATTCCCATCTCCCTGCCGGCACAGTGAAAGAAAAGTACAAAATGTGGAGGGTATGACAGTGAGTAATATGTACTGGAGACAAGTGTGGAGGGTGTGACAGTGAATAGAATGTACAGGAGTGTGGAGGGTATGACTTGGGGCAATATGTATAGAAGAGAAGTGTGGAGGGTATGACCGTGGGCAGTATGTACAGGAGAGGAGTGTGGAGGGTATGACAGTGGGTGGTATGTACAGGAGAGAAGTGTGGAAGGTATGACAGTGGGCAGTATGTACAGGAGTGTGGAGGGTATGACAGTGGGCAATATGTACAGGAGTGTGGAAGGTATGACTTGGGGCAGTATGTAAATAAGAGAAGTGTGGAGGGTATGGCAGTGGTCAGTATGTACAGGAGAGAAGTGTGAAGGGTATGACAGTGGGCAGTATGTACAGTAGAGGAGTGTGGGGGGTATGACAGTGGGCAGTATGTACAGTAGAGGAGTGTAGGGGTATGACAGTGGGCAGTATGTACAGGAGAGGAGTGTGGGGGTATGACAGTGGGCAGTATGTACAGTAGAGGAGTGTGGGGGGTATGACAGTGGGCAGTATATACAGAAGAGGAGTGTATTGGGTATGACAGTGGGCAGTATGTACAGAAGAGGAGTGTGGAGGGTATGACAGTGGACAGTATTTACAGAAGAGGAGTGTGGAGGGTATGACAGTGGACAGTATGTACAGAAGAGGAGTGTGAAGGGTATGACAGTGAGTGGTATGTACAAAAGAGGAGTGTGGAGGGTATGACAGTGGGCAGTATGTACAGGAGAGGAGTGTGGAGGGTATGACAGTGAGTGGTATGTACAGATGTACAGGAGGAGTGTGGAGGGAATGAAACAAGCAGTATTTATATGTGTAAAAAAAGAAGGCACTCTGTGTATGTTGTGTCCAGATAATGTGAAGTTAATTTATGACCATTCCATTTAACTGTATTGATCTAAACTCTGTACAATCCAAAGTGTAAATTCACAACATAAATTAAACACTCTAAGGCTAAGTTCACATCTATGCGTGTGGGTATTGCATGCAAAATAGCATGCCCTCCCAACAGTAGCGGCCCCCCTCCAGGCAGTCACAAAAAAATAAAAATAAATTTTTTTACCAGCCGTAAACACACAGCTCCACGTCCTGTCACTGGAGAGGAGACCGATAGTGTGTTCCCAGTACAGAGGAACACTGATCGGTCTCCTCCCGTTGTGAGTCCCTTCCCCCTACAGTTAGAATCACTTGCAGGGAACATATATTAACCCCTGCAGCGCCCCCTAGTGTTAACTCCTTCCCTGCCAGTCACATTTACACAGTAATCAATGCAATTTTATAGCAACGATCGCTGTGTAAATGTGAATGGTCCCAAAAATGTGTCAAAAGTGTCCGAAAACACCATAAAACAAAGCAGACTAGCACTTATAAGAAACGACCAAACGACCAAGACCTCCCCCATGACGCCTATCCTGGACAACCCCAGCTTTCCACCAGGGAATTCCAGAACGAGCTTCCAAACCTTGCGAGGTAGGGACCAAGTATTAGCGGAACGATTTGTGTTACAAGACAGGTGGCCCACGATCGGAGAACTAACAGACCAAGAAGGGAGATTCGGCCTACCTTTCTGGAACGCAGTACAGGTACATCATTTTTTACACAGTATCCCGGACCCACACAATTATAATAGACCAAAGACCTCGTTTGAAGAAATCATGACCGACAGAGAACCCATGACACAGGTCTTATCACAGATGTATGCTATCCTGAATACGCCCCTCCAGCAACCAAACCTGAAATGTATAGAGAAGTGGGAATCAGAGCTACAATGTACCTTCACTGACACTCAGAGGCAGAACATGACCAGCTTCGCATTAAAGACATCCCTTTGCACTAAAATGCAGGAGTCTAACTTTAAGATCCTGACAAGGTGGTATTTAACGCCGAGTCGGTTACACAAGATGTTCCCGGAAACGTCAGAACTTTGCTGGCGATGCCAAAAAGAGAAAGGCACGATGCTACATGTGTTCTGGTCATGCTCTAAGTTAACGACTTTCTGGAATGCGGTCCGCACCACAGCTCAGAAATTCACGGAATTTCAAATCCCTGACGACCCAGCATTCTTTCTGCTGCACGTCTCGTCTATACCCCCTAAACGGTATAAGAAATCTATACTAAGGCACCTTACTAATGCAGCAAAATCCTGCATCCCAGCATTATGGAAACAACAGACCCCACCAACCGTAGCAATGTGGCTGCGGAAAGTGGAAGACATCAACAGACTGGAAGACCTTATTCTGACATCCCAAGACAAACAGGAGAAATACAGGAAAACATGGGCACTGTGGAACATGTTTATTTATTCAGACGAAGGAACATCTCTCCTAGGAACCTAAGATAAACCGAGCCAGTACCCATCAGAGGCCCGATGACTAGTTAAACGCCAGTACACCAAGACACACAAAAAGAACCTCCTGAACACTCCCCCCCCACCCCTCCCCCCCCCCCCATCCCACCCTCCCACTCCTTGTCCCACCCCCCTTCTTCTCTTCTTACCCCTAGTTTCCAAACTGAACTTATTCCAACTTCTCCCTCTCTCCTCCTGTCCACCCTCTTCTCTATACAATCTTATTACCCATAACAGGTCCTCCCGGTTCAGACCAACTCAGAAGATCTCACACACAATGACAGCCCCTGGGTATATTAGACCCTGAAACCAAATGTAAATGTAGAAAATAAGAGTTTAAATAGTATATACGGGTTGACACAATTCTAAGTTCATGACTGTGATATTGTCTTGGGAGGCTGCGACCTTCTGTGCGATCATATGATTGTATGCTCTGTTGAGGCTTCGGCCTCCTTTCTTGTTTTCTTGTTTGAAAAATTAATAAAGATATATATTTGCAAAAAAAAAAAAAAAGTGTCCGAAGTGTCCACCGCAAAGTCGCAGTAACGAAAAAAATCGCAGATCGCCGCCATTACTAGTAAAAAAAAATAAAAATGCAATAAATCTATCTCCTATTTTGTAAACGCTATAACTTTTGCGCAAACCAATCAATAAAAGCTTATTGCGATTTTTTTTACCAAAAATATGTAGAAGAATACGTATCGGCCTAAACTGAGTAAAAAATTTTGTTTTTTTTTTTTCAAAAAAATGGGATATTTATTATAGCAAAAAGTAAAAAATATTGTGTTGTTTTCAAAATTGTCGCTCTTCTTTTGTTTATGTCGCAAAAAATAAAAACCGCAGAGGTGATCAAATACCACCAAAAGAAAGCTCTATTTGTGGGAAAAAAAGTTTGTCAATTTTGTTTGGGTGCAACGTCGCACGACCGCGCAATTGTCAGTTAAAGCGACGCAGTGCCGAATCGCAAAAAGTGCTCTGGTAAGGAAGGGGGTAAAATCGTCTGGGGCTGAAGCGGTTAAGCAGATGTGCAGCAGTGCCATTATTTGTTAATGGTACCTCCATGCTTCTGCAAACACGTGAACCAAACTACAGGGTGTCGCACACTTTTGGAAAAGATTCAGGACTTCTTATCCATGTTGCTCATGCGTAGGGCAGCCCATTGAAATAAATGGGCTGCCCTACACGTAATGCATAAAAAACCACACGTGTGCGTGTGAAAAAAGCCTAACGGAGTAGATGCAAAAAAAATAATAAAATCTCAATAAAATAATAAATTCTCTAAATCAGTGTTCATAAAATTGCACGACCATGTAAATAACTGTGAACACTGTGCTCTGCTCTGTATATTGGAGGACAGTTAACTTGTATATAGAGTGTTTAGTTTATGTGGGGAATTTACATGTTGACTGTACAGAGTTTAGAGAACACAGGGTAAAATGTAATGGTTATAAAGTTTCTTCACTTTATCTGGACATACACAGAGTAGGGTTGCCACCTGTCCAGGATTCACCCGGACAGTCCGGGTTTTGAATCATGTGTTCGGGTTTCAGCCTGCCTGAAACCCGAACACATTCAGACCAGAGTGTGGCTCCCTCTATGCAGGCTTCTAGGAGAGTCGGTTTGTTGCAGAGGGATGGGGATGACTGGAAGTCATCAGTATAGTATACAGACTCCTCCCTTCTGCCTTTACAACATGGGCTGCTCACTGTGAAGGCACCTGTCACAGTCTCTGCACACTGTCCCTCTGCCCTGTTTACTCACATAGCATACCGGCCAGGGCAGAACCCGTCCCTGTACCCACCCCAATCTCACTATCTGCCGCTGTGTGCATGTCCGGGATTGTGGGGGCACCGCTGGGCCTGGGAAGTGTCACCCTAAGGTGTCCCAGGAATTTTACAAACCTATAATGTATACTACAAAAAAAATTGGCATGTGCCATTAATGTGTTCGGGTTTGACTTGAAGATAAGGTGGCAACCCTAACACAGAGTATGGGGGTTGTTTATATAGTGATATGTGCCAGCTTCCGACATTAGCTGTGAGCAGGGCTGAAGACTCAGCCGACTCCCCCATACAAACTCTGCTCTTCCCATCCTCCGTATCATTAATACGGAGAATGATTATTAGCTTAATCATTCTCATCACTCTGCAAACAAATCCTCCTGATTAGTCCTCATGTGAAACTGCCAGCTTACCTCTCCAAATTGACTTTTCTTAGAACATCAGCTCAGCTCACCCCCTTCCCTGAACAGTGTCAGCAGCACCTGGCAGTAGCAGTGCCCTGCCTCTGGGTAGACGGAATTGGGGATAAGGTGGAGGATCTAGTGAATGAGGGCACAAATCGAACATACACAGGAGACTTCGGGAGATGGAAAAAAAGAGATTGGAAGCTTCTAAATGCATACACTATAAGCAATGATACTTCTGCTGTCTTCACAGCCCTGATCCCAGGACTGAGCTGTGGCAGGATGGTCACTGCTGTTTGTAAGTATGTAACGTGCAGGAGGTGTTTAGGGTGTGCCCAGACACACTTGGCACACCCCCTGCGCACGCCTATGGACTCATTACATGCAAAGCAAGATAGTTCAAGCCATGATTTGTCATAATTGTGATGATTATGGCTTACAGCTCATGAAAACCCCAAATCCACAATCTCAGAAAATTTGAATATTACATGCAATCAATAAAACAAGGATTGTACAACAATATCGGACCCCTGAAAAGTATAAGCATACATATGTACTCAGTACTTGGTTTGGGCCCCATTTTCAGCAATTACTGCCTCAATGCAGCGTGGCATGGAAGCTATCAGCCTGTGGCACTGCTGAGTGAGGTGTTGTGGAAGACCAGGATGCTTCAATAGCAGCCTTCGGCTCTTCTGCATTGTTCGGTCTCTCATCTTTCTCTTGGCAAAGCCCCATAGATTCTCTATGGGGTTCAGGTCAGGCGAGTTTGCTGGCCAATCAAGCACAGTAATCCCATGGTCATTGAACCAGGTTTTGGTGCTTTTGAACCTGCTGGAAAATGAAGTCAGCATCCCCATAGAGCTCGTCTGCGGAGGGAAACATGAAGTGCTCCAAAATATCCTGGTAGATGGCTGCATTGACCCTGGACTTAATGAAGCACAGTGGACCAACACCAGCAGATGCCATGGCTCCCCAAATCAACACAGACTGTGGAAACTTCACACTGGACTTCAAGCATCTTGCAGTGTGTGCCTCTCCATTCTTCCTCCATTCTCTGGGTCCTTGGTTTCCAAATGAGATGCAAAATTTACTGTCATCAGAAAAGAGGACTTTGGACCACTTAGAAACAGACCAGGTCTGTTTTTCTTTAGCCCAGGTAAGACGCTTCTGATGTTTGTTGTTCAGGAGTGGCTTGACAAGAGGAATATGACATTTGAAGCCCATGTCCAGGATCTGTCTGTATGTGGTGGCTCTTGATGCACTAACTCCAAACTCAGTCCACTCCTTGTGAAAGTCCCCAACACCTTTGAATGGCCTTTTCCTGACAATCCTCTCCAGGCTGCGGTCATCCCTGCTGCTTGTGCACCTTTTTCTTCCACACTTTTCCCTCCCACATAACTTTCTATTAGGCTGCTTTCACACTGGGGCGGTTTTCAGGCGGTACAGAACTAAAAATAGCGCCTGTACACCGCCTGAAAAAAACGGCCCCATTCACTCCAGTGTGAAAGCCGGCGGGCTTTCACACTGGAGCGGTGCGCTAGCAGGACCGCAAAAAAAGTCCTGCTAGCAGCATCTTTGGAGCGGTGAAGGAGCGGTGTATTTACCGCTCCTATACCGCTCCTTCCCATTGAAATCAATGGGAAACCGCGGGGATACCGCCCGCAAACCGCCGCTGCAGCGGCGCTTTGCGGAGGTTAAAACCACCCCGCTAGCGGCCGCATACCGCGGGTAAAACGATGGTAAAGCAGCGCTAAATATAGCGCTGCTTTACCGTCGCCGCCCCGCACCGCCCCAGTGTGAAAGCAGCCTTAATGTGCTTTGATAGAGCACTTTGGGAACACCCAACTTCTTTTGCAATTACCTTTTGAGGCTTTCCCTCCTTATGGAGGGTGTCAATGATGGTTTTCTGCACAACTGTCAGGTCAGCAGCCCTTCCCATGATTGTGATTCCAACCAGACTGAGAGACCATTTAAAGGCTCAGGAACCCTTTGCATTTGTGGATTTGGGGTTTTCATGAGCTGTAAGCCATAATCATCACAATTATGATAAATAAAATAACGGCTTGAACTATCTTGCTTTGCATGTAATGAGTCTATCTTGTATATTAGTTTTACCTTTTAAGTTGCATTAGTGAAATAAATTAACTTTTGCACGATATTCAATTTTTTTTCGAGTATTAACTGTATATGATTTTTATGTATTGTCACATCTGTTTATTTAAGGATTTATTTATATATTTTATGCACTAATAGTGATTAATTTTTGAGGTTGTAATTCTTGATTAGTATTCTATTTATTAATTTGTGATTTTTTTTTTTTTTATCAGTTTCTTGAGTATTTATATGGTCACATATAGTGTGGATACACTTTATATTTCACATAGACTACTAGTCTTTTAGTAACTACAGCTGATTCATCAAGACATTTACTGATTTATCCAGTTGGCGCACATTATTCTTTTGTATATTGTCAGGAGAATTACTGCACAACAGTATCAGCATTAGCAATTAAGCTTTGAAGGCCAGTAACTCTCTTCCCTGAGGGAGGTATCTAAAAGCTGGTGATTCACTCAGGAAAGCTCTAGTCCAGTGGTTCTCAACCTCAGTCCTCAAGTACCCCCAAACAGGCCATGTTTTGGGAATTTCTCTTAGATAAAGTAGCTGTCCAAAATACCAAGCCATTGACTCTGATTTAAAGCACCCGTGCAAGATAAAGGAAAACCTGCCAACTTGGCCTGTTGGAAGTACTTGAGGACAGGATTGAAAACACTGCTCTAGTCCATGTGAGGTTCTTTTGTTAACTGAAGCACTGGTGAAGGGGGAGTGTTTTCTGTCCCCCAAAATGCGTTTGTTGTTTTTTAGTATAAACTAATAAATTAATGGACTTTTTTATTCTTTGGTCTGGTACTCCTTCCATTTGTACATGCTTTTTTTCTGGTAACCAGCTGGGATACCCACTGGAGGGAATCCCTGTCTGTTGTGAGCAGCCTAAGACCACATACACACTATTAGATTTTCTGCAGATTTTTGTCTTCAGATTTACCAAAACCATATAATATGAGGTCAAACCTTAAGAGCTTCAATTTGTATGCAATCAGGCAGGCCCTTGCACTACATGGTTTTGGTAAATCTGAAGACAAAAATACTGAGCCGATGAGCTCTCCAAATGTTTTTGCCCTCTCGCTACTTTGTATGAACTTGCTTCAAAGTCCTAAAGCCTCTTGGATGCTTTTTATCTCCATGTGGCTACCATAGAACTACTATTCAGAAAGATGCATTGGGGCTGATTTACTAAACATGGAGAATGAAAAATGTGGTGCAGCTGTGCAATCAGCTTTTAACTTCAGCTTGTTCAATTAGGTTTTGTCAAAAAACCTGGAAGCTGATTGGGTTCAATGCATAGCTGCACTGGATTTTGCATGCTCCAGTATTAGTAAATTACAACTCCATTGTGTGCTTTCCCTTAGAGGTGCTCAGAGTTGAGCTGGCCATAGATAGTTCTAATCCCGGACAGTTCAGCAGGGACAGGCTGAGATTCAAACCATCTATGGGCAGGTTGAATGTACCCAAGTTGAGTCATTGGTCAACTTGGTTACAACTAGAGTTGCCACCTCATCCCTTTAAACCCGAACACATATTAATTACACAGGTTCTGTGGGTGATTAAGGTGGTAATTAAACTCACTTGGTGCCTTACCTGCATTCTATTAGCCTCAGAACCTGTGTAATTCATATGTGTTCGGGTTTAAAGGGATGAGGTGGCAACCCTAGTTACAACCAACATGTAGGATATTTGGCATACGATTATTGCCAGCGGCTATAGCTGCTAACAATAATTACTGCGTTCTCCTGACAGGGACGGCTCCTCACATACCCCACAGGGAGAACACAAACGTTCTGCAGGGAATTGAGCAATTTTCTATCTATGGTCTGCTTTAGATGATTGCACAGGAACCTTACATGTCTGCACTAAGGCCCCTTTCACACTGTGGCGTATTTCAGGCGTTTTTCAGGCGCTTTAGCATTAAAAAAAGTGCCTGTAAAGCGCCTGAAAGAAGCCGCAACTGCAATCCCAATGTGAAAGCCCGAGTGCTTTCACACCGAGGCGCTGCGCTGGCAGGGCGTCAAAAAAATTCCTGCAAGCAGCTTCTTTGCAGCGCTTTTGGAGCGGTGAATACACCACTCCTAACGTGCCTCTTCCCATTGACATCAATGGGAAGCGCCTGAAAAGCGCCTGCAAAGCACTTTTAGCAGCAGCGCTTTGTGGGCGCTTTTAACCCTTTATTTGGCCACTAGCAGGGGTTAAAACGCCCCACTAGCCCTCGAAAAACGCTGGTAAAGCCCCGCTAGTTTAAGCGGGGCTTTACCAGCGTTTTTCAGGGGGCTGGCAGTGTGAAAGGGCTCTTAAAGCACTTGGGTTTTCACACTGGATTTGCAGATGAGGCTTCTTTCAAGTCCTTTACAGGCACTTTTTTTAACGCTAAAGCGCCTGAAAAACACCTAAAAAACGCCCCAGTGTGAAAGGGGTCTAAAAGGGTGATACTGTCTTGATAAAAAGGAGGCTTATGTGTTGACTTGAAGTTCCGAATGCGGTAAAGTTTACTGTCAGCCTTAAAAAAAAAAAAAGCACAGGAAGTACAAACTCATCAATATAATATTTTATTGTGTATTATCTGCTCAAAAACAATTTAACTTTTTAACTTTGTTTTTCCTTTACATGTTTCACAATCAGTAATATACAGTCTAGTACACAGCATTTACAGAAATCAAGTCCTCAACAAAATCTGGTACAGAGTTGGCATTTTCCAATCTAAGACAGGAGTAGCTGTAAAAGTAACACAGACGCATAGATAATTGATAGTAACATAAACAGTCTTTTTTAGCAGGTTAGAAATACAGTGTTCTGTACCATAGGGAGAGTAGTGTGTGAACTTTAGCTCAAAGAACTCCAGCTATAAAATAATACCATGCACCACTGAAGCACCCCCACCTCTTTTAATGCTGCATTCACTTTGTAGCAGAACTCTAAAAGGGAAATGCAAATATTAAAGTTATCATTGCCAAATTTATTTGGTTCTAAGGTTGTCACCAACAGTATATGTTCATCTCACTCCTTGGCAGGGCACTGATCTGAAACAAGTATGCATACAGTAGTCAGAATTCTTAACATAGATGAAGACATTGGCTCAGAAATATTTTTAAACAAATCAGCAACGGCAGCATTTATATTTGAATGCCGGCAGGTTTCCTTTAAATATTTAAAAAGCCATGTGAAGTTTGTGACTTATGAATGATGCTTCTCATTGGTTCTCAAATTTAAATGTTACCCTGAGGAAGGTATGTACAGTACAAGCTGGTGAATCTCCTCAGCATGTGGCTTTCATGCTTGTGCCAGAACTAAATTTCTTGGCATTCCTATACATTCATTTACAAGTGGGGCAGATAATGTGGTGTGTAGGAAGCACGTCAAACTGCCCATCCCAAGGCAAACAGACAGCAAGAAATTTGGCTCTGTGTTCATCAGTGTTGACATCACTACAGCCTCCAGTGCAGGTCATTGCAATAAAAGATCACAAATATGGCCACTTACCTGATGCAGTGACACCATTGGCCACATTATTGTTGCCTTTGTAATGTGGTGTCACCACAGCAAGGGCGGGTGGTGCTTCAGGTGTTGTGGAACTACATGTCCGCATTGCAAGACTGACAGTTACAAGCATGATTCCCAGAGGCAGAGGCATGATGAGACTTGTACTTCCACAACAGCTAAAGGGTCACAATTGCCCACTCCTGATTTATATGGATTGGCTTCATTTTGCATATTTGGATTGGGGGTTTGCAGTTATATGTGGTTATCGCCAAGAAATAGCATCCTAAGTCAGCCATTCTCAACCAGGGTTTTGTAAAACCCTAAAATTTTACCAGAAGTTGTTGGGGGGTTCCTTGAGCTGTGGCTGATTGCCTTCCCATTTGGTGGTGTTCAATGGCTAATTTAACTTGGCAGTACTAGTGGAATGACACTAATCTTTTTATGTGTCTGTAAAGTGGGCATTCCAACTACCACTGTAAGGGAGAGGGCATTCCTCCCACTGACCATATATGTAAAAGACCTCCTTACCAATGACTCTAGTCAATGACTGATTTGGTTTTCTCAGGGGCTCCCTGAGACTTGAAAATAATTTCAAGAGTTACTCTGGGGTAAAAAAGGCTGAGAAAAGCTATCCTAACATACAAACATACATCCTATCATATCTCATTATGTGAAATATCTTTGGCCATTAGTCCGACAACCAACAAAGATTTCAATGTTTAAAATAACGGGCTAATGCCCCGTACACGCGGTCGGAAATTCCGACCACAAAATCCGTCGTAATTTTTCCGACAGATTTTGTCCGACACTGGTGTTGCATACACACGGTCGGACAAAGTTGTCGGAAAATCCGATCATTCTGAATGTGGTGACGTTCGTTGCGTACGACGGAACTACGTAGAGGCCAGTAGCCAATAGCTTTGGTCTCGTAATTTGATCTGAGCATGCGTGGCATTTTATCCGTCAGAATTCTCTACACACGATCGGAAAAAGTCAGATCGGTTTTTGTTGTCGGAAAATTTGAGAGCAGGATCTCAAATTTTTTTCGTCGCAAATTCCGACCGTGTGTGTACGGGGCATTCGATTCTGATCAAACCTGGATGGAGATGTGCAATAACCGGAGACTGCATTTAAGAACTGTATCGGCTTGTCATTTTTGATCAAAGGAGTAAGCTGGCCCTTTATTACATATTTATATAGGAGTGAAATGTATACCCCCTACTATCCCGATTTCAGGACAAAATTAACACCTGGAATAACCTTAAACTATCACTAATGGGCAGAGCCAACTTAATAAAAATTATACTGATGCCACAATTACTATACCTTCTTCATAACTCCCCGGTTGTAATTCACTTGAAAATATTTAGACGCCTATTGTGGAACACAGCCCCCCCCACCAGAATCAAATTAGAACAATTGCAGCACCCCTAGGACGGCGGAGGATTGGCAGTGCCCAACCCTTGGCTGTACTATATTGCAGCCCAAATGCAGCATCTGACTGGGTCCATGGCCCATGGTCCGGAGGGCTCTTCGGCAAGATTGATGTTGATCGGCTCTGGAGTGGAGACTGTTCCAATGGGCCTGGAAGCACAGATGTTTCATAAATCTAATAAACAGACACCCACCTTTATTCTAATCCAGAAAATATGGAACAAGGGCAAACAGATGCAGGAGGTGCTGGGCTTCACTGAATATAGCCCGATATGGGGGAACCTTTCATATGTCGAACTGGCGAAGTTACAGCAGGGACTCAAGTGGCAATCCTTTGGTGTAACTTTGTTGTCACACATATTTCAAGACAGCAAGCTGCTATCCTTCCCTGAGCTACAACATAGATTTAACTTACCCTCTACCATGTACTACTCCTATCTCCAGCTCAGGCACGCTGTGGGCGCGCAAAGAAATGCTAATCATTGGATTATGTCCAATATCCCCATTTTTCACCTTCTACAAACAAGTACTGAAACTAAAGGGATCATCTCAAATTGTTACCAAATGCTACTGACATGCCATTTAAGAGATCATCTGTTAAAAGTGTAAATTCATTATATTTTAAGTGATATAGGTTTCTGATAAACACACAAAAATATATATAATACTTGGGGTAGGTTTGAAGGTCACAGAATATACTAAGGAGGGTATAGACAGATAAATATGATTTTACTGTAAAGGTTAATTCTATTTCCGACATAACTACGTCAGGAAACAGGCCTATGGGTGGAGCTATGCTATCTATCCTTAGACTGAAACCATGTTGGGTATATATGCAAATTTGGGTGTCACCAGAGAAATGCTGACAATATAGTATGAGACAGTATAGGTTTGGGATGGAGCTAGGAGAATAGCTAGGATGGGGAGGTGCAGGAAGCAAGATGGATGAGGAAGAGAAGGTGTAGAGTGTGAAGGAACTCGACACTCGGAGATTGTAGCATCAGATGTCCCTTCCTCCTTCTGAGGCCTAACCATCCATATTTTACTAAGATGACCTGATCTCTGAAGCTGTAACCATGATGTCTTGACTTTGATGAGAATAAACAACCTTGCAAGTATTTTGGATGAGAAACTGATTCTTAATAATGGTATGAGAATGCTGCCTTGAAACAATACATACAATTCTCTTCTACACACATCCTATAGAAGATAGGATATTGACTGACACATTGAAACAGACTTTGCTAATTCATCTTGAAAATGCTCCTGTATGTAGAATGTGGAGATAGAGATATCTTCTCTTTTTCTCCCCTCTTCACCGTTTTTTCATCATCCCACTAAGGCACCATCCCTATGGGAAAAAGACGTAGACCCACTTATGGGAGACCAATGTGAGGAGGTCCTGCAATCAATCACTACTTGCTCTCTTAATGTAGCCCAAAAAGTCTCCAAACTGTACATTGCACTCTGGGTGTACTACATGAGATGGGTAGGCGGCCAGACCCCCTATGTGACAGGTGTAGGCAACACCAGGGTGATCTAATTCACCTGCTCTGGAGATGCCCAAAGCGGGCAAGAGGTTATCCCAGAGGAGGTGGTGAGAATACCATTCTCTAGAGCACTGTTCCGAGCCCGAAAACTCATCCTGCTGGGATGGAAATCGATCTCACCGCCCACAGTCGCCTCATGGATAACACATATGGGGAACACCTTGGTCATGGAAAGATATATATACCAACACAGGGAAAGTCCAGGTAGATTTGACAGAATCTGGTCGCCATGGCTAGACACCCCTGGACTAAGCCCCAGGGAACTGGTGATGTCCAGAATCTTGCAAGGCCCTACGAGAGGACCTCAATGAGCTAGAAATGTTCAACACCAGCTGTAACATATAAGTGTATATGCCTCAGTATATTGTGGATTTAAAGGTCGTGATAACAAGATAAATGTAAAAGGCGCTAAGATGACTGCGAAATGTAAATGTAACCATAAGCGAATGCATTGCTTGTACATTGGAAAATGTCTAAACTTGTTCAATAAACACCTTTTTGATTCAAAAAAAATATACAACTGAAAGTGTTTTGTTATACAGCATTGTCTTGTGTCTTGTGCATACATCCTGTGTTATTAAGAATCTAATTAGCCCTCTTAGTTGCTATTTTGGGACTGCAAAATGTTGTATAAAATAGAATAAGGGGTGGAGCTGAGTAGTTTTGCAAAAGAAAATGAGCAGGTTTGACACCACCCCTTCCACGAAAATGGTGTGGGTTTTGAGCCCTCAACAGCACTTAGGAACTTAATGCATTTCTGGTAGGTCAACAGATATATTTTTTGTTTGCCCTGATATGCAGTTCAATAAATCTGAAGGATGCAGAGAGATGGAACACACACCCACTATCTATTTTTATTACCCATTAGATATGGCCTTGTAAGATGGCAATCCTCAACTGATATTGTAAACCAAATTCATTGTTATAGCATCTATTCAAGTGCAGTAGTACATTATATATTTGCAGGTGGCTGCCTGAGGCTCACACTTTAGGAGGCTCATGGGTTTACTAAGTTGATTTCAGCTTTACTTTGCTTCCTTTCTTTTTTTTTTCTCTGTATTTAAGTTTTTGAAAATCTATTAAAAACAGGCCAGAAACAAAAAATGCCGGTGTACACTGACCCTTATCAATGAACCCTTTAAACTAGCTGGTGGTGCCCATGAACTGAAAGCCTGGAGCCCAAGGTACAATTAATCCACCGCAGGTGTTTCAGCAGAATCTAACATGTCCTAAAGGTTGTAAAGTCAGAAGTTTTTTTTATCTTAATGGATTCTATGCATTAAGATAATAAACCTTCAGTGTGTAGCTGTAGCCTCCCTCAGCGCCCTTATGCCGCGTACACACGAAGGGACTTTTCCCGGCGGACCTAAGTCCAGCGAACAATCCGCTGGACTTTCCAGCTGGTCCGCTGGACTAAAAAGCGAACGGACTTGACCAACACACGATCACGCAAAAAGTCAGACGGTTCACGCGATGACGTACAGCACGTACGACGGGACTAGAAAACGAAAAATACTAGAAAAATACTTGCTACTGAGCATGCGTCCTTTTTGGTCCGCCGGACCATACTACACACGGCCGGATTGTCCGCTGGACTGCCAAGTCCAGCGGATAATTTTAAACAAAACTTAAAACTTTAGTCCGCCGTACTTTGGCCAAAAAAAGTCCGCCGGCGCCCACACACGAGGGGATTATCCGCTCGACTTCGGTCCAGCGGATAATCCCGCGGGATAGTCCCTTCGTGTGTACGCGGCATAATACTTACCTGAGCCCCATCTTCCTCCAGCAATGTGTAGGAGCGCCTTGGCTGTCCAGGACTCTTCCTACTTATTGGCTGAGACACAGAAGCGTCATTGGCTCCTGCTGCTGTTAATCAAAGTTAGTTATCCAATCAGGAGAGAGAGGCTGCAGGGGGCCGAACTGCGGCTCCATGTCTGAGCTTTGGCTCAGCACGAGTGCCCCCATAGCAAGCTGCTTGCTGCGGTGGCACTCAACAGGAGGGAGGGGACAGGAGTGACGGCGAGGGTCCCAAGAAGAGGAGGATCAGGGTTGCTCTGTGCAAAACCATTACACAGAGCAGGTAAGTATGACATGTTTGTTATTTTTAAAGAAAAAAAAACGAGTCTTTAGTATCACTTTAAGCAGGCCATGCACTAGTAGATTTGCCTTAGAAAATATTAGTTTTAATAATGTTCATACAATTTTGGGGGAAATAAACATTTGTTTTCTACTGCAGCGACTGGAAAATTCAAAGGAGCAGGATAGAGCTATATGTGGTTTCTGTTCAGGAAAGTCAATTCACTCCAAAATTCAATGTTAAAGTGTCACTAAACCCACATCATAAAAAACGATCAATAAGTGGTGTATTACATGTTGTTCATACTCACTCATTTACTATGAGATTCATTTTCTGTATTCTGCAAAAAAACCTGGTTGATCCTGCTGCTCTCTATCTCCACCTTCTGTTCATGTCCCCAATTCAGCTAAGGATTTTGCAGAGCAGTGTTGGCAGCTCTGCTGTTGCTCAGTTTTCAGTGAGTTGCTATGCTGAGCATTTCCTCCCTATCACATCTGAGCAGCCCATGTGACTATAGAGTCACACATGTGGGTGTATACACAGTGGTAAATGACAGCCCACTCCCTCCCTCCTCCTCCATGCCCACTAACCAACTAAACACAATGGGGGCATGATATTACATGTAGATGAATGGATGCTTCACCTCACTTTTATTCTAAGACACAGGCTGGAGGGGTGTGACACAGCCTGTGACTGGCAGAAATCTGCCAAAAAATGTGATTTCAAATATATATTTGTATGACAATTTAATACAGTTTATTGATGTTAAAGCGGAGGTCTGCCCACCACTGCAAAAATTAAAAGCCAGCAGCTGCACATTTTAATATTCGGACACTTACCTGTCCTGGAGTCCAGCGATGTTGGCGCTGCAGCTGATGTTTCCATCAGCTGTCAGGTGCTGCCACCTCCATTGCGAGTAAGGGAACCTGGCAGTGTAGCCGTTCGGCTTCACGCCGGGAACCCTACTGTGCGAGGCTCCGCTCCTCTCTCCTACTGGCCCGGTGATAGGTGGAGGAGCAGGGAGGAGGAAGGAGCCCCAGCCGTGACATCAATATCCGTGGCTCAGACTCCCGGAAGTGGGCAAAGCATATCTGTAAAAGACAGGCATGCTGTCCCCCCTCCCCCCGAAAGGTGCAAAATGTGGCACCAGAAGGGGGGGGGGGGGGGAGTACAATGAGTGGAAGTTTATTTATTATATTAATTATTTATGTTTACTATGTATTCCAAAGGCTGTTTTTTTTTTTTTTTAACTTGTGGCCAGCAGCAGAGGACTAGAAGCTCCTCCTGCTTATGTTTCCTTGCAGAGAGGCTGGGAAGGATCTGGGTCATGTGACAGCTGTATACCGATTAGAAAAAAGGTACTTAGATGTTTTTTTTTTTAAATTAAAATAATTACAGTGCCATCATCCCCATACAAAAATAGAAGGGATTATGTAAATTAATCAAAATTTTTTGAAGTACTTCACAATGACAATCATGGTGTCATCGAATGTACTGACGCAAGCTGGTTAGCACAATCCCACGTGACCTTTTTTCTTTGGGCAGTGATAAAAAAATTACCCTAGCCAGCAGATTGTGTTATCTGCAAGATATTACAACCGCACCACAACAATTGCGTATTGAGTACCTAACTGCTGTCTGGATCTTTATAAGCTGGGCGAGGCAGGCGTCTGACTGGCCATGACTTCTAATGAACTTGGCTCAGGGTGCTCCTCCACCAGTAAGCAGACAAAATACAAAAGCAGAGTGATTCATTCGGTGTGAGCGATACCATGAAAACCTGAATCATGCAGGACTTTGCCACTTTTTCTTTTAATGATGAAGAGGTTTGAGAAGGGTTGCATATTAAGAGATGTACAGTAGAAACTGCCACCTAAACTTTGGCGCATACTTCACTGGACGTAGACACTAAATATTTTACAAGCACAAAGGCTTACCTGGTATAAATAATACATACTCACATACATATATATCTACAGACGCATAGCGTTAGATTGGCATTGGATAAACAAGTTAGAGATGGCAGCTTCCAAATGCTGAATTAATAAAAATATATTATTTTGCTAAAACAGCCAAAGATGGAAATAAAGAAGAATGTAGATGAAAGTATGTTTAATTAGAGAACATGATTGTAATAAAAGGATAAATATACTGGATAATTCTGCAAACACAAACACTATACCTTCATACAGATCATACACCATTTTTTCAATGTGTATAACACAAATACATAGAAGTGTACCGTTAGTCGCATTCATTTACAGCAAAAATACAACAGCTCGTTTATTAAAATAGCTTATGATTCAACTTACAATTATATTTCCAGTGTGAGACACAATGGCCTTTAGTTAATAAGGCAAAGATCGATGTGTGATGTGCACTAACCCAAAGTAACCAATCAGAAATGTTGTTACATTAGCATTACAAAACGATACTGCTGAATGTTAAATCCTGATTGGCTGCTGTAGGTCAATCCATGCCATTGCTCTTTTACTAAATAAAGCTCTATTACTTACAATAAATTCATTAATTACTATGCACGTATTTAACCACAAAGACTCAACACAGCCATCAAATACACGTTCACACCAACAATATATACACCACAGAGGTCATCAAATATTGCACTTCATGGCCCAAGAACTCTCAGGTGAGAGTTGTTTTTTTTTCGTAATAGAAAAATATAGATATGTATATTTGTATATTGAAAACATTAACTCATGCAACACTGAGCACACTGACGTTTCGCACTTACAGTACACAATGCACAACAATGCACAGAAGGGTCACAGTGGCACAGATTTTTACAGCACAATGAAGTCTCAGATCTATGAGTGGCGGATAGCTAAGGTCTTGTGTTGTGTTTTGTCTTCACCTGCATCTGTTCTCCATTCTGATTCTGGAGAATTGAGGACATTACTAGGGAGCAATATCGTGGCTCTCAGCTGGTGTGCAGCAGAAATTGTGCAATCATCCCAACATCTGGACTGGAATGAAGTATGGTTATTAGATCTTTATTTGTTTAAGGTTTAGGGATTGGGGACCCCCCCCCCCCCCCCCCCAGGAAAACAATGCAGAAAATAGCATGATTGGAATGTGTAGCTAGCTTAACATGGCTAGCCCAAGTTTTATTAAACATTGAAAGATGGGGCAAAAACAGAGAATGCAGGATTTCTATGTTCCATATGTAAGCCATGGTATTTATCAAAAGGCATTTACTTTGGCCACTCAGTACAGGAGACCCATTAATAAACTTGGGAAACAAAGCTCACCCCCTCCTCTTTCCCTCCCCAACCACAAATGCACCAGAGTTAACATTTATTTAACACACATTACTTTCCAGAGATGGGATACTGGCGCTGAGCTGCTGCTTCAGCTAGTAATGCCCTCTTCTTATGTCCCACTTACACTAACCCTCCCTGGAACCCCAACACCTACCCTCCCGGTAACCCCAACTTAAAGCGGACTTTCAGCCTCCCAAGGACAATTCCGTCTCTCCACCCCTCCTCCCTTCCTCTGCAGGAATAGGGCTTATTTTTTTTCCCTCTTTTGTTTACACTTTTTTTTTTAAATAAAGTCTGCCCTTCCTCCCCATGCACGTCACTCACCTTAGGCGAATGAAGTGGTGCACATTGCCCACTGTGCATCCTGTGATATAAATAACACTTATTCCAGGAGGCATAGCCTTTCATTCAAGGAAAGGAGGAGGGGGCGGGCCTTTTGGCACGTCATTGAGAGGCCTGCCTGCTGAACCTGGAAGAGCCAGGGGGCCTCTTGATGACGTCAGAGAGAACATGGTGGTACGAGACGGAGCTGTGGCTGGGCGTGAGAGGATCTCAGCAGGACAAGGCTGGATCCACTGGGTAGGTGAGTATCTGAAATGTACATTCAGGACCACCTTCAGGTAAGCGGGGCAAAAAAAAAAAATGGGGGGGTCAGCCGGAGCTCCTCTTTAACCACTAACCTTCACACTCATTCACCCTGGAATGTTGACTTTAACCCTCCCTGTAATGCCTTGTACACACCGTCGGACATTCCGACAGATTTTGTCAGAAACTGGTGTTGCTTACACATGGTCGGACAAATTTGTCTGAAAATCCGATCGTTCGGAAAGTGGTGACATTCGTTGCGTACGACGGAACTACATAGAAGCTAGTAGCTTTGGTATCGCAATTTGATCTGAGCATGCGTGGCACTTTGTCCGTCGGAATTCTCTACAAACGATCGGAAAAGTCAGATCGGATTTTTTTGTGGGAAAATTTTAGATCCTGCTCTCAAATTTTTTCAAAAAGTGCAATAGAGCCCACACACGATCGAATTTTCCAACAACATTATCCCATTGGACTTTTCCCGACGGAATTTCCGACCGTGTGTATGGGGCATTACTTTAATGCCGCGTACACATGATCGGATTTTCCGACAGGAAATGTTGGATGTGAGCTTGTTGGTGGTAAGTCCGACCATGTGTATGCTCCATCGGAAAATTGTTGTCAGACTTTCCGCCAACAAATGTTGGCTAGCAGGTTCTCAAATTTTCCGCCAACAAATCTTGGCTAGCAGGTTCTCAAATCTTCCGCCAACAAATGTTTGTTGTCGGACTTTCCGATCGTGGCACACAAGTCCGTCGCACAAAAATCCGCGCATGCTCAGAATCAAGTACAAGCCGGAAGCGTTCATAATGGAAATATCACGTATGTCTTGTATGGCCAACATTTGTGTGACCGTGTGTATGCAAGACAAGTTGGAGTCAACGCCCTTCAAACAAAAATCCACAGTTTTGTTGTCGGAAAGTCCGATTGTGTGTACAGGGCATAACACTAACCTTCGCACTCACCTTCCCTGTAAACCTCACTGTAATCCAAACACCATCCCTACCCCTTCCTATAACCCCAACACAAACACATTCACAATAACCTTCACACTAACCCTACCTGTAACCCAAAGGGCTTGTTCACATTGTCAATACCATTTGTTTATGCAGCATTTATTTGTCATTTTTAAAGCTTCATAACTGCCCTTCAACACCTGCCATGAATATTAAAATGGCATCACATAGTATTTTTCAGAGAGGAGCGGCAGTGTTGTGTTATGTCATGCCATGTTAAAAATTAGGCAGCGTGTCGCTCTCATGAGGCATCACCATTTATCAGCCGTCTCCATTGATTTCAATGGTAAAGCTCTATAACCACAATTTAACAGCACCTAGAGCATTTATGGTGTGTTAGTGAAGCATTTATGAAGTGTTATCTGGGCATTGGGGGAGAGGTAGTGGAGGTTCTTGTATCCCAGAATGCACTGGGAAAAAAATGAGAATTGGGACAGAGCAGCTCAAAGCCACTTCCTGGTTGTACAGAGCAGCTGTGTGGTAACACCATTTGTTCTGTGTGTCGGCAAAAGCATTAAACAGCCAGCAATCTTGACAGTGCTAGGTAGGAGCAGAGGCATTGAGCATTACTGCAAGTGGCAAAGCTTTTTGTGTCAGCAAAGTTGAGCTGGACCAAGCCAAGTGTCAAAGATATCAACATATACAAATCCATCTTGTGGAGAATTCACACAAATGCCTCCTATCACATCACAATCTAACCACACCTTAAAGCTCTATCCAAAAGGGGAAGTTCTGCTTGTTTTCTTCCTCCCCGCCTCCACTGCCACATTTGGCACCTTTCAGGGGGAGCGGGTACCTGGTTTTGACAGGTACCCACTCACGGGTGACTTCGCTGTGGCAAAGTCACCTGAAAGTTCAGCACCCCTCCTACTTCTCCCACTGCCGGGCCATTCACAAAGCACAGCTTGCAGTAGGGGGGTGGCTGTGAAGCCGCAAGGCTTCACTGCTGGTTTCCCTTACAAGAAATGGTGGTGGCAGCACCCGAGAGCCAATTAAAAAATCATCTGGGGTGAAGACACCGTTGGATTCGAGGACAGGCAAGTTTGCTAATATTAAAAGTCAGCAGCTATAGTATTTGAAGCTGCTGACTTTTCATTTTTTACAGAAGGAGCTTGGAGCTCCTCTTTAAAGTAGATCATTTCTTCTTCATCACTTTAAGCACTTCCCACTAGAAAAGCAACGGTTCCATGGGAATGTATCAAGCATTCTTGAAGCACTTCATAAATGTAACAGAACACATCATAAATGCCATAGGAGCGCTAATGAGCATTGCTTTGTTCTTCATAATCAACACACATGTGACTAAGCCCATACACTAACCCTCACACTAACCCACCTTATAGTCCTAACACTTACCCCCCCCCACCATTTAACCCTTTATTTGCAGACTAACTTTTCTGCACTGGAAGATACTGTTCCCTCAATTAATAAATTACCTTTTTTAAAAAAGATAGGACTTTCCATTTCAGAAATATGAACATGATTTTTTAAATATATATCATTTTTATATTCTGATACAATAGGTCTCTGACAATGACACTTGAATATTAATAATTTTCTTTCTTAGATAATCTTAGATCATTTGAAAAAAGTTACAAATCCTACAATAGATATACATTCTTCTTTAACTGTACTTATGTTATTCTCTTATTTAGATCAGGTATCTTAATATTAAATTGTATCTATAGCTAAAACTTGTTCTTTTAGCTTTGAGTGAGGAAGGATTAGAAGTCCTGTCAGGTTTTATTGATGGCGGTGGCTCTGTTGGAGAGGTTCCTTCACTCCAGCAAAGCAAAGGTTATGCTGAGGACAGGAAGTGGGGGTAAATCTCTCCGACTGCAACACAGACAGACATAAAAATGAAAAACTGTATCAAATACTTACCGTAATTTTCCATTCCTGACACCAATCAGTGGCAGCATACATGTGATATAGCTCGGCCCCTATATCCACCCACAGGACCTGATTAAATCTATAAAAGGAAAGCTAGAGCAACCTTGCCCATTCTACGTAAAAATAACAAAATCAAAAAAAGGAAGGGTTTGCATGCTGCCATGGAATAGCGTCAAGAAAGGAAAATGATAGTAAGTATTTGATACAATTTTTTATTTTTTTTTAAGTTAAGGAAGGGAATGCCAGAACCTCTGCCAGCTTTGTATTGCCAATTTTCCTGTTGCAGGTTTTCCCAAACTTCCTGTCTGGTAACACATTGTTCCCAGAACAGGAAGTGAGGGGAAATCTCTCTAACAGAGCCCCTGATAGCTGTAAAACCCGACAAGGGTTCTAACCTTTCTGCAATCTATCCAATATTAGAAAAAAAGCTTTTGGTATAGATACGCTAGTATATAACTAACATCTCAAGTAGCACAAAGCATTTTCCTGTATTACGGCAACATTTAACACTTACATACACATATACTGACAATGAACTTTATAGAATAAGGTACAAGATAACATATGTGTATATATAAAAAAAAAAAAAAAAATATATATATATATATATATATATATATATATACTGTATACATCTGACATCAGAAATAGGATATTCCACCTGTCAATATATTTTCGGACAGTAGTTCAGTTGTACGGTGGTCTTATTGAAGCTGTACATGACTGGTTATATGCATAACAGAAATTTTAAATATGAAGGGCTGGAAGGTGAACTTAAAAATGGGGAATTCAATAACAGGAGCCTTTTGCCTATGGTTCTTCTGACGACTGCAGTTTGGCTTACAGAAACATCCCATCTCCATTTACTTTTATGGGCCAAACAGGTAAGGCTAGGTATATTATTGAGTGTTTTCTTTCTCTAATTTTTCATGAAATTCTATGCAGTTTGTTACACACAAGATCACTTAAAATGATTTTATTTGTATAGCACTGACGTGAGAACTTCCAATGTGTTATTTGTCTTGTGATTAAAGTAGCAGACATATACAGGACTGCCATTAGGTCAGTAAAGGAATTCCTCCTGTAGGGGGGCAGGTCATAAATCTGTCAGGTTGGGGTCTTCAATCAGTAGTTTTCTGCACTTGTCAAGCAAAGAAAGTGCTTCTGCTAAAGATGGCCATACAGTTGCAATTCCTGATTAACCAGCTGACATTTTGCTCCATGGGTGGTCCTGTCAGCACCACTCCATCCAAAATCAAAAGGGCCAGGCAGAAAATTGACAGCTGAACAGTGCCTGCATCCAAGCAGATATAGACATGCACTGTTTAATTATTACAATAATCATAGCAAGAGATTCGTTCTTCCACACTGTTTAGCATGTATTGAGGAAACAGTAATGCCGCGTACACATGAGCAGATTTTCCATCAGAAAAATCTTGGATGGTTTTTCCAACGGAATTCCGCTCAAGCTTGGCTTGCATACACACGGTCACACAAAAGCTTTGCTGACCTTTCGACCGTCAAGAACGCGGTGACGTACAACACTACGACGCGCCGAGAAAATTAAGTTTAATTCTTCCGAGCATGCGTCGAATTGTTTCTGAGCATGCGTAGGAATTTTGCGCAAAATTGCTACAGACGATCGGAATTTCCGATCGCAACTTTTTCCGACTGAAAAACTGAGAACAATCAGAACAATCTTTTGCTGGCTGGAATTCAGCCAGCAAAAGTCCGATGGAGCCTACACACGGTTGCATTTTCCAATTAAAAGCTCTCATCGGTCTTTTGCTGGCCAAATTTCCAATTTTTTTTCTGTTTGTCCTACAGTCTGTGTATGACCAGCTTATGACAGAGGGAAGTTCTATGACAGTAAAAAATTACATTTAGTCTCAGGATGACAAATTATTATGTAGTCTTACTTTTATTTCAGCAGAGAGAGATTCTAGCGACCCCTAAACCCATTAAGCATTACCACCTCATTGTCTGTAGTCTATCTTCCTAAAGTGTGCTAATAAGAACTTTTAGATGAACATGCATGTTAGCAAAGCAAATATTGAATTTACAGAGCTCGTCATTTTTAGAGTTTTTTTTTTTTAAACATATACAAACAAAATAAGCTATTAATTGGCCAGTATAATCACATATGGGGTTTTGGTTTATCAGATGGCTGCACTAGTCACATGACCATTAATTAGGGTAGTAATGGGCTGGATGACCAGTAATCTTAAAGCTTTTCTCAACCAGAGGTATGTGTTCATTGAAAGCACAGCGGACATTTCCAAGGGATGCTTCTGCTGCAGAAATAACCTTAAGATGGACATACACATCTCAAATTTTGGTAGATTTCTGCTGCATCGGCTAAAATTTGGGCCATGGCTGGCCCTGCAAGCCTTTGTTGGGCTAGATGGAAAACTATCTGCCAAACAGTAACTATAATCTACCAGATGTAGTCACTGTTCGGCAGCATATTTATATAATGGGTGCCACGGCGACCTGAATACAATAGCCGGCAGTGGATATTCCCTCATCCACATTGTTAGTATGAAAACTGACTGATTCTCTTTTGTTCAGCCCATGGGCCAGTTCGGATATTGCCCATCTTATATGTGTTCTTTCCTCCTCCGAACCCCAATATAAGTAGGCACCCAACTGTTTCCCCCCTCGCTCCTCCATAGCACAAACAGATAAGTTATCCCAATGTAAATGTGTATGCTTGTAGATTAATACTTAATGTGTGGCTGAATCGTTTATGCATGGCTTGTAAGCAGGTTGAGTTTAACGCTGCCCCAGAGCTTAACATGCTTTCCGGATCTTTCTTGGCGGGTTTTTATTGGGTCAACCCACTGATCCTGTACTGTATAAAAATGGCACAGGTGTCCGATTTGGGGGTGTGCATAATTCAGGCCAATATGCCATTATCGCAGTCCGTACAAATAGCCTACTGCTGATGCTGAAGCACTTATGGTTAAAGAGTCTTTCACAGAGTACGGGACTACTGAGATCTACAAATCGCCTGAAGACACCAGAACTGGAGCTCTGCCATAATGGCCTCTATCCTGTGCAGGTATGCTTGGGCAGTTACCAAGCCTGAGTTAGGGATTAGGGATGTTAGGAAAAGACTGTGCACTTTGTTATGTATGTAGCGAATACTTAGTCCTTGCCTGGCCTGAAGTTACTAAAGAGGTGTAATGCAAGTAACCAGCACACAGTCGGGTCAGCTAAACACATTGGGGTATGAAGACAGCAGTACAAGGGTTAATACAGTGTGAAGACACAAGTGGTTTCCAAGTTTTCACAACCAGCCTGTTGCAAGTGTGTACATGTGACAGGTGGGATAGCCTCTTACAGGAGGAGTTGTCAGCACTCTCTCCATGAGCAGTCCATCTCCCAGAGCAATGGGAGTAGATGAGCACTGCAGAGGTCCTCAGTCTGTGCACAGGTACGAGTTAAGTAAGTGTGCGCATTGAGCCCGCGCTAGGAGCAGGGCGGGCCCTATTCTGTTACTGGGAATGAGGCAGCGGAGACAGGTGGAGAGGGCATTGGCTCAGCATGTTCCTCCTAATTGCATTAGTGACAGTGGTGGTATACTTTAACATTGAGGGAGCGGCTTAGAGTTCGGTCGTCTGTTCAAGTTAGGTAGCCCATGCGTATGGTAGTGACCATGTTCAAACTTCCCAGTGTAGCCCAGAAGAACCCACCTCGGGGTATTCCTCCTAATGACCCACACTTGGCGCCAACGAAGGAACATGGAAGAAGTGTCAACTGTTCACCCTCCTACCCCCTAGAGGCTGCTCAACCTTTGATGTCTGTAGCTAGCTTTAGTCATGGAGATTAATCAAGAGTATAAATTGATAATTCACTGTATATATCAATAATATCATCTTGATCAGTGATTTTTTATTTTTTGTTGTCTATTACATAAATAAACAAAGGTGATAGAGAAAAAGAGGTGAAAGAGAAACAAAGGTTAAAGAGAAACAAGTGAGTCGGGTTCAGTAAGGATAAGTAAAAAAGCCGAAAAAGCTATTATCAGCATTATGTGAAACACTTATTTATTAACTATAAAGAGGTTTAAGCGGGATTTCAATTAATTTATTGGTAATATAGAAATCCCCTTTATTAACATTATCCCTTGACTTTATGACAGCATAGCTTGTATGTTTTATTTGCACATTAACGGTTCACAGTAATGCTAGCGTATGTAATGGAAGGCAGTCTACGTTGGACCTACTGTTTGAGGCACCTTGCTTTAGAATAGTTCTTCAGCATACATTTAAGTAATTTCACCAATTATATTATTATTTAGTTTTATAGTGCATGCCATATCCACATTGATGCAGCCACTTGTAGGATGATCTAGTATTTTATCGTCTGAAAGCTTTAGTTGACCTCACATGAGTAAGCGAAAAACTGTGTTCTGGACCAGTATTTCACAGAATTCAGTCTATTATTGTTAAAGAGGGTAGTAGAATATGTCATCGTGATACTGCTAAGTCCTATTGATTGTATTGGCTAATCGACACTACCACAAAATAAAAAACAAAAAACATAGCTGCATTTCACGATACAGCATATTTACAGCATACCAAACTGTATTGTAAATATGACCGTATTTACCTTGGCTTACTTTTTTTAGTCATAGCTTTACCCTTTTTCATTATCAAGCACCGTTTTAGCAGATTTGATTATAAAATTCAGTAAATTCTTATTTTTGTGATCGCAAAGTCTCTTGATTATTATATCTAGGCACCCATACCCTGTGGCAGATGATGCTTTTTTAGACAGATAATATGTTCTTTTCTCTTGATTTACCCCTGATATACCCATATACCCATGAACCGGAGAGGACAACATTGATATTTTTACATAAAAACAGTTACTTAAACAGCAAAATGGGAATAAATGTTCTCTCTCTTAAAGTCTCTAGGTACGCACTTCTACAAAAATGAGCAAACAGATTTCCAACAAGACTAGTTGACCTTTTGTTGAGTTATCTTATTCTGATCAAAGCTTGTCCCACACATACATGGGTTAATTTACTAAAACTGGAGAGTGCAAAATCTGGTGCAGCTGTTCATTGTAGCCAATCAGTTCCTAACTTCAGCTTGTTAAATTAAGCTTTGACTAAAAAAAAAGAAAAAGGAAGCTGATTGGTTTCTATGCAGAGCTGCACCATATTTTGCACTCTGCAATTTTAGTAAGTCAGCCCCATAATATCAAATTAATGCCCAATGTCTTTAATTGTCTATATAATAAAGTTCACTTATACCAAAGAGAACTTACAACCGGCAAAAGGGCCCCATTTGATTTTTTGATACTTTGGGTACTATGCCCCAAAAATAGTGATGAGTACTCAACAAAATGATCACCCAACACCTGGTGCTGCCTAGTTTAAATCCAAAATGTCTAAAGCCTCATACACACGATCGGATTTTTCGATGGGAAATGTGTGATGACAGGCTGTTGGCGGAAAATCTGACCGTTTGTACGAGGCTTAACTCTGTTGTCTACGAACACTATGGCTTTCCAGGAATCCCGAGAGCAAACAAGTGTTTCTTGAAAGTTACAGTGAACCCTGCAATAGTTCAAAACTAATAATACTATGTAGTGTCAAATTAAAGTCCTTGGCATAGATAAAGGAGTATTTACAGTCAATTTAAGTGTATTTTTGGTCTAATTAAATGAAAAGGAATTGGTTATTCTTTTATTATGCTCATTTATTATGCAAATTAAAGGGATTGTGAAATGCTGAACACACAAGATTTACCTGCTTCTACTTTCAATATGATTCCAGTAATGAATATGCAGTATTTTTCAGTGTTGGAAAAATATCAGAAATTATTTTTTACTGGCTTTTCAAACATTAAAATAGTGCAATACCGGTCAAGTCTAGGGGAAGCTGGGACAGAATGAGCAAAGTGTTTTTAATTTGATCCCTATCTATGTATGGAGAGCTGTGTAAACATTATAAACACATTCAATCAAGACAGTAAAACACATATTACTGTAATAATGTTAACCCTTAGCAATCTATTGAGAACACTATCATACTTTCCCCACACCAACTTCTGAAATCACTCTATGACTACACACAAAAGCTAATCAGTCATTCACTTGAAACAGAACGTTCTCGGAAAAGAGCAGATTTCACGTTATAGGAGGAAGAGTCAGGAACATACACATTATCAGAGCATACAAAGCCATTTTAACTTGCAAACAGCAGGAAACATTTATTGTAAGGTCTCAGCCTCCAGGCCACCATTCATCAGCTGACCATACAAAAAAGAGCAAATTCTAATTCTTTTCTTTCCAGACAGATATATAGACAGAAGAAATGAAAAGCATATAGACTAGGGTCAGGCTGCCTGCCTCCTCTGGCCATTGTGGAACTACAATTCCCAGCATGCCTTACCAGCCTCTGGTTGGTAGGGCATGCTGGGATTTGTAGCTTGGCAACATCTGAAGGCCAGAAGGTTGCCCATGCCTGATATAGACCTTTGTTTTTTTTTTTTGTTTTTTTTTAATACTTATTGGCAATAGAACACATTGAAGACACCTGCATGGAACTACTAACAGCCGCAGTTGGGCTGCTGTGGAGGCGGCTTGTCTGTCAGTCTTGTGCTCTGCTTGTTGGCTGTGGTGGCGGCATCCGTTTCTACATTCTCTGACATTTTGTCACAGATGATATCCACCAGCCGCTCAAACGTCTGCTTGACATTGACATTATCTTTGGCGCTGGTTTCAAAAAATTCAAAACCTGAAAAAAAAAAGAAATATGCATTGAAGATAAATGTCAGAGAGGGAAGAGAGAAAAAGCGGACAAAGCAAGAGAGAGAGAAGTGAGAAAAAGGAAGGAGAAGAATTGGTGAGTACGTGGATTGAAAACTGGCTACAAGGACGAGTTCAGAAGGTAGTGATAAATGGGGAGTACTTGGAATGGTCAGGGGTCGAAAGTGGGGTCCCCCAGGGCTCTGCCCTGGGACCAATCCGATTAGTTCAGAAACGACCTAGAGGATAGAGTAAACAGTTCAATCTCTGTATTTGCAGACAATACTAAGCTAAGCAGGGCAATAACTTTTCCTGCAGGATGTGGAAACCTTGCAAGTAGATCTGAACAAATGAATAGGGTGGGCAACCACATGGCAAATGAGGTTTAATGTGGAAAAATGTAAAATAATGCATTTGGGTGGCAAAAATATGAATGCAATCTACTCACTAGGGGGAGAACCTCTGGGGGAATCTAGGCTGGAAAAGGACCTGGAGGTCCTAGTAGGTGATAGGCTCAGCAACGGCATGCAATTCCAAGCTGCTGCTAACAAAGCAAACAGAATATTGGCATGCATTAACCACTTCCCCCCCCCCCCCCAGTCACAGTGTCACTAATTGCAGTGATCATTTATTTACTGATCACTGCATTAGTGTCAGTGTGACTGTAATAACTGTCAGTGCAGTTAGTTTTAGGTCCAAGGTAGCCCCCCACCCCCCCCTAATAAAGGTTTAACCCCTTGATTGCCCCCCAGGTAACCCTTTCACCCCCTTTTGCCAGTGTCACTAAGCGATCGTTTTTCTGATCGCTGTATTAGTGTCACTGCTGTCGCTAGGTAACCATTTTTTTTTTTAGGTAACCGCCATGTTTATATAGGTTCATAAATAGGTTTATAGGTCAGGTACCCCCATATTACAACCTAAATAAAGGTTTTAACCCCCTGATTGCCCCTAGAGTTAACCCTTTCACCAGTGATCACAGTATAACTGTCACTGGTGACGCTGGTTAGCCAGTTAGTTATTTCGTTATTTAGGTTCCCCGTCAGGTTTTTATATAGTGTCAGGTACCCCCATATATTACCTAATAAAGGTTTTAACCCCCTGATTGCCCCTAGTTAACCCTTTCACCCCCTTTTGCCAGTGTCACTAAGCGATCGTTTTTCTGATCGCTGCATTAGTGTCGCTAGGTAACCAGTTTTTTTTTAGGTTAACCGCCATGTTTATATAGGTTCATAAATAGGTTTATAGGTCAGGTACCCCCATATTACAACCTAAATAAAGGTTTTAGCCCCCTGATTGCCCCTAGTTAACCCTTTCACCCCCTTTTGCCAGTGTCACTAAGCGATCGTTTTTCTAATCGCTGCATAAGTGTCACTGGTGCCGCTAGGTAGCCAGTTTTTTTTTTTAGGTAACCGCCAGGTTTATATAGGTTCATAAATAGGTTTATAGGTCAGGTACCCCCATATTACAACCTAAATAAAGGTTTTAACCCCCTGATTGCCCCTAGAGTTAACTCTTTCACCAGTGATCACAGTATAACTGTCACTGGTGACGCTGGTTAGCCAGTTAGTTATTTAGGTTCCCCGTCAGGTTTTTATATAGCGTCAGGTACCCCCATATAATACCTAATAAAGGTTTTAACCCCCTGATTGCCCCTAGTTAACCCTTTCACCAGTGATCACCGTATAACTGTTACGGGTGACGCTGGTTAGATAGTTTGTTTTTTATACTGTCAGGGCACCCGCCATTTATTACCCAATAACGGTTTAACCCCCTGATCGCCCGGCGGGTGATATCAATTAGGTTTTAGGGTCAAATAAGGTCTGCGTCGCCCCAGGTTAGTGCCAGCACCGCAAACACCCACGCACAAAGCATACACCTCCCTTAGTGGTACAGTATCTGAACAGATCAATATCTGATCTGATCAGATCTATACTAGCGTCCCAGCAGTTTAGGGTTCCAAAAAAACGCATTGTTAGCGGCATCAGCCCAGATACCTGCTAGCACCTGCGTTTTCCCCCTCCGCCCAGCCCAGCCCAGCCCACCCAAGTGCAGTATTGATCGATCACTGTCATTTAGAAAACACTAAGCACACATAACTGCAGCGTTCGCAGAGTCAGGCCTGATCCCTGCGATCGCTAACAGTTTTTTTGTGGTAGCGTTTTGATTCAGTCGCTAACAGTCAGGAGCTTTTTTACCTGTAAATCTCAAAAAAATAAAAAAATAGTTGTCGTTTTATTGTTCTCTCTCTATTGTTGCTCTTTTTTTACTCCATTCTATTCTGCAATGTTTTATTATGTTTTATCATGCTTGCTTTTCAGGTATGTAATTTTGTTTACTGTGTTTTAGTGTTAACCATTTTTTTGTTTTCAGGTGCGCCATTCAGTTGCAGCGCGGATTTATTTATCTTGACAGCAACAGTGTTTGCTCCCACGATACATAAAGACGCGACTCCAACACTGTAGGAGGTGATTTCACCACCACAGTTAAAAAAAAGAGCATATATGCCGAAGCATGGGGGCAGCAGGGGGGGGGGAGCGATTGGCTCCTAATGCTGCGTACATACGGTCGAAATTCCGACGGAGCCTTGCCCCGTGGAAAAGTGCAACCGTGTGTACATGGCATAACTTTTGTGGGAGGATGCCCCCATGCTTCGGCATATATAAATGGTGCATGTATGCCCATCATTAGAAGTGGGTGGATGAAGGGAGGTATTCTAATGGTGGGCATACCCACCAATCAATCTCTTTTTTTCGTTCAGCCAAGAGGCTGCATGAAAAATAAAGATTACAATATATGTCCAGTATGTTGCTGGACTTTGAATGGTTATACCAGAATGATGCCTGCAGGTTTAGGTATCATCTTGGTATCATTCTTTTCAGCCAGTGATCGGCTTTCATGTAAAAGCAATTCTAGCGGGTAATTAGCCTCTAGACTGCTTTTACAAGCAGTGGGAGGGAATGTCCCCCCTCCCGGATATAAACCGCGCCATTGGGAAATTGGGAAAGCGTTTTATCACACCGATCTTGGTGTGGTCAGATGCTTTGAGGGCAGAGGAAAGATCTAGGGTCTAACAGACCCCAATTTTTTCAAAAAAAGAGTACCTGTCACTGCCTATTGCTATCATAGGGGATATTTACATTCCGTGAGATAACAATAAAAATGATAACAAAAGAAAAAAATGGAGGGAACAGTTTTAAAATAAAATAAAAAAGCTAAATAAATAAAAAAAATAAAAAAAAAAAAAAAAAGCACCCCTGCCCCCTCTTCTCTTGCGCAAAGGCGAACACAATCGTTGGTCTGGCGTCATACGTAAACAGCAATTGCACCATGCATGTGAGGTATCACCGCGAAGGTCAGATCGAGGGCAGTAATTTTAGCAGTAGACCTCCTCCGTGAATCTAATGTGGTATCATGTAAAGGCTTTTAAAAATGTATGTAGTTTGTCGCCACTGCGTGTTTGTGCGCAATTTCAAAGCATGTCCTGTTTGGTATCCATGTACTCGGCCTAAGATCATATTTTTATTTCATCAAAAATTTGAGCAATGTAGTGTGTTTTAGTGCATTAAAATAAAAAAAAGTGTATTTTTTCCACAAAAAAATGCGTTTGAAAAATCGCTGCGCAAATACTGTGTGGAAAAAAAAAATGCAACACCCACCATTTTAATCTGTAGGGCCTTTGCTTTAACAATATATATAGTGTTTGGGGGTTCAACGTAATTTTCTTGCAAAAAAAAATATGTTTTCATGTAAACAAAAAGTGTCAGAAAAGGCTTTGTCTACAAGTGGTTAGAAGAGTGGGTGACGTGTGACATAGGCTTCTAAATGTTGTGCATAAAATGCCAGGACAGTTCAAACCCCCCCAAATGACCCCATTTTGGAAAGTAGACACCCCAAGCTATTTGCTGAGAGCAATGTTGAGCCCATTAAATTTTTTTTTTTTTTGTCCCAAGAGATTGAATAATGAAAAAAAAAAATATATATATTTTTTTTACAAAAAGTTGTCACTAAATGATATATTGCTCAAACATTTCATGGGCATATGTAGAAATACACCCCAAAATACATTCTGTTGCTTCTCCTGAGTACGGGGATACCACATGTGTGGGACTTTTTGGGAGCCTAGCCGCGTACGTCACCCCAAAAACCAAGCACCGCCTTCAGGCTTTCTAAGGGTGTAATTTTTTTATTTCACTTCTCACTGCCAATCACAGTTTCGGAGGCCATGGAATGCCCAGATGGCATAAAACCCCCCAAAATGACCCCATTTTGGAAAGTAGACACCCCAAGCTATTTGCTGAGAGGTATGGTGAGTATTTTGCAGATCTCGCTTTTTGTCACAAAGTTTTGAAAATTGAAAAAAGAAAAAAAATATTTTTTTTTCTTTACTTTCTTCATTTTCAAAAACAAATGAGAGCTGTAAAATACTCACCATGCCTCTCAGCAAATAGCTTGGGGTGTCTACTTTCCAAAATGGGGTCATTTGGGGGGGTTTTGTGCTATTTTGGCATTTTATGGCCTTCGAAACTGTGATAGGTAGTGAGGAGTGAAATCAAAAATTTGCACCCTTAGAAATCCTGAAGACGGTGCTTGGGTTTCGGGGCCCCGTACGCGGCTAGGCTCCCAAAAAGTCCCACATATGTGGTATCCCCATACTCAGGAGAAGCAGCAAAATGTATTTTGGGGTGCAATTCCACATATAACTATGGCATGTGTGAGCAATATATCATTTAGTGACAACTTTTTTTTATTTTTTTTTTATTTTTTATTTTTTGTCTTTATTCAATCACTTGGGACTAAAAAAAAAAAATATTCAATGGGCTCAACATGCCTCTCAGCAAATAGCTTGGGGTGTCTACTTTCCAAAATGGGGTCATTTGGGGGGGTTTTGTACTTCCCTGCCATTTTAGCACCTCAAGAAATGAGATAGGCAGTCATAAATTAAAAGCGGTGTAAATTCCAGAAAATGTACTCTAGTTTGTAGACGCTATAACTTTTGCGCAAACCAATAAATATACGCTTATTGGCATTTTTTTTACTAAAGACATGTGGCTAAATACATTTTGGCCCAAATGTTTGATTAAAATTGAGTTTATTGGATTTTTCTTATAACAAAAAGTAGAAAAATATCTTTTTTTTTTCAAAATTTGCAGTCTTTTTCCGTTTATAGCGCAAAAAATAAAAATCACAGAGGCAATCAAATACCATCAAAATAAAGCTCTATTTGTGGGAAGAAAAGGACGCCAATTTCGTTTGGGTACAACATTGCATGACCGCGCAATTACCAGTTAAAGCAGTGCAGTGCGAAATTGAAAAAAGACCTCTGGTCCTTTGGCTGCCAAATGGTCCGGGGCTGAAGTGGTTAAAAAGGGGATTAACTCCAGAGATAAAACGATAATTCTCCCGCTCTACAAGACTCTGGTCCAGCCTCACCTGGAGTATGCTGTCCAGTTTTGGGCACCAGTCCTCAGGAAGGATGTGCTGGAAATAAAGCGAGTACAGAGGATGGCAACAAAAATAATAAAGGGACTGGAGGACATTAGTTATAAATAAAGGTTAAGAGCACTGAACTTATTCTCTCTGGAGAAGAGACGCTTGAGAGGGGATATGATTTAAATTTAGAAATACCATACTGATGACCCCACAATAGAGATAAAACTTTTCCATGGAAGGGAATTTAATAAGACACGTGGCCACTCATTAAAATTAGAAAAAAAGAGAGTTCTTTACTGTAAGAAAGAAAAAAAAAAAGGAAATAAGACCGCGCTAGACTCTATTCTAATCCCTAACAATTACACAGGCTGCTGCTCAAGGTGGGATACGCACACTGATAATAGATTTGTAATAAAGAGCTGCGCCAATTATGCTAAAACATAAAAAAAAAAATAAATACACTTCAGTAAGTACAAATAAAAATACCTACAATAATTTTAGATGTGAACCCAGATATGACACGAGGTTATGAACATAAAACGAAAACCAAAGTAAATGGTCATGTATTAAAGTTCGTGTAGCAATAACATTTGCTCAATGGATATAGATAAAAGTCCTCTGGCAGCAAAAAGGATGATAATGACACTGCACCCATCCAAACGTGACTCAGATTGTACACCTCGGTGACTTGCATGTACAGTTGGTGAAAAGTACCCGACACCCTAGATCACAATGTGCTTACCAGACGGTAAAGCAGATAAAGCTTTTAGTGGGAGCCAATCAGCAAACTGATGTGAGTGTCCCTGGCTTCTCTCTCTCCCGATCCACAGCCTCCACCAATTATAGTTATGGGGTGTTACACTTCCATATGCTCATTGGGATCCTTTCCGGTCACACCGGTCTGTGAAGAGACGATCTGAAGCTCTTTACGGTCACACCGGTCTGTAATACCATCTGGAATCTCTTAGATCAGTGGGGGATGGGGACCAGGAGGTGGCAACATATCAGGTGATATCAGAGAATCCTCTCTGTACAGAGAGGAGGAGAGGCGAAGTCTGGAGTCTTTACTGTAAGAGCGGCAAGGATGTGGAATTCTCTTCCACAGGTGGTGGTTTCAGCGGGGGGCATCGGTAGTTTCAAAAAACTGTTAGATAAGCACCTGAACGACCGCAACATACAGGGATATACAATGTAATACTGACATATAATTACACACATAGGTTGGACTTGATGGACTTGTGTCTTTTTTCAACCTCACCTACTATGTAACTATGTAACTATGTATGAAAACAAAAAATAAAAAAATAAATAAAAATGAAGAAATGGAAAATGAAGGGAAATTTATAATTTTAGAGTTGTCACCAAAACAAAAAGGTAAGGGGGAACTTTTTCATACGGGACACCTGTTACAGTAAGGAATGTCTAAAGCTGCGTACACACTATACTCGGGTGGTTCCTGGGAAACCCCCTGTCCGCAACTCACCTGTTCACCCCCTATCCGCAACTCACCTCTTCACCCCTTGTCCTCAACTCACCTCTACAACCCTTGTCCGCAACTCCCCTCTTCACCCCCTGTCCGTAACTCACCTCTTCACCCCCTGTCCCCAACTCACCTCTTCATCCCTTGTCCGCAACTCAAATCTTCACCCATTGTCCGCAACTCACTTGTTCACCCCCAGTCTGCAACTCACCTCTTCACCCCCTGTCTGCAACTCTCCTCTTTACCCCCTGTCTGCAACTCCCCTCTTCACCCCCTGTCTGTAACTCACCTCTTCACCCCCTGTCCCCAACTCACCTCTTCATCCCTTGTCCGCAACTCAAATCTTCACCCATTGTCCGCAACTCACTTGTTCACCCCCAGTCTGCAACTCACCTCTTCACCCCCTGTCTGCAACTCTCCTCTTTACCCCCTGTCTGCAACTCACCTCTTCACCCCCTGTCCGCAGCTCACCTCTTCACCCCTGTCCGCAACTCACCTCTTCACCCCTGTCCGCAACTCACCTCTTCACCTCCTGTTCGCAACTCACCTCTTCACCCCTTGTCCGTAACTCACCTCTTCATCCCCTCTCCGCAACTCACCTCTTCACCCCATGTCCGCAACTCCCCTCTTTACCCCCTGTCCACAGCTCACCTTTTCACCCCCTTTCCACAACTCACCTCTTCACCCCTTATCCGCAACTCACCTCTTCACCCCCTGTGCGTAACTCACCTCTTCACCCCCAGTCCGTAACTCACCTCTTCACCCCCGGTCTGTAACTCACCTCTTCACCCTGTCTGTAACTCACCTCTTCACCCCCTGTCCGTAACTCACCTCTTCACCCCGTTTTGTAACTCACCTCTTAACCCCTTATCCGCAACTCACCTCTTCACCCCCAGTCCGTAACTCACCTCTTCACCCCCTGTCTGTAACTCACCTCTTCACCCTGTCTGTAACTCACCTCTTCACCCCCTGTCCGTAACTCACCTCTTCACCCCGTTTTGTAACTCACCTCTTTACCCCGTTTTGTAACGCACCTCTTCACCCCCTGTCTGTAACTAACTTCTGCACCCCCCATCCTTCTGCAAATCACATCTGCACCCCCTGTCTGCAATTCACCTATGCACGCCCCCTCTTTCATGACCGCAGCTCACTTCATCACACTCCCCCCCCCCCCCCCTTTTACAGCTCACCTCTGCACCCCTGGCCACAACTCACCTTTGCACCTTTTTCTACAGCTTATCTCTACAACCCCCCAACAGCTAAGCTTTGCATCTCTTTACTTTGCTCCCTAATTCTGCACCTTATTTATGACCTCTGTATCTCCTCAGCTTTGTATAAGCCCCCCCCCAAACCCCTTCTTTCTGGCTTTACCCACGCATTGTACAGCACTTCACCTCTTCACCCCTTGTCCGCAACTCACCTTTTCACCCCTTGTCCGCAACTCATCTCTTCACCCCCTGTCTGCAACTCACCTCTTCATCCCTGTCCGCAACTCACCTCTTCACCCCCTGTTCGCAACTCACCTCTTCACCCCCTGTTCGCAACTCACCTCTTCATCCCCTGTTCGCAACTCACCTCTACATCCCCTGTCCGTAACTCACCTCTTCACCCCCTGTTCGCAACTCACCTCTTCACCCCCTGTTCGCAACTCACCTCTTCACCCCCTGTTCTCAACTTACCTCTTCACCTCCTGTCCGCAACTCACCTCTTCACCCCCTGTTCGCAACTCACCTCCTTATCCCTGTCCGCAACTCACCTCTTCACTCCCTGTTCGCAACTCACCTCTTCACCCCCTGTTCGCAACTCACCTCTTCATCCCCTGTTCGTAACTCACCTCTTCATCCCCTCTCCGCAACTCACCTCTTCAACCCATGTCCGCAACTCACCTCTTCACCCCCTGTCCACTGCTCACCTCTTCGCCCCCTTTCCGCAACTCACCTCTTCACCCCCTATCCGCAACTCACCTCTTCACCCCCTGTCCGTAACTCACCTCTTCACCCCCTGTCTGTAACTCCCAACAGCTAAGCTTTGCATCTCTTTACTTTGCTCCCTAATTCTGCCCCTTATTTATGACCTCTGTATCTCCTCAGCTTTGCATAACCCCCCCCAACCCCCTTCTTTCTGGCTTTACCCACACAGTGTACAGCACTTGTGGCTGCAGCTCTTTCCACTTGCCAGTGGCAGCCGCGGGATCATCAGGCACGGGGGTCGCCATCTGGACACCTCTAACTCAGCATGCCCCACCTCCTGCCCATGAACACACAGCGCCGGGCAACTGTCTCTCCATTGTTTCGGTGCAGCAGCTGGGAGATTCTGTGGAAGCCAAAGGGAGAGATTTGCTCCGGGCTGTCACTTGTAAGCACAGAACTGAGGCTTCTGTGTTTTCTAGTAACAGTAGACAGTGGTGAGCACACCCGCACTGAGCCTAGATGTCACAAAGGAGGGTATGCAGAGCCTCCATCAGTGGCTTAGAGTGCGGTCAGTTACCGGCCGTTTATGGGTGCCAGTCCCTGACCAAGTCACCCCCCTCCCTCCCTCCCTGGCCAAGTGCCGCCCTAGGCCTGGGCCTTGTCGGCCTAGGCCAAGAAACAGCACTGCTACTACCCCCAGGTCATGTAAAATAAACCCTTAGTGGCCTAGTAGGTGTTTATTCTGAGTGCCCCAGTTTACTTGCTTTGGTTAAAAGCTCCTGGGCACATACTTCTATCAAGCAGTCCATAGTAGGGAAGGACCAAAGGCTATTTTTCTCTTCAAAATGGGAACAGTTGGAAGGTATGCAATGGCAAGCATTCCAGAACTCACCCAATTGTTCTGCCAGATGTTTCCCTCTATCTGCAGAAATCACTCGTTCATCCTCCATGTCACATTTGTTACCAACCAATATTACTTGGGCATTGTCCCATGAATATGTTTTGATTTGCGTTGACCTGAAATAAGAAGTAGCATGTTAAGGATTGTTGAAACGCATTCAACGCCTACTGAGACAATGATTTGCATACAGAAATTGGATACACAATGTGATAGCCAGATGTTTGTGGAGAAAAATGGCAGCAATGCTATGATCTCACCATTTCCATGTTTTTCAGCTCTGGAAAATGCACTTTGTACAAAAAAATCAATGTTAACTTATATGCTTTATATAATATATACCGGTATAGAAAAATTAGATTTTTTCTCTGACCTTTATTTTCTACCTTTAGTCAAATCAATAAGATTAAAAAAAAACACATACTACAACTACATATAAATTTTGGAAGAAATACTGCGCCAAAACTCAAGCAAAAAAGTAGCTGCTAGCACAACAATCAGACTCAATTGTATACAGACATGGAATTATAAAGTGCAGCGCTTATGTGAAAAGAAAATTGCAAACGTGAAATAATGGGAAATGTGTCCCTAAAGTGCAACAATGAGAAATGAGTGTTCCTGTTTTGCATAAAGCCGCATAGAGGATTCAGACCCTATGGGCGGAGATGCGTAGCAGGTGTGTTAATAATAATCACTCATATCTCTAATATAGAGTGAGAAAATTAAGTGATCAATTGTGATGAGATGGCCCAACGATAAGGAGGGTCACTTTCTCATAAAGTGAAGAAACCAAACTAAAACAAAATATAATAAAAATGTATGCAACCCTGTCTCCTAATATTAGGTTCAAAGTGCGTTCTAATAAGCCCTGTAAGGGCAGGCTGTGCGAATTTATATCACAAATAGCAAATGTAGCAAATAGGGTGTAGCGACAAAATGTGCGACTTATCTTGACTTAAAAATCGCATGAAACTGTGATCAATGGATACAAACTCAAAGAAAAAATAATAAAATTGGAGAAGTGTGGACCGTTAGGCCATCCCAACGGGCTAACACGAAACCACTTAGATAAACAGGAAATAGCTGTTCTAGTCTGCTGTTCACAATTGTGATATTATTCATAAAACAAAAAGACAGTCCTAAAATCGCTATATTCAACTTAAAACATTGCTAGATATTTGCCTAAAACGACAGGAGTTCTCACTGTCAAACAGAATGTGCTATTTCAGAAAACACATATAAAGAGCAGTCATGCGATTTTACCAGAACGTATATAGAGATGGCAGATATATATCGTTCTATTTGGAGACAAATATATGGATTTTAAAGTCAACCAATCTTGATGGCTATAGTAGGTTATGTTCACGGAATATGGTTCCAAGGGTATATTCCTCTTTGTAATGTTCAATCGGTTGGCTGTGTTCTACCAGTGATGTAGTGCTAGTTCACAGTCAGCCGTGAATGGAACTTTTTTTTGGAGATGTAATTGCAAGGGGGACTGGTAGTACAGTCTCCGGATGGTAACCAATGGTGGTGGCCAATTCTGACTTGGAGGGGAATCAACTTTCTCCTTAGCATAGAATATGGAATGATCGAGATACTCTTACCAGAGTTGGTGGACTCACAGACCTCTCGGTGGTGAGTCAAACAGGCATGTTACCGGATCCACCGGATATCAAGGGGAGAGATGTGTCCTTTGGAGGTTTTTCCGTTTGCTGCAGCTGAAGGAGTCTCCAATACTCACCCCCGGCAGACTCTCCAATTTCCAAGGCAGAGAGGTGAAGGGACTCTGGGAGATGTTCTCTAATGTGGGTAGCTCACAAAGGAGGGAGAAAAGAAGGGCAAAAAACAAGGAGAGAAACTCCTCATGGTGTATTACCAAAAGACAAAAAGGGGTTTTATTTGAGATTTTGCAATCACAAACAGAAAGTAAAATATTTAAAAAAGCTTTTTTAAAAAAATCAGGTAGTTAAGGCAAGCATTTAACCCAGGGTTAAATGCTTGCCTTAAGTACCTGATTTTTGCGCCTTTTTAAAAAAAGCTTTTTTAAATATTTTACTTTCTGTTTGTGATTGCAAAATCTCAAATAAAACCCCTTTTTGTCTTTTGGTAATACACCATGAGGAGTTTCTCTCCTTGTTTTTTGCCCTTCTTTTCTCCCTCCTTTGTGAGCTACCCACATTAGAGAACATCTCCCAGAGTCCCTTCACCTCTCTGCCTTGGAAATTGGAGAGTCTGCCGGGGGTGAGTATTGGAGACTCCTTCAGCTGCAGCAAACGGAAAAACCTCCAAAGGACACATCTCTCCCCTTGATATCCGGTGGATCCGGTAACATGCCTGTTTGACTCACCACCGAGAGGTCTGTGAGTCCACCAACTCTGGTAAGAGTATCTCGATCATTCCATATTCTATGCTAAGGAGAAAGTTGATTCCCCTCCAAGTCAGAATTGGCCACCACCATTGGTTACCATCCGGAGACTGTACTACCAGTCCCCCTTGCAATTACATCTCCAAAAAAAAGTTCCATTCACGGCTGACTGTGAACTAGCACTACATCACTGGTAGAACACAGCCAACCGATTGAACATTACAAAGAGGAATATACCCTTGGAACCATATTCCGTCAACATAACCTACTATAGCCATCAAGATTGGTTGACTTTAAAATCCATATATTTGTCTCCAAATAGAACGATATATATCTGCCATCTCTATATACGTTCTGGTAAAATCGCATGACTGCTCTTTATATGTGTTTTCTGAAATAGCACATTCTGTTTGACAGTGAGAACTCCTGTCGTTTTAGGCAAATATCTAGCAATGTTCTAAGTTGAATATAGCGATTTTAGGACTGTCTTTTTGTTTTATGAATAATATCACAATTGTGTACAGCAGACTAGAACTTAGCTATTTCCTGTTTATCTAAGTGGTTTCGTGTTAGCCCGTTGGGATGGCCTAACGGTCCACACTTCTCCAATTTTATTATTTTTTCTTTGAGTTTGTATCCATTGATCACAGTTTCATGCGATTTTTAAGTCAAGATAAGTCGCACATTTTGTCGCTACACCCTATTTGCTACATTTGCTATTTGTGATATAAATTCGCACAGCCTGCCCTTACAGGGCTTATTAGAACGCACTTTGAACCTAATATTAGGAGACAGGGTTGCATACATTTTTATTATATTTTGTTTTAGTTTGGTTTCTTCACTTTATGAGAAAGTGACCCTCCTTATCGTTGAGCCATCTCATCACAATTGATCACTTAATTTTCTCACTCTATATTAGAGATATGAGTGATTATTATTAACACACCTGCTACGCATCTCCGCCCATAGGGTCTGAATCCTCTATGCGGCTTTATGCAAAACAGGAACACTCATTTCTCATTGTTGCACTTTAGGGACACATTTCCCATTATTTCACGTTTGCAATTTTCTTTTCACATAAGCGCTGCACTTTATAATTCCATACAACTACATATACACTATATTATTATATAATGTTATTTATAATAAACGTGTTCTATCGGGTTGAGGTTCGGACTCTGTGCAGGCCAGTTAAGTTCCTCCACCCCAAACTTGCTCATCCATTTCTTTAAGGACCTTGTTTGTGCACTGGTGCGCAGTCATGTTGGAACAGAAAGGGGGCATCCCAAACTGCTCTGACAAAGTTTGGAGCATGAAATTGTCCAAAATGTCTTGGTATGCTGATGCCTTAAAGTAGTTGTAAAGGCAGAAGATTTTTTATCTTAATGCATTCAAAATGAATAAGTTGGTTAAACGAAACATGTCAGGGACTTGGCTGTACGGCGATCATCTGCAGTAAAGCTTGAGACTGGGAGCTGGACGTGGAGACGGATTATTATTGCTGCAATCAGGCATCGAGGAAGGGGTGAGATTCAAACAAACACCGCTGTGCCTGCACACCTCGAGTCCGCCGTGACTGCAATCCATTGAGTGTGAAGTTAAAGAGGAAGTAACAGTTTTAATAGTAGGCCATAATGTGCATAAGGTAAAGGCCAATACCCCTGGGGGATGCTTGGAGTAAAGATAGACACTTTAAAACGATGTATGCATGTGAGAAGGTAAACGTTTATTCAAAAATGTACACAGTGAACAAGGGAATGCTCAGAAGGCATGGTATGTTTACAATTGAGGATACAATCAGTTGATACAGTTTATAACATGTCAAAAGAGCAGAAACATACAAAGCATTATGACAGAGGTATAAACTTGCTAGGTACATAAGGTAAGGAAGATGCCAACATGTTTCGGACTGTGGTCCTTTGTCAAGGCAATTTGTATCCTTAGAAACTCATCTGAATAGATGAAAGGTCATATAATTAGTCTCAATATATCAATACATTATATTTGCACTGGAGAAAATCTATATTGCTGGAGGAGATTTATCTCAAAAAGAGGAAAAAACACAATGAGGTACTCACATGTCCTGCCAAAGCTCAATTGTTTGTCATATGGAAAAGCCACTGAGCGTGGGATCCAGGGAATCAAGGGTGTATGTAGTAAAAACAGAGTGTACCTATACACTGGGGTATAGGAAACCTGCTGAGAACCCCCTCAGAATACAAGGTCCAACATACAGGGTTTAGGGCTGAAAGCGGGTGGGTCACTGTAAAAATAAAGTAAAATGGAAATAATCAAAAACTAGAAAAACAAAGTAAGAGTATCTGGCTACAAAAGAGTAGACCTAGTATTTACCTGAGTATAGTTTGTTTAGTATAGTTTAGTATCAGGTAAATACTAGGTCTACTCTTTTGTAGCCAGATACTCTTACTTTGTTTTTCTAGTTTTTGATTATTTCCATTTTACTTTATTTTTACAGTGACACACTCGCTGACCCACTGTGTTCAATACAGGACTTGGGCTTTCAGCCCTAAACCCTGTATGTTGGACCTTGTATTCTGAGGGGGTTCTCAGCAGGTTTCCTATACCCCAGTGTATAGGTACACTCTGTTTTTACTACATACACCCTTGATTCCCTGGATCCCACGCTCAGTGGCTTTTCCATATGACAAACAATTGAGCTTTGGCAGGACATGTGAGTACCTCATTGTGTTTTTTCCTCTTTTTGAGATAAATCTCCTCCAGCAATATAGATTTTCTCCAGTGCAAATATAATGTATTGATATATTGAGACTAATTATATGACCTTTCATCTATTCAGATGAGTTTCTAAGGATACAAATTGCCTTGACAAAGGACCACAGTCCGAAACATGTTGGCATCTTCCTTACCTTATGTACCTAGCAAGTTTATACCTCTGTCATAATGCTTTGTATGTTTCTGCTCTTTTGACATGTTATAAACTGTATCAACTGATTGTATCCTCAATTGTAAACATACCATGCCTTCTGAGCATTCCCTTGTTCACTGTGTACATTTTTGAATAAACGTTTACCTTCTCACATGCATACATCGTTTTAAAGTGTCTATCTTTACTCCAAGCATCCCCCAGGGGTATTGGCCTTTACCTTATGCACATTATGGCCTACTATTAAAACTGTTATACAATTCTGGGATGCGATAGACCATTTGTTGTCCCACCTACTTGCCCACCAAAACAATTTTAAAGAGGAAGTAAAGCCGTTTTTTTTTTTATTAAAATAGGAACCTGCAAGGCAAAGGCTTGACTTACCTGAGAACGAAGCCCCGTAGCGGTCTACATCCACGATCTTCGGCGTGGATGTAGCCAACCATGTAGGTTTAGGAGATATTTATTGGACCTACAGGTAAGCCTTAATCTAGGCTTACCTGTAGGTCAAAGTGGTCCCAGAGGGTTTACTTCCACTTTCAGGACTATAATTTGCTGTGGTCTGCTGACTTTTTATTGTGGAAATGTGAGTGTAAAGGTTGAAGCTTTTTCAGTGAATGAATAAATTGATTTATACGATTTACACTATTGGAGCACCTTATTTTATTTACATGTGGAGAATTTCTGTATATACACAGTGGATATTGTGTGATTCGTCTTGACACCTGCTTACATGGTTTTTAAAGCGCTTTTTGTCGGTGAGTGCATTTCGTAAGGGAGAGGAGTCACCTGTCACTGTGGTGTGGTGGAAGGAACAAGAAGATATTTTACAGATTATTTCAACAGACATTGTGGACACTATATGGACTTTTGATTTATTTATTTATGTATTTTTGTACTTATATATAATTTGACACTTTATTTTGTCACATATCACTGGGTGATATCGTTTTTATATATATTCGTTTACCACATGCACAGTTTCATTTTTAATTTTAATTTTATTTTTTTATACATATTCATTTTTGTGTGTGAGTTGAAATATTCACTATTTTTAGTTTTAAACGGTCACCATTGTGTAATTGTCAGAGCGCCATTATTTTTTCCTTGGATTGAGCACATTTTAAGGTTAAAAATACATTTTCATTTTAATGCATTCAATGCATTAAGATAAAAAACCTTCTGTGTATAGCACCCCCCCTCAGCTCCCCTCATACTTACCTGGGCCCCATCTCTATCCAGCGGTGTGCACAAATGCATCGGCCATACGGGACGCTCCCTCCTGATTGGCTGCAACACAGCAGCGGGACCACTGGCTCCAGCTGCTGTCAATCAAAGTCAGTTAGCCAATCAGGAGTGAGAGGGGGCAGGTCCAAACCATGGCTGAATGGACACAGGGAGTTCTGGCTTGGCACGGGTGCCCCCATAGCAAGCTGCTTGCTGTGGAGGCACTCGACAGGAGGGAGGGGCCAGGAGCACCAAATAGGTACCCGAGAAGAGGAGGATCCAGGCTGCTCTGTGCAAAATTATTTTACAGAGCAAGTAAGAATAAAATGTTTGTTATTTTTAAAGAAAAAAAAATGAGACTTTTGTATCACTTTAAGAGTTCCCTTCATTGGAACTAAGGGGCCAAGCCCAACCCCTTAAAAACAACCTCACACCATAATTCCCCCTCCACCAAATGATTTGGATCAGTGCACAAAGCAAGGTCCATATAAACTTAGATGAGCGAGTTTGGGGTGAACTTGACTGGCCTGCACCTGTCTTGACATCAATCTGATAGAACACCTTTGGGATGAATTAGAGCGGAGACTGCGAGCCAGGCCTTCTGGTCCACATCAGAGCCTGACCTTACAAATGTGCTTCTGGAAGAATGGTCAAAAATTCCCATAGACACACTCCTAAACCTTGTGTACAGCCTTCCCAGAAGAGTTGAAGCAGGCATAACTGTAAAGGGTGGGCCAACTCAATATTGAACCCTGCGGACTAATGCCCCGTACACACGGTCGAAAATTCTGACGAAAATGTTGTCGGAAAATCCGATCGTGTGTGGGCTCTATCGGACTTTTTCCGTCTGAGTTTCCGATGGAAAAAGTTTGAGAGCTGGATCTAAAATTTTCCGACAACAAAATACGATCGGGCTTTTTCCAATCGTATGTAGACAATTCCGATGGACAAAGTGCCACGCATGCTCAGAATAAATTACGACACAAAAGCTATTGACTACTGGCCTCTTTATAATCCTGACAAGACAAGTTTGGGCCAAAATCTGTCGTAAAAAATACGACAGATTTTGTCGTCGGGATCTCTGACCGTGTGTACGGGGCATAAGACTGGGATGCCAATCAAGTTCATTTGTGTGTAAAGGCAGGTGTCACAATAATTTTGGTAATACAGTGTACATAGTAAAAGAAAATGATTTCTTGTCAATTTTATTTTAGTTTTTATTTTAAATTGATAAATTTTTAAATTGTAGTTTTATATGTGTTTACATTCTATTATGTGTATATATAATGTAAATTTGACAAACAAAGAAGATTTTTTGACCATACTTCTCTTGTGACGAATCCGATTAACGAATCATTCGAATCGAACGAATCCGAAAAACAACGAAAATCCGAAAAAAAACAAATTAGAAACAACGAATGCACTAATGAAGAAAATCCGAAAAACGAAAACGAACGAAAAAATTCGTACATTCGTACCTTTTTTTTCGATTCGTAACTTTTTTTTTTTTTTTTTCGATTCGTAACTTTTTTTTTTTTATTCGATTCGTAACTTTTTTTTTTTTTTTTTTTCGATTTGTAATTTTCCGTGTCTCTATTGAACAAAAAAATTCGTACATTCGTAACTTTTTTTTCGATTCGTAACTTTTTTTTTTCGATTCGTAACTTTTTTTTTCGATTCGTAAATTATTAAAATGTAATAATAGCATACACATTACATAAAATTATGAATTATGCTCCGATTACGAATGTTACGAATGTACGAATAAATACGAATGCGTCCGAAAATTAAACTAACGAAAAAACGAATCAATGAAAAAATAACTCTTACGAATGTACGAATCGTTACGAATCCGAACACTGACGACTTAAGAATGTACGAATCGTTACGAATCAACGGAAACGAAAAAAAGGAAACGAAAAAAAACTAATTTTTTTCGGAAACGAAAAAAACGAAACGAAAATAAACACATTTTTTTGTTGTGCACATGTCTACTGCTGGTATTTACAGTCCCTCTGGATACAATGCCTTTCCAGCAAGCAGTCACAGTGCCACCTTGTGTTTAGCTTACACAGAAAGATCCAGCATTCTTTTCTGGCTAAGTTCACAACAGCTTAAGTGCTCTGATCTTCCATTCAGGATTACAGTTTTCTTAAAGTGTTAGCTGAAGACCACAAGATTCATCTTTACTACGGAGTTACTGTTAACCTCCTTTTGCTCTTCCTCATCCTTTCACAACAGACTATTGTTGCCTAATAAAGGTGATCCTTCAGGTAGCTGGCCTCTGTTTAGAAGGAGCCAATCAAGCCACGGTTAGGCCCCTTTCACACTGGGGCGTTTTTCATGCGGTGCAGCGCTAAAAATAGCGCCTGTTCACCGCATGAAAAAATCCTGCCCCATTCACTCCAGTGTGAAAGCCGGCGGGCTTTCACACTGGAGCGGTGCGCTAGCAGGATGACAAAAAAAGTCCTGCTAGCAGCATCTTTGGAGCGGGATAGGAGCGGTGTGTTCACCGCTCCTATACCGCTCCTTCCCATTGATTACAATGGGAGACCGCCGTAAAACCGCGGCAATACCGCGGTTACCGCGGCAATACCGCGTGCTCTGCGGGGGGTGTTTAACCCTTTTTCGGCCGCTCGCGGGGGGTAAAACCGCACCGCGAGCGGCCGAAAACCGCGGTGAAAACGACGGTAAAGCAGCGCTAAATATAGCGCTGCTTTACCGTCACTGCGGATCACCGCCCCAGTGTGAAAGGGGCCTTATAATTGTTCTTACTAAATGTTTGTTATTTGCCTTGTTGTGGGCCTGTGGGTTGAGGTACAGGGAGGAGAGGTTTGATAGAGCTAAAAAAGGGTCAGTCCTCTGACTCTCTACTACCTGTTCACATAGGTATCAATAGTGTGAGCTGAGGTTCCTGTTGTGTTCAACTGCACTGTGTTTCCCTGAATCATTAATAGTAATTTGTCACTCAAACTAAGATTTTCATCTGAAGTAGATGTTTATGCTATATATATATATATATATATATATATATATATATATATATATATATATATATATATAGATATATTTCTTTGTGTCACTTTGTCTCAGTAAACATACCTTCTGGTTTACCACAGTTGTGTTTCCTCTCTACTGGTGTTTTGCACTAATATTGCAGAGTAGGTGTGCCAGAGGGGTTGGGGCTGTTCTTTGGGTTGAGAGGCAGAGTGTGGATCCAAATATACTTAAGCAGCTCCTTCGGGAGTAGTGCTACACAAACACACAGAAATTTGTACACAGACAGCAATCTGCCTGTTTTTTCTCCTTGAAATCAACTCTGAGTTCAGGGAGAAAGAGCAGAGCGATCTTTTAGTAAAAGCAGCACACATTACACTTGATAAGCACATATTCATCCCCTTGATTGCCTCTTGATGCTAACCCTTTTCCAGGCAGTGTCATTAGTACAGTGTACAGTATTATCACTGATCACTGTATTAGTGTCACTAGCGATATCAGTGCCAGTTAGTGACCCTCCTAATAAACCCTGTTTTTCCGATGGAGTTCCGACGGAATTCCGCTCAAGCGTTCTTGCCTACACGCGATCACACCAAAGTCCGACTGTCTAGAACGTGGTGACGTACAACACGTACGACGGGACTAGAAAAAGGAAGTTCAATAGCCAGGAGCCAATAGTTGCCGTTTGGTACTTTCTTCAGAGCATGCATCGATTTTGGTCCGTCGGAACAGCATACAGACGAGCGGTTTTCCCGATAGGAATTGATTCCGTCGGAAAGATTTAAAATGTGTTCTATTTCTAGGTCCGTCAGAATTTTCAAAAAAAAAAGTCAGATGAGGCCCACACACGATCGGAATATCTGATGAAAAGATCCCGTCTGACTTTTTCTGCCGGAAAGTCCGACCGTGTGTACGCGGCATTAGCGCCAGGTTGCCTGTCATGCTATCACAGTCACACTATAAGTCGCTGATCACCACCATTACTAGAATAGTGTCTGTATTGATCAATATCTTGATCACGATCAAGACTATACTAGTGTCCCCAATACAGTGCAGTGTCCCCAAAAACTGTTTATTTTTTACCAAAGACATGTAGTAAAATACATTTTAGCTTAAATGTATGAAGAAATTTGATTTGATTGGATGTTTTCTAACGAAAAGTAGAAAATATATTTTTTCCCCCAAAATTTTTAGTCTTTTTTCATTTATATAATAAAAAAACAAAAAACTCAGTGTTGATCAAATACCCTCAAAATAAACCGCTATTTGTGTAAAGAAAAATGATAGAAAATGAATTTGGGTACAGTGTTGCATGACCGTGCAATTATCCGTTAAAGTAGTACAGTACTGAATAGCAAAAAATGCCCCCGGTCATGAGGGGGGGGGGGGGTAAAATGGTTGTTAAAGGGGTGTTCCAGTGGGAACATTTTTTTTTTATAGAGTCAGCAGCTAAAAAAAAAAGTAGCTGCTGACTTTTAATAAGGACACTAACCTTTCCAGGGCGCCTGCAATGTCGGCCGCCGAGGCCGACGCGTCCCTCGGCTCCCAGCACCGCCATCTGCCCACTGCCCCTTTCCTACTGCGCATGCGCGAGTCGCGCGCCGCTTTGTGAATGGGACACGCTGTGTTAGGAAACACACAGTTCCCAGAACAAAGCGCCCCATTACCCAGAAGACAACGCGAGGAGGAGAGAAGACCGAAGATCACCGCGGAGTAGGAAGACGCAGATTAGGAAGACTGCCTAGCAACAGGGGTTTCTGGTAAGGTAAAACATTATTTTTTTTCAAACTTTTTTTTTTTTTTTTTAGAATATTAATGCTGTTTTTTTTTTTTTTTTTAGGGTGGCCCTCCACTTTAATAAAATGGTATACTTTTTCATTTTGGAGCTGTGCAGCAATTGTGTTGGGTGTTTCTTTGTTTTTAGAGCTTTCAAAACCTCACAAACTAAAAACACAATTTAAATGACAAGATGGCAAGTGTAACAAACAGAATATTGTATAAGTCACGAACAAGTTAGGTTTACACAGGGGGTTGTTGTAAAATGCTGTGTAGCTGTCACCATGTTTGTAAATCACATTATTAATAATTACATTGCACAGTGTGAAACTGTTATTACAAATTCACTACAAGAAGAAAACTCTATAAATGTTAATGATTTCCCCACTGAGAAAAGTGTAATTAAATGATAGTCTTTCATGGTCCCGCTATTATTTTATCCTTGGACAGTGACAAGCAGCAAGAATAAAGGCGCTGCTCTTGGCACCACTAGTGTTGTATTCACATCAGAACTATTCTGTGTTGTTGCAGGGTTCTAAATCACTGGAGGGACAGAGTGGTGTTTAACTGGTGATTTCTAATAGCTACTAAAACCATGTAAAATGTTTTACAAGCTTTAACAAGTATTAATCTTTGAGACCTTTCCCTTGTGTACAGTCACACTGCCTCCATTTAAAAAAAGAATAACAAAGACTTTTGTGTTTTACTTTCCATTAGTGGTGGATAGTGGCCACTCTGACAAAAACTCTGTTCTCAAAATGATTACAGGGCAACATGTAGAGACTCAAATGATTTTTATTATGTGGTTCACTGAAGTGACTGATGTACTTTTTTGCTGTTTAATGGCTGTGAAAAAAAAAGAAAAAAGAAAAACGAAATGTTTCAACAGAATGGCTTACTCAGAAGTTGGGTGTGCAGCTACTGTCAGGCTTTAAAGTCAACCCCACTAATAGGGATCTTCCATAAAAGTATATGTAAACCATTACTGAATTAAATTTAGTTTGTTTAAACCAATGGTCTCCAAACTATGGTCCGGGGTCAGATGCAGCCCTTTGCTTGCTTTTATCCGTCCCTTGGTGAAGTATTTCATTCACTGACACCAACGAAGGGGCAGAGTTCCTACACCAATGATGGGGTATAATTTCTCCCAATTACACCAAGATGGGGCACGATTCCAGTTAGGCCGTGTTCACGCTAGCTGCGGACGCTACTTGTGGCAGGGGGTCCAGTGCGTACCGCGGCTGCCCCCGAGGTGTGTGAACAGGCTCCACCATGTTTCACTGGGAGGGTGTTCTTTGGGTGAGGTGATGTTTTGCGTTTGCGCCAGACATAGCATTTTCTTAGATGGCCAAAAAGTAAATTTTTACTCTCATCAGACCAGAGCACCTTTCTCCATACATTTTGGGAGTCTCCCACGTTTTTTTTGCAAACTCAAAACGTGGCATTTTGTTTTTTGCTGAAAGTAATTTCTTTCCAGTCTCTGCTGTGGAACTCTGAAGTTCTTCCAGGGTTACCTTAGGTCTCTGTGCTGCCTCTCTGATTAATGCCCTCCTTGCCCGCTCCATAAGTTTTGGTGTGCGGTTTGCTGTTGTGTCATGTCCTTTCCATTTGGTTATGATAGATTTGATAGTGCTCGTAGGGTTCAACATATTTTTTTATAACCTAACCCTGACTTGTACTTCTCAACAACATTGTCCCTTACATGTTTGGAGAGTTCCTTGGTCTTCATGGCAGTGTTTGGTTAGTGGTGCCTCTTGCTTAGGTGTTGCAGATTCTGGGGCCTTTCAAAAAGGTGTGTATATGTAATGACAGATCATCTGACACTTAGATTGCACACAGTTGGACATCATTTCACTACTTATGTGACTTCTGAAGGTAATTGGTTGCACCAGAGTTTTTTATGGGCTTCATAACAAAGGGGGTGAATACATACGCACATGCCAATTATCATTTTTTTATTTCTGAAAAATAGTTCTATGTATATATTTTTATAATTTTACTTCACCAACTTAGACTATTGTGTTCTGATCCATCACATATAATTCAGATTAAAAAAACATTGAACTAAAGGCTGTAATGTAACAAAATAGGTAAAAAGCTAAGGGGGGTGAATACTTTTGCAAGGCACTGTACCCATACACATTCACATAGGGGGGCGCGGGATCTGGGGGCCCCCTTGTTAAAGGGGGCTTCCAGATTTCAATAAGCCCCCCACCTGCAGACCCCCACAAACACCGGGCCAGGGTTGTGGGGAGGAGGCCCTTGTCCCCATCAACTGGTATGGTTCAGGAGGGGGGACACTCGCTCGTCCTCCTCTTTCCTTGCCTGCCAGGCTGCTTGCTTGGATAAGGGTCTGGTATGAATTGGGGGGGGGGGGGGGGGGGGGGGGCATGGCGATTTTTTTTTTTTTGGGCATGGAGTTCCCAATAAAATCTATGCCAGACCAGAAGGGCCTGGTATAGACTGGGGGGGGGGGCCCACCCCACCCCACCCCAATTTTGTCCTTGATTTTTTATCTATATCGCCAGGAGCCAGGAATACATTACAGCCATGGGCAAGTTTAAATGAAATGTTTTCCTTTTAGAAATGTAATTTTGCTGCGGCACTGTTCTACACATTGCACAGATGCGCCACTTAACAGGCAGATTAAGGGGTCCCCCAAAGGATCAATATTTAAAGGAATATTTCATTTTTATTGTTTCACTTTAAGCATTATTAAAATCACTGCTCCTGAAAAAACGGTTGTTTTGAAAAACTTTTTTTTTAACATTGATACATATCCCCTGGGGCGGTACCAAGGTCCCCGGGTTCCCACACACTTTTTATGGCAATAACTTGCATATAAGCCTTTAAAGTGGAAGTAAACCCTCCTATCGTTTTCAGCCAAGGAAGCTGCCATCTTGGCCTCTGTTCAATCTTCAACTGCCATGATGCTGCACATGTGATCAGTTATGACACCAGTCATTGGATGGTTTGACAGTTTGGTTGAAAGCATAGTCAATGTGACAGGTAGCATTTCCGGCATGCCATTTTTTTTTAAACCATTTAAATCAAAGTGTTTACTTCCGCTTTAAAATGAGCACTTTTGATTTTTCATGTTCGTGTCCCATAGACTTTAATAGGGTTCGCATGTTCGTTCAAACTTTTTGCCTGTTCGCATATTCTGGTGCGAACCGAACTGTAGGGGGTGTTCGGCTCATCCATAAAGTAAAGGTACCCCATGTGTAAGGCAGTGACCCTGTTCAAGGTGCCCAGCGTAGCCCTGAAGAATCCACCTCAGGGTAGGCCTTCTATGTGACTCACACTTGGCTCTCAACGAAGAGGGGACACGGAGGAGGTACCACACGCTTACCCCCTCTTTAAATATATATATACACTATATGCTCACATCCTGTCCATCTGTGGGAGTCCACAACTAAACTATATGAGCCATATAAGAATTTGTAAGGTATGTCTACCAGTGAAGTTGGAAGGTACATCTACCAGCTAGTATCACTTTTCGAGTTTGGTATTAAGGCCTTTAACACTAAATATCATTTGGGTTTCACAGTAATGATAATACAATATATAAATAGAAGCAATTTTTTACCTATTCAGATGCCTCCTACAGGTACAGTGTCTGCTAATCATCAGTTTCTGATACCCCACTGAGTGCCGGAGTCCAATTATTTCCTCAAGCATTTCTGACCCTGTAACATTTATTAAAACAAATGTCCTCTTTTGCTCACATAAAACTGTCTATCTATTAGACACTAAAGGATAATGAGGCAGCACAATTTCAGAATAGAGTTTCATGGCAGGACATGCTCTTTCCCCAGACTAAGAACTACACAATGGCTGCTCTTCGGTGCTCACTAATTATATATAAGAAATCAGACATTAAGGCCTTTCAGGCTGGAGAAGAATCACATAATTTGCCTGGAAGAGTGTCTAGAAATGAAAGCTATTTATGTAAACCTCCGAGTTTTAAAATGACAAATTGTTTGGTAAATTCTGTAATGCAAATAGCTAGATATTGCTGCGGGGGAATATCAGGCAAAGCAGGCCCTTATCAGACAAGTTCATGTTCTTTAATAGAAGCTCTTTTCCATTGCTTTCATATATCTCCCTTTGTCCAATCCCAATAGCTTGTCAGGAATTTATGAGAAATTCTCCTTGTACAAAGCTGCAGTTTATATCTGTCTTCTGAATTGCCTAGCAGGATTCATTTATCAAAAGTACTTTGCCAGCAATTTATTTTCCCTCTCCTTCCCCTGTCTGGATCTTTCTATATTTTTGCTGATTTTAAGCTTTTTATAAAAATACAAAAATACACATGTATGTAGTACATTCACAGTGCATTTTGTGACTTTAGCAACTTTCCATTTCTTCATAAACATTATAATGATAGTATGACATCTCTCTAATAGCAACTTCATGTCCCAGTGACAATGATAATCATGATCTACCTTCATCGCTGCACCCCCATTTACAACCACTTAAAGGGTAACTCCACTTTCGTGGGAAAAAACAATAGCAAATAAAGAAAAAATAATATAGAATATACAATTGCAACAAGTCATATTGTAATTGAATGTTCCCTCACTGAAGTTCACACCTCGGTTTATTGGGCCTTTCCGTATTCTTTGCAGGATTAACCCAGTGGCTTACACATTAGACCTTCCTTCTAATATACATAATTCGAATGTATTTCATGTCTCCTTATTAAAACCTTTGGTCTGCAACCGCTTTACCACCTCGGTGCCACATCCTCACCCTGTACAGGTTGAGAACCATGGGGAGTATGAAGTACAGTCCATTGTTGACTCCCGTAGGTTCCGTGAGCGCATGCAGTACCTGGTGCATTAGAAAGGGTGCGGTCCGGAGGAACGCTCTTGGGTTCTCGGAGGTACATGCCACTCAAGCCTGGTGGTACTCTGAGGGGGAGGGTTTGTTGAGGAGGGGGTACTGTCAGGGCTGGGCTCAGCCCTTCCTTCTCTGAGCTGGCCACTCAGCTGTCGGCTAATTGCCAGCTACTATCTCTCCACAGTTACTCAGCTGTTGATGATATCCTGCTCGTCAGTCCTGCCTACTTAAGCCGTCCAGTCCAGAGGTTCTCTGCCTCCGTCTTGGTCAACATCACAGAAACTATCTCCTGTGATCCTGTTCAAAACTTGCTTTGCTGACATCCCTTCTGGCTCCAGATCCTGCTTGCTGTTCCACTACATTGATCCTTGACTTCTGGCTTGGCTGACTATCCATTCCGGTTACTGAACTTTGGCTATGTTTTGACTACGTTTGTTCTTTTTACTTTTATAATTAAACAAGTGTGATTTAACTGTACTTCTGTCTCGGCCTGATTTCATGGTTTCTGACAGGGAGACAGTGGGGTGAGACGTTCTGTGCAGATGACAAGCCTCCTCCACTCAGCCGTTCTGTCCCACTTGACATCTGTGAGCAGGGGTGGGGAGTGGTCTGTCCTGTCATATACCGGCCCCTCATGTGACTCTGCAGCCCACACAGGCACTGTGATATAAAACCCAATGTCAGAGAGAGGCCACACAGACCCCTCTAAAACAGGGACGGGGTCGCAATTGCGACCCTGTAGCCCCTGATGCTACTCCCATGGTGGTATGTGTTAGGTAACAGCCACATGAATGGTAGGACCCAAGGTTTCTCAGCAGAACTTTGCCCAAAGCATCGCACTGCCTGTCCACACACGGACCCAGCCATCCATATGATGTAAAAGAAATTGTGATTCATCACACCAGGCCACCTGCTTCCATTGCATGGTCCAGTTCTGATGCTCATGTGCCCATTGTAGGTGCTTTTGCTGTGGTCACGGGTCAAAGTCTGTGGCTACGCAGCCCCATACATAACAAACTGATACCCATTTTTTCTGCTTTCAACACATTTCCCACCAACTTTCAAATGCCATTGTAATAAGATAATCAATGTTATTCACTTTACCTTTCAGTGGTCATAAAGTGTACCATCTTATATATTTTTGCACATATGGTTATATGGAAATACTATATCAAATGCAATAACCCTTTGTTTGTGTTCATTCTTATGCCGCGTACACACGTACGGACTTTTGCCGGCGGACCTAAGTCCAGCGGACAATCCGCTGGACTTTCCAGCTGGGTCCGCTGGACTAAAAAGCGAACGGACTTGACCACACACGGTCACGCTAAAAGTCCGACGGTTCACGCGATGACGTACAGCACGTACGACGGGACTAGAAAGCGAAAAATACTAGAAAAATACTTGCTACTGAGCATGCGTCCTTTTTGGTCCGCCGGACCATACTACACACGGCCGGATTGTCCGCCGGACTGCCAAGTCCAGCGGATAATTTTAAAACAAAACTTAAAACTTTAGTCCGCCGTACTTTGGCCAAAAAAAGTCCGCCGGCGCCCACACACGAGGGGATTATCCGCTCGACTTCGGTCCAGCGGATAATCCCGCGGGATAGTCCCTTCGTGTGTACGCGGCCTTACACAAACCCCATATTGGACTTAATATTAACTCAATTCCTGCAAAACAGAATGCAACAAAGCATCCTGCAGATAGCCAGGAATATAAATCCACTTTCATGAATGCTAATTTACAACTGGATTGATGGACTTCTAAATTAGATATTTTTCTCATACAGCTGTACCTCTATTTATCTAGCTGTTTTTCAACAGTCCAAATCCGTGCCAGATAATACATAGACTGTGACTATATCCAGGATAATGACTCTTCCTCTTTGTGTGTCATATATATAGCTAGCCTCACACAGCTCAATGAGAGAAAATCAATCAATTCCCCATCCACAATAAACAGCGGAGAAATCTCCACCGCCTGCCATTGTATTTAGCAGCTGTGGCACTCGCGGCAGTCTAAATTTAGTGCCGCTGTCAAACAGTGCCTGCATCAGATAGTATGCAGTCACAGTTTGGCTGATAATTTTCCACCTAGCGCAGTCAATTTTTAAATTGACTTTTATTTAGCCAGGTGGGGCTTGCAGGGCCACCTATGGCTCAAAGTCTTGACCAGAACTTAAGTCATCTATAGCTAGCCTATGGCTGATCTCACACAGGAGATCTTGATGTCGGCAACAACTAGGCAATTGCTTACCCGTTTCAATTGAATTGCTCTGTCGTTAGTGGGGCCAGCTTTCCATCACTGGTGAGGGAGATTTGATAGCGTTTGGATTCAGCAAGGTAAATGGAAGGCTCTCCCATGATTTGTCTTCTACCATTCATTGCTTGCATGCACAGAATAAATAGTCCTTGTAAAGAACAGGCATGAAGCATACACTTTAACCATAAGTCACATCAAGGCTAAAATTACTGCTTAGCTTTATATGAAGCCAAGCCAGTCATACAGTCTATTAGTTTGCAATGGCACTACTACTTTGTTTCTACTTTCAAAGGGAGAATCAGATAATCTCAATTTTTTATATAGATACATCCAGCTGATTGAAGTTCAATTCAACAACATATAAATGCCACTTCTTTTTTTCTTTATTCTAATCTAAAGCAACTCAAGCAGTATTCTGGAAATTTCTAAATGATCCAGCTTTATGAAGCCACTTTACATAATCCGGTGCTTCATCATGTAGGGCATGCAGCCAATTTACTTATCCCCAACTGCGACTTCAGACTACAAACTCAGACCGCAACATCACAATAGAATCGCCATAGCTGGTCATCATCGCTACTTCTTGCAAACAGCAAGCAATGCCAGGTCCATTCATTTAAAGTACAGCTAATGTACACTGTGTACACACACATATGTAACTGATGTCTGATTGAGGCATCCTTGTGTTTGTACCATCTACAGATTTGTATTATAAAGCAAGAACTGCAACAGCTGGTACATATACTCCCTAAATAGAATTGTCCTCTTTTTACGTATACACAGTATACTGCATATAGTATTGTAAGAATAGAAGATGAGCACACTTATGCTCTCCAACGCCTCAAAAAATGGCCCGGAGCCTTCCAGTTCAATACAGTATTCATACTGGGGAGCGAGGGGAAATAACCTAATCTAAAAAGGCTTCTACAGACCTGATAGGTCTACCAACCAAATTATCCTGTCTAAGCCCCCGTACACACGGTCGGAAATTCCGACCACAAAATCCGTCGTTTTTTTTTCCGACTGATTTTGTCCGACGCTGGTGTTGCATACACACGGTCGGACAAAGTTGTCGGAAAATCCGATCAATCAGAACGTGGTGACGTTCATTGCGTACGACTGAACCATGTAGAGGCTAGTAGCCAATAGCTTTGGTCTCGTAATTTGATCTGAGCATGCGTGGCACTTTGTCCGTCTATTCTCTACACACGATCGGAAAAAGTCAGATCGGATTTTGTTGTCGGAAAATTTGAGAGCAGGATCTCAAATTTTTTCAGACGGAAATTCCGACGGAAAAAGTCCGATGGAGCCCACACACGGGCGGATTTTCTGACAACATGGTCCGATCGGACATTTTCCGTTGGAATTTCCGACAGTGTGTATGGGGCATAACAGTTTGCGTTAAACAGGGGTTTAGTTAGCACACATTTGCTAATACTTGCATAAGCTGTGGAGCCACTCAAAGGCACCCCAATACTATCTGCAGTCCTAACTGTTGTAAATTTATGAGAGCCTCTATAGTAGAAGCACATATAATGAATAGATAGAGGGCAGGTGAGCCTGCAGGTAGCCCACCCCTCCTTAAAGTAACAGGGGCACACTGAACACCCCGCACATAGCAAAGAGGCAGCAAAGGTGTCCAGTGTGCCTTGGAGCGGCTCTGCAGCTTACTCATGTATTTGCAAATGTATGCTAACTAAACCACCTGTTTTTTAATGCAAACTGTTAAGCCCCATACACACGGTCGGATTTTCCGATGGATTCTGTCCTATCAGACAATGTTGTCGGAAATTCCGACCGTGTGTAGGCACCATCGGACAGTTTCCATCGGATTGTCCGACGGACAAAGTCCTATCTCCTGCTGGATAGATTTTTTGACAACAAAGTCCGATCACACCAAATCCGATCGTGTGTAGCGAATTCCGACGGACAAAGTGCTACGCATGCTCAGATCACATTACAAGACCAAAGCTATTGGCTACTAGCCTCTATTTAGTCCCGTCGTAGGCAACGAACGTCACCACGTTCAGAATGATCGGATTTTCCGACAACTTTGTCCGACCGTGTGTACGCAAAACCAACATCGGACAAAGTACGACGGACATGATCCGACGGACCTGGTCCTCGGATAATCCGAGCGTGTGTATGGGGCTTTAGACAGGTTGGTAGCAGATTGGCTGGTGAGTTGAGCTTGGAATTTTCTTTGGTTTTGTTTTGCATGCATTGCCCTTCCATGTGCTCCTTGCTGTGAATGCCAGTTATAGGTGGGAGCAGGGGCCATTTGTTTGTTACTGATGAAATATATACCAAATCTACAGTAAACAAAAAAAAGTCACAAATTTGAAATCGAGACAAAACTAATTTCTTGAGATATATATATATCATCAGACTTTTTACATTGAAAATTCTGACGAACCTAGAAAAAGAACACGTTCTAGAGAACCAATTCTTAACGGGAAAACCGCTCGTCTGTATACTGTTCCGACGTAGCAAAAACGACGCATGCTCTGAAGCAAGTACGAGACGGAAGCTATTGGCTACTGGCAATTGAGCTCTTTCTAGTCCCGTCCAAGTGTTGTAAGTCACTGCGTTCTAGACGGTCGGACTTTGGTGTGACCGTCTGTAAGCAAGACCGATTGAGTGGAATTCCGTTGGAGAAGCCTTCAGAGTTTATTCCAACGGCAAAACCGCTCGTGTATACGCAGCATTATTGTACGCAATAAAGACTTCTGAAAAGTTGAATAAGTAGCTGATTTTTTAAATGATACAGAAGCACATTTACCAGCATTGAGCATGGATATGATGACTGGGTTAGGATGAGAAACAGACAGAGCCGCACAAAGAATACATCAGATGTTTCATAGATGCTGAGAAAGACAAGCCATGGTTCCCATGGAAACTGTCTCTCTCAATATCATCATAGACAAAGATGCAGAACATAGACCTATGTATTTACTTTGTGTTACAAATGTTAGATCAGCCTAGCTTTCATTCAAAAGGCTTGGAAAATCCCCTCTTTTGACTTGTCTTTATAATTGGCACATTTAAATCCACCTTATCCTTTTTTTTTGGCACTCTATCAGTAATGGGGGATTTGAAGTTACAAATAAAAGCAAAAGAATATGAAGTATGTTGGATATTTTCCAACAAGATGCAAATATGTTATCCTGCCTGACTCAACAATTAAATTAGGAAGCGGTAGGAGAACTGATGAGGGCGCACACAGTAGGCCTCAAGTCTAAGCCCCCGTACACATGGTCAGAAATTCCGACCACAAAATCCGTCTGATTTTTTCCGACGGATTTTGTCCAACACTGGTGTTGCATACACACGGTCGGACAAAGGAAAATCCGATCATTCTGAACGTGGTGACGTTCGTTGCGTACGACGGAACTACGTAGAGGCTATTAGCCAATAGCTTTGGTCTCATAATTTGATCTGAGCATGCGTGGCACTTTGTCCGTCGGAATTCTCTACACACGACTGGAAAAAGTCTGATCGGATTTTGTTGTCGGAAATTTTGAGAGCAGATCTCAAATTTTTACTGTTGGAAATTCCGACGGAAAAAGTCCGATGGGGCCCACACACGGGCGGATTTTCCGACAACATGGTCCGATCGAACATTTTCCGTCGGAATTTCCGACCGTGTGTACAGGGCATAAAACTTTTGTTCATAAAAATGGCATTACTCTGCACTTTTTGTACACCCCTCACATTTTTGTAAGTATTTTATAATCTCTTTTAATGTGACAACACTGAAGAAATTACACTTTGCTACAATGTAAAGTAGTGAGTGTACAGCTTGTATAACAGTGTAAATTTGCTGTCCCCTCAAAACAACTCAACACAGCCATTATTGTCTAAACCGCTGGCAACAAAAGTGAGTACACCCCTAAGTGAAAATGTCCAAATCAGGCCCAATTAGCCATTTTCCCTCCCTAGTGTCACGTAACTCGTTAATGTTACAGGGTCTCAGGTGTGAATGGGGAGCAGTGTGGTAAATTTGGTGTTATCGCTCTCACTCTCTCATACTGGTCACTGGAAGTTCAACATGGCACCTCATGTCAAAGAACTCTCTGAGGATCTGAAAAAAAGAATTGTTGCTCTACATAAAGATGGCCTAGGCTATAAGAAGATTGCCAAGACCCTGAAACTGAACTGCAGCACGGTGACCAAGACTATACAGCGGTATATACTAACAGGACAGCTTCCATTGAGAACAGGCTTCGCCATGGTCAATCAAAGAAGTTGAGTGCACATGCTCAGGGTCATATCCAGAGGTTGTCTTTAGGAGATAGATGTATGAGCGTGGCCAGCATTGCTGCAGAGGTTGAAGGGGTGGGGGGTCAGCCTGTCAGTGCTCAGACCATACGCCGCACACTGCATCAAGAAGGAAGCCTCTTCTAAAGATGATGCACAAGAAAGCCTGCAAACAGTTTGCTGAAGGCAAGCAGACTAAGGACATGTGAAAAATGTGTGTGATGAACCCCGCTTACTATAGGTGAAATACCTTATTAGACATGCAAATTAAAAAAGAAAATCAAAAAATGCAACCACTGGATTCATTCCAATGGAAAATACTTAAGCAATCAATCATAAATGTGCACACGCAAAGGGTGTGAATGAGCGTGGTACATCACTTCTGCCCATAGTGGAACGCAGGTGGAGCGCAAACGGCGTCCCCGCGTCCACATCTATGTTTTTAAGCACCTACGGAACGCCGCACGCCGATATACGTCCTAACTTTGAAGAGGAATATCGTTGTTATGGCAGCAGCTAGCTGCCATAACCCCGGTATCCTCTTCTTCGGCCGGCAGTCTGCTTTCCGATAAGAGTGGTCTCTGTGGCAGATTCGCCGCGCCCTGGTGCCCTCAGCTGCTTACCAGAGCCGTCGGCAGTGGCGGAGGCGAACGTATGTTGCCTCTTCCTGGGTATGGAGACGAGTGAGGGGTAGATGGCCCCACCCTGTCTCCATAACATTGCAGGCTGGAAGCGACGTCAAAACGTCACTTCTGCCCATAACTCTTAAAGGGCCTTTTTTTTTTTTTTTTAAATGACAACATTTTTTTTATTGCATCTTAGTGTAAATATGAGATCTGAGGTCTTTTTGACCTCAGATCTCATATTTAAGAGGTCCTGTCATGCTTTTTTTCTATTAAAAGGGATGTTTACATTCTTTGTAATAGGAATAAAAGTGAATTTTTTTTTTTTAAAGAGCAGTGTAAAAATAAAAAATAAAAGGTAAAATAAATAAAAAAAAAAAAATGTTTAAACACACCCGTCCCGCCAAGCTCGTGTGCAGAACCACACATGTGAGGTATCACCGCGATCGGTCATATGATCATATGATGTCCTCCCTGGATCACGCCCCTGTCCACCGGACACGGCGGATGACAGATCAGTGTACCAGCCCGCTGCTAGTACCATGTGATTGCTGTGACCAATCACATGAGATCACATGACTATTATATACAATAAATGGCTTTGATCCATGCCAGTCATTGTGTACTATTGTGTTGATCTCTGTGATTGGTCACAGTGATCATATGGTATAGACTAGACATGTGCAAGTAGTTTTGTAACAAATCGAAATTTGGCTGAATTTTGCATCTTTCAGACATTCGGATGCATCCGAATATCTAAAGAAAAAAAATAACGAATTTCAACAAATACGAAATAAATTATAACGAAATTATAACGAAAAATAACAAATTAATTTGCATTGATTCGTTAATTCAATAAAGAGTCTAATGAAACAGCAGGTTGACTCAGAGTAAATCTTACAGCCCAATCAGCTGATTCATTTTGTGCTAGAGGTTGGATTACTAATACTGGCAAAGTGTATTCCTGAGAACTGAGTGAGAAGGTTGTTGTATTTGATCAGAGGAGATGAGTTTTGAGCAGCAGCAGAAGAGATATTGTCATTGTGTGTTAACTACTTCAGCCCCGGAAGGATTTACCCCCTTAATGACCAGGCCATTTTTTTACATAATGTAAACAATTAATTAATCGATGACCTCTAATGGCTTCATATAAACATTATTCATTCTGCAAACATTATATAATTAAAGCCATTGGAGGTCATCGATTAATTGTTTACATTATCGAACAGATATATGTTAATTGATAGAGTTTCTTATTGCGTAGATGTCCTCTAACACACAAAGTTTTTATTGTTGTTTAAAGTCTACAAAATACATTATATTAGATCATCATAAATTAATACGTGGAACCCTTCATATGTATGGGCACGTATGTCATTTTAGTAATTCTGGGGGTGAGCGGTAAAAAACGGCTTCCTTCTTGTAGCCACCATCCCCACAGATTGAGGAAATGCCTTTTGGACTCTTAGTGGAGATCACCAGTAGGGCTGTACAGTGTAAGTCTGATCGTTTTGTGGTGGGATATTATGTTTGTAAGTGCATTGGCATAAGGGAAGGGTTTTTTTATGAACAAAAGTTTTATGCCCCGTACACACGGTCGGAAATTCCGACAGAAAATATCCGATCGGACCATGTTGTCTGAAAATCCGGATGTGTGTGGGCTCCATCTGATTTTTTCCGTCGGATCCTGCTCTCAAATTTTCCGACAACAAAGTCCGATCAGACTTTTTCCGATCGTGTGTAGAGAATTCCGACGGATAAAGTGCCACGCATGCTCAGATCAAATTACGAGACCAAAGCTATTGGCTACTAGCCTCTACGTAGTTCTGTCGTACGCAATGAACGTCGCCACATTCAGAATGATCGAATTTTCCGACAACTTTGTCCGACCGTGTGTATGCAACACCAGTGTCGGACAAAATCCGTCGGAAAAAATCAGACGGATTTTGTGGTCGGAATTTCCGACCGTGTGTACGGGGCATTACAGTTTCACACTATGAGGATTCTTTTCCTTCCTTATGCCCGAGCTGATTAAAAGGTTTTGGCTTGCTTAAACTGAGTGAATCATAAGACCAGAACGTCTGATATCATTTGATTGATCATTATCAGAGATCCGGGCAGATGTCCTTCAGGCAGTGATCGTAAAGGCATAATATATGCAATGGCGCTTGTTAATTGGGAATTTGGTGAGTGCAACTCCTAAGGGAGCGGAATCACTTGGTGTGGTGATGGTTGAACGTTCAAACAGCTGATGTTTTCTATATGAACTGTCACATAAATATTCCGAGCTATCTCTCACCTGGATTCACATCACCATTAATTGATTCATTGTTTTTTAAATGTTTTAGTGCTGCTTAAGCTCGAAGGACTATCTATTAGATCTTTTTTGCTCAGCCTTTATAATGTCTTGTATTAATATAGCAGCTGCAGTATAGCAGTATATTTATAAATGAAGCTTGCAGACAGCATTTGCAGGCTTCATTTTATCATAAATTCAGCATTCCTGTAAGTCAGACGTGGACCTTGGCAGTCTCAGAGAAATCTGGAACAGGGCCAGGTTCACTCTTAAAAAGATCAACAGAGCACCTCAGACATGCCTGATACACCCAAGGTCCTGAACCGGTTGATGCAAAAGCCAACATGAGACAACGATACCAACTCATGCAGCTTTGTGTTTTAAAGCATCCTTTGGCTTTTTCCAAAGGTAACCATCAAATATATTTTTTATAGGGGTAAAAGATGGGTAGGGTAGGGAAGGGTAAAAGATGTCTACGTACACCATATTATTAATTTTCCATAGCTCCTGGCTTTGGGTTGCTTACACAAGGTTCACTAGACTCGATTCATACAGATGCTTTTCTTTTTCAGCTCTTATTTTCTGGATATCACACTTTAAACTGCTGATAACTCCGCTCACAAAGGTGTACACGCTTTCTTTAGCCTGCTCTCTATGTGGTGATGTTCTGCAATTACTGGTGCTATCATAATACTGTCAGTATATTGTAAAGGCTGTTATGATAAAATCAACTCACAAAGATCATCGCATGGGCTATTGTGTCTTAAAATAACATTAGCTTACGGCTAGTGATAGTTATTTCAATAAGTGTCTATTGAATAAAGCAGGAAAATTAACTACTTCCTACTCCATTTGGCTTCAAATTATCCATGAAGACCTCACAGCCAAGCAGTGGTGGCTGGTGCTCTAAATTTTTTGGGGGGGGGGGGCACAACCAAACTGAAAAAAAAACATCAATTGCAGCCTCACTGTGCCCATCAACCGCAGCCACTGTGCCCATCAAACGCAGCCACTGTGCCATCAAACGCAGCCACTGTGCCATCAAAGGCAGCCACTGTGCCATCAAACGCAGCCACTGTGCCCATCAAACGCAGCCACTGTGCCCATCAAACGCTGGCACTGTGCCATCAAATGCAGCCACTGTGCCATCAAACGCAGCCCCTGTGCCCATCAAACGTAGCCACTGTGCCCATCAAACGTAGCCACTGTGCCCATCAAATTCAATTCCGCCAGCAAAAGTCCGATGTGAGCCTTTGGTCAGAAATTCCGACCATGTGTATGCTCCATCGTACTTTTGCTGGCGTAATGTGCCCTGTTCCCACGTAATGTACCCTGTTCTCATGTAATGTGCCCTGATGCCCCTCCATGTAATGTCCCTTGCTTCCCCCATGTAATGTGCTCTCCTGCCCCCCCCCCCCCGGGCTGTTCTCTGCTGACCCCCTGTACCCCGCACTGCTGCCCCCCTGTATACTGTTTATCTCAAGGCCCAGAATTGAGCATCTGAGCAGAAACAGCAAGCACAAGTTTCACATTAAATAGGTACATTTTAATACTGATTCCATTATTAAATGTTATCATACCAATGCTCCGTGTGTTGTAGGTGTGAACATTATTTCAGGGGTTTCCCAAAGTAAAAAGTTTGATAAACCCTGATGTAAATAGTTAGCTGATCTAAGGAAAGAGAAAGTTGCACTGCTCTTTTGGTTACAAATTGTTTGCCTGAACTGTTTAGTGGTTCAGTCCACAACAAACAAACTACATACATTTTCCACATTCTTTTATTTTCCTTTTTTCTCCTGTTTTGTTAACCACTTGGTCCTGGGCTCCCTCCAGCCCTTTAACCACTTCAGCCCCGGAAGGATTTACCCCCTTCCTGACCAAGCCCTTTTTTTGCGATACGGCACTGCGTCGCTTTAACTGACAATTTCGCATTCGTGCGACGTTGTACCCAAACAAAATTGACGTTCTTTTATTCCCCCACAAATAGAGCTTTCTTTTGAACACCTCTGCAGTATTTTTTTTTTGCGCTATAAACAAAAAACAGCGAACATTTTGAGAAAAAAAGCAATAAGTATCCCCCAAAAAATATATAAAAAAAATGAATTTCTTCCTCAGTTTAGGCCAGTATATATATCCTTCTACATATTTTTGTTAAAAAAAATTACAATAAGTGTATATTGATTGGTTTGCGCAAAAGTTATCGCGTCTACAAAATAGGAGATAGATTTATGGCATTTTTATCATAAATTTTTTTTTTATTAGTAATGGCGGCGATCTGTGATTTCTATCATGACTGCGACATTGCGGCAGACAGATAGAAACAATTTTGACAGTATTTTGGGACCAGTGACATTTATACAGTGATCAGTGCTATAAAAATGCACTGATTACTGTGTAAATGTCACTTGCAGGGAAAAGGTTAAACACTAGGGGGCGATCAAGGGGTTAAGTGTGTTCTAACTGTAGGGGGATGGGCTCTCTAGAACATGACAAAGATCACTGCTCCCGATCACTGGGAGCAGTAGATCCCTGTCATGTTGCTAGGCAGAACAGGGAAATGCCTTGTTTACATCTCCCCGTTCTGCCTCTCCGTGCCACAATCGCGAGCCACCGGCGGACATCAAGTCCACGGGACCCCTGGGCACACTCCCGCGGCCCGCACGCCTGTTAGCCACCAATGACTGAGTGACCTACGGGTACGGGGTTTTGCACACCCATGCCATTCTGCCAACGTATATTGGCGTGAGCCAGTCGGTAAGTGTTTAAGGGATTCTGAATGATAGGAGGTGGAGATCAGGGATGTGCAGTCAGGGCAGCCATGAACCTCTGGGGTCACAGAGACACAGAGGTTGCATCTAGCCGAAGTCCTACCCAGTGATGTAAGTAACTGAGTTAAAATAAACGGAATTACTTAACACAGTTACTTTAGAGGGTAATGAGTAATCTAACTGATTACTTTTCCCCTTATGGTAACGCAGTTCCCATTACTTGAGCGGCATTACCGCAATTACATCTACCACCACTAGATGGCAGTAGTGTAATTCCGGTGTCCTGCCGAAAAAGTTCCCCCGCCGGATAAGGACCCCTGTACTGCACAGGCGCATCGCTTGCGCAGTACAAAGGACTACGGAGCTTACGAAAATTGCTGAACCTAAACAGCTCTGAGTGAACTCTACACCGCGCAGGCGCAGTTAACATGTAATTGTACGAGGTGATGCCGCACACTCCCGATGCTAGTGCTACTCTGCAAGGGGCATCTATCGTGTAACTAAGGGGCGGGTCTAGTATTACTGTAACCAAGGGGCGCATTTATTATTATTGTTATATATCGAGCTCTGCCCATTAATTTAACATTCGCCCTCTTCTGTAGCCCCTTACACGATATAATAATAATAATAGACCCGCCCCTTGCTTACACGCTATAACAGATCTGCCCCTTGGTTAGGGTAATAATAGAGCAGCCCCTTGGTTACACGATATATAACAATAATAATAAATGCGCCCCTTGCTTACAGTAATACTAGACCCGCCCCTTAGTTACACGTATAGAATATTAAAAAAAAGTCACAGTTACTTTGCTGCGTAACTATTTACTTTTCCAATGTAGTAACTGAGTTACTAACGCAATTACTTTTTGGGAGAAGTAATTTGTAACTTAACTAATTACTTTTTTAACCACTTCAATACCGCCCATAGACATATGACGCCCACAAGGTGGATCTCCCATCCTGGGTGGGCGTCATATGACGTCCTACCATTCCCGGCCACCTAGGGGGCGCGCACGCGCCCGCGGCGTCGATCGGGACCCGCATCGGGATCCGCCGGGCACCCACGATTGCCCGGGAAAATAGCAGGACCGTGGAGCTGTGTGTGTAAACACACAGCTCCACGTCCTGTCAGTGGAGAGGAGACCGATCATGTGTTCCCAGTACTAGGGAACACCGATCAGTCTCCTCTCCTTGTGAGTCCCCTCCCCCCACAGTTAGAATCACTACCATAGGGAACATATTAACCCCTGCAGCGCCCCCTAGTGTTAACCCCTTCACTGCCAGTCACATTTACACAGTAATCACTGCAATTTTATAGCAACGATCGCTGTGTAAATGTGAATGGTCCCAAAAATGTGTCAAAAGTGTCCGAAGTGTCCGCCGCAATGTCGCAGTCACGAAAAAAAAAACGCAGATCGCTGCCATTACTAGTAAAAAAAAAAAAAATTCAATAAATCTATCCGCTATTTTGTAGACGCTATAACTTTTGCGCAAACAAAAAATTGGGATATTTATTATAGCAAAAAATAAAAAATATTGTGTTTTTTTTTAAAATTGTCGCTCTTCTTTTGATTGTAGCGCAAAAAATGAAAACCGCAGAGGTGATCAAATACCACCAAAAGAAAGCTCTATTTGTGGGAAAAAATGGACGTCAATTTTGTTTGGGTGCAACATCGCACGACCACGCAATTGTCAGTTAAAAAGCGACGCAGTGCCGAATCGCAAAAAGTGCTCTGGTAAGGAAGGGGGTAAAATCGCCCTGTGCTGAAGTGGTTAAAGTAAGATGACCAACACTGGTCCTACCCCACCACTGGTCAAAATTTGGGGCTCCTATGACCTATGGTTCCAGACATATGGGGCAGCCTGTCAGAAGCAACATAAGCGTAGCCAGATTAAATACAAGCTGGCACACGCTGTTTGCAGCAGACTGCAAAGGATGAGCTCACACTGACTTCTTGTCAGAGGCACTGAGCTCAATGGACAGCTTGGAGCCTTGGACCAATGGTAAAGCACCATTGGTCCAAGCTGTCCAATAAAAATGCTGCAGTGGAGGCACGCCTCTCACTGCAGAGTCATAGCATTGGTGTGCACCCCAAAGCTCAAACACATATGCCTTTCTCTGCAGCCTCAGCTGCACTGGACAGTGAATAAATGGGAAGTGCTGTGCTGAGAGGCTTCCTGTTCAATCACAAACTGAAGCGTAGTAAACTCAGGTATGGATAACCACAGTAAGTGAGTGTGTTTACTGTGTTTATTTAGAAAAGGAAGGTGATGGTAAATGACATATTTACTAGCCCTTTCCCCTACTTTCCATCCTGAAACATTCCCCACAGCAGCTGGGGAAAAGGAGGGAAGCCAGCAGCATTGTGGGGTGGGGTGGCACTGCACGTAGTGATTTTCGTGTGCCCAGGCACACCTGGCACACGCCCTGCACACACCTATGTAATGTAATGACGTCACTCCCACAAATGCCCATAGAAGTCACAAGATCACGTGTCATAAATGTACGGTGGGCTGAGCATGTGTGGTTCAGTGTACATAAATTATGACAGGCAAGGAGAAGGGTTTATGACAGAAGACACCAACAGCATCACTCCTGTTATACAAATCCTACCTGCCAGTGTTTTGTGCCATTACCACAGTTTTGTGTATTTATAAATCTGAGAAAGTCACTGAATTGCTGAGTGCACAGCAGTCTTATTAAAATGCCTTGCATAGCTCCCAACTGTTCCTGATTTCGAGGGACTGTCCCTGATTTGGAACAAAGTCCCTCTGTCCCACTTTCCTCCTCATTTGTCCCTCATTGTGGTCTGATCTATATAGTTTTATATAATCTTATATATCTTTCAAAAGGTGTTTCCCAGCGCTAAACCTTTCATCCAATTTCTAAATTGCTGCATTTGTAAATTTTAAAATCCAATATAAAGGAATAGTAGTGGTAAAAAAAAAGCCCTTGTGGATTTAATTTAACCTTTTTTTTTTTGGTTAATTCTCCTTTAAGGGGGTGTGGCAGGAGGCGTGTCCTATGCCTACATACGTTTGCCAGTAGGTGTCCCTCATTCCCATCTCAAAATGTTGGGAGGTATGCGCCTTGTACTGTTGTCACCAACCTTCCAGCATCCACAGGGTTAACCAGAACATATTGCAGCAAAAGGTGTCCCGCGCCAAGGACTTCAAAAAGGACTTTGTGTAAAAATAGCTCTTTTATTTCCTCCTCAAAAAAAAGCGGCACAGCAAAAAATCGGAAGAAATGGCGACTTTTTGAGTCCACGCTAGTTCTTTTATTTGTACTTGTTTGGTTTGAAAAAGTGTGTGTTTGGGGACTTGAACAGTTGCCATTTTTTCAGATTTTTTTTTGCTGTGTCGTTGCTTTTTTTGAGTAGGAAACAAAACAGCTATTTTTACACAAAGTACTTCTTGAAGTCACTGATGCAGGACAACTTTTACTGCAAGAAACCTGAGAAATTAGAATTACAGTAGAAAAAATGTGATTAGTTTGCCTTTGCAACAATGGTGAATGTTATTACTTATTATCGCTCTTCCTTTACACAGAACTGTCAGATCTGGCTTTGTCAGTGTTTTTGTGCTATTTTATTTACAAATTGCTATTCAACACAATCCAGTCATAGCGGACCTTCAATTCATGTCTCAGGAGGCTCTACCCCTCCCCCAGCACCGCCATATTGGCAGCTGTACAAATGTGCTGAAGGGTTCCACTTTGCCAGTGCAAGAAATATGTCCCCAGCACACACCTCCCAGATTTTTGAGATGAGAATGAGGGACACCTATTAGCAAAAGCATGCAGGCATAGGACACACCCCCTGCCACGCCCCCTTAAAGTAGAATTTTCCAAATAAATAAAACAAGATTTGTTAAATCCATAAGTGCTTTTTTACCACTACTATTGCTTTTATATTGGCTTTTGGATTTTACAAATTTAGCAATTTAGAAGTCAGATGAAAGGTTTAGGGCTGGAAAACACTTTTTTGATAGATAAAAAATGCATTTTATATACATTTATATAGATCAGACCAAAATGAGGGACAAATGAGGAGGAATGAGGGACATTATTCCAAATCAGGGACAGTCCCTCGAAATCAGGGACAGTTGAGCGCTATGCCAGCACACCAGGGAACACCAAAAAGAGTCCAACGCTTTATTGAACAATCACATGACAGCGGAACATAGTGATGTTTCAGAGCCACGCAGGACCCCTTGCATGGCTCCGAAATGTTGCTATCGTCTGCTTTGGTGTGATCTTCAATAAAGTGTTGGACAATTTTTAATGGAATTTGTAACGGTGGATGGACAGCACCCATTTATTCTCAAGGAAGGTGTGCATTGGGAATGTTGCTTAGCCTTTGGGTCCTGGCAGAGCCCTTTGGCACATCTGAATGCCTAAAGATAGTGAATGTTCGGGTTTTCCTTAATAGTCATCTTTGCACATGTTTGGGAAGCCCTGTGCATGCGCAGATGGTCAGGAAAACCTCTGACACATCTGCATACACACAGGGGGTTGGGGGGGGGGGGGGTGGGCAATTCTTGTCTAGGTGAGAAAAGCAGAAGCGCAAAAGACATTTGTTTAAGTATACAATTATGAGAGGGGGAGTGGGGAGGAGGCAGAGCAACATGACAACCTTTTGGGGCAAAGATCCGCTTTCACTGCTTTTCCATTTCACCTGTTAGGTTGCTCGCTGCTGTAGGGTGGCGTCACACGGCTCCGCTGTGTGCCAAAATGCTGCTCACCTGCAGTTTTCGTGCAGGTTAGCTGAGTGCATTATGACCCACGGATTTAGTGCACTTCTGATAGCTCACGAAAACCGCGGGACATAATTGAAATCTATTGCCTGCACGAAAACCACAGGATGGCTGTGCCTTGCCCAAAGCGCAGCAGGGCAGTGTGAAGCCACCCTTTTAAGTAGTACTAGAAAAGGCTAGCCAACAAACATTCCTTTAGACCCCTTTCACACTGAGGCGCTTTTCAGGTGTTTTAGCGCTAAAGATGGCACCAGTAAAGTGCCTCAAAAGCGCCTCTCATGCCTCCCCAGTGTGAGAGCCCGAGTGCTTTCACACTGGGGCGGTGTGTTTGCGGGATGGGAAAAAAAGTCCTGCAAGCAGCATCTTTAGGGTGGTGTAGGAGTGTATACAGCACTACTACACCGCCCCTGCCCATTGAAATGAACACGATCGCAACACGGGTGCTTTTAACCCCTTCTTCACGCTAAAACGACAGTAAAGTGCCGCTAAAACTAGCGCCTCTTTACCGCTGCCCCAGTGTGAAAGGGGTCTTATAAATAATCAGAGTGTCAGAGGAAAAAGCTCTTTAGGCTCATTTCATAAAGCTAAAACATTAGGATAAGGTGCCTTACTTTCAAAAAAAGTGACAGTTATTTTCAGCTGGGTCCAATGAGATTTGAAACTTACAGTCATATGGCGAAAATATAAATCCTTGTAAAGCTTCATAAATTGAGCCGTTGGTCATTTGAATTGAGTATAAGCGAGGCAGAATGCGAAAACAGAAATCAAAAATACATTAAGAAATGGATTTAGTAAACCTACCAGTCCTGTACTGCATTGAATGATTCTTCATTGGTGATGTCATACATTAAAATAAACCCCATTGCTCCTCGGTAATATGCTGTTGTAATAGTGCGATATCTCTCCTGTCCCGCTGTATCCTGAAATAACAAGAATTTGTTTTACATTATTTCTTTCATAAGTTATAGGCCCCATAAACCATTCTTTGAATGAATGTTTATAAAAACAATTGAAAAAAATGGGGGGTGCCCACACTTTTGTGGTCCTTTATTCTTGGAGATAACAGCTTGTTCTGCACTGGTATATCATAGCGGATGAGGTGCCATGTTGTTTTTATTATTACGGAATACACAGAATAAGGAATTTTGCACTTCTGTGTTGCTCTTTGACCTGGAGTACATCGACTACATTTAAAGCAATTCCATGAAGCCTAAACATTCTCCCTTGCAGTGGGGCTGCATCTGCACTGCAAGAGTTAGCTGCTTGTTTAGGGAGCTGCAAAAAGTATTTTTACTTATTTGATACCTTTGGCTCTTCAACAGACGGTGCTCCCCATGCTCTGGTGGTGAACTGTCCCTTGACATCCTTACATATAATGCAGGACTATAGACCCTGATGAAGTCAGGACCTTAGACCGTCGGAGCATGGGGGAGAAGGTGCTGTGCAGAGTGGTCTAGCAGTGCAGAGAAAAGGAGGATTGGGTAGTAAATGTACTTTTCTATGTCCCTAGACCAGGGTTTTTTAACCAGGGCTCCATGGAACACACCGATGTTCCATGAACTGTAGATCTTATTATAATTATTTCAGGGGTTCCCTGAGATCTCAAAATTTTTGTCAAGGGTTCCTCCACGGTAAAAAGGTTGAGAGACCTTACCCTAGACCAGTGATGGCGAACCTTGGCACCCCAGATGTTTTGGAACTACATTTCCCATGATGCTCATGCACTCTGCAATGTAGTTGAGCATCATGGGAAATGTAGTTCCAAAACATCTGGGGTGCCAAGGTTCACCATCACTGCCATAGACCTAAATGACCAGATAACCTTTTAAGTGTGGGGAAACCCCACTGCATAGGCAAGTTTTCAAGTTTTTTGGGGTTCAGCTTTAATTGACAAAGGCCTCATTTAGTCTTGATCATCCACTTAAACTAGCTTAGATTTCACTGAACTGCTTTGATATTCAGCAAAATGATCAGACATGAAAACACAATATTTTTCAGACTTTTATAAACTGCTTTCAGTTTTTCTAAAGCCGGGCCATACATGGGTTGAATTCTGGAAGAATGATCTTACGAATATCGTAACTAAGAATTTTCTTTTGAGTTTCTTACTATTATGCCGCATACACACGATCGCACATTCCGACAACGAAATCCATGGGATTTTGTCCGCCGGATGTCGGCTCAAACTTGTCTTGCATACACACGGTCACACAAAGATGGTCGGAAATTGCTGATGTACAACACGTACGATGAGCCTAGAAAAATGAAGTTCAATAGCCAGTGCTGCTCTTATGCTTGATTCAGGGGAAGCGTGGCACTTTGTGCGTCGGAATTGTGTACACACGATTGGAATTTACGCACATGGATTTTGTTGTCGGAAAATTTGAGAACAAGATCTCAAATTTTGTGTGATGGAAATTCCGATGGAAACTGTCTGATGGAGCCTACACATGGTCGGAATTTCCAACAACAAGCTCTGATCGCACATTTGCCGTCAGAAAGTCCGACCGTGTGTATGCGGCATTAGTGGGCTGCAGCAACGGACGTTTTTCGTGTGGTCGTCAAATTTGAGTGATCGGGCATGTTGTAAATTTATGGGAAAAATTTATGAATTTATAATCAATGATGGGAGGATTGTGTGAGAAATATAATCGAGAAAGAAATGCGCATGGGCTGTGACCTGGAAAGAAAAGAAGATTCCCGGCCATGAAATTTATTTTCTGTAGAAACATGAGGCGAAATTGAAGGCTTGGTTGGTCGCATTTCAAAATCAGTGGTGACATCATCGGATCACAAAACGCACAAAATGTCTAAAATTTCAAAAGAAAATTCATTCAGAATTCGCTCCATATAAGGCCAGCTTTGATCCACAATGACCAACGCTTTGTCTGACATATTTTATATTCCAGGGTGTCCTATGCCCCGTAGACACGGTCGGATATTCCGATGGAAAAAGTCAGATCGGATTATGTTGTCAGAAAATCCGATTGTGTTTGGGCTTTAGCGGCCTTTTTCCGTCTGAATTTCCGATGGAAAAAATTTGAGAGCAGGATCTCAAATTTTCCGACAACAAAATCCGATCGGACTTTTTCCGATCGTGTGTAGGGAATTCCAATGGACAAAGTGCCACGCATGCTCAGATCAAATTACAAGACCAAAGCTATTGGCTACTAGCCTCTATGTAGTTCCGTAGTATGCAACAAACGTCACCACGTTCGGAACGATTGGATTTTCCGGCAACTTTGTCCGACCGTGTGTATGCAACACCAGTTTCGGACAAAATCCGTCTGAAAACATCGGACGGATTTTGTGCACGGAATTTCCGACCGTGTGTACGGGGGACTAGCCATATTTCAAAAATCAATGAATGTATCCATTACACACCCACCTATTTCTACATTTACCTGTCTATAGAACATAACATCCACAATGGAGTCAGTAAGCATGTTGATCTATTGTATGTTAGCTGTCAGTCCAACCAAATGGCTCCCGGAGATTAAAGGCATTGATGTAATATGGAGGGAATAGTCTTATACTGAGCTGTCATCTGCTCTATTCATATATTCCATGAGTATTGATCCATGCAATATTAAAGAGGACCTGTCACAGAACTATAGACATCACTTATAAATAGCCTGTGCAGAAAGAGGCATTTTTACAACTTCTCTCATCACTCTGATACTTCGCTGCCCATCAGCTTCTTCATTAAATAAATGAATGGTGTGCGGAGGCAGAGGGGACAGGCGGAGGAGTTGGTTCCCTTAGGAGGAATGAGGGAGGTTAGAAATAAATTTATGGGGGAACAAAGAGGAATTACAAAACCACACCATAGACTGATCAATTAAAAAAAGAGAGCTCTACAAATGATAGAACTTTTATCAAACAGATTAATGATCAAGGTATTTTAACAGTGACAGATCCTCCTTATAGTGAAGTTAGCACCAGATATTAATTTATATGTTGCTTGCATGCATGCTAAGAGAGAGGTCTGAAGATACCAGAAGTATTGGGACACCTGCCTTTACACACACATGAACTTTAATGGAACCCCAATCTTAGTCCGTAGGGTTCTATATTGAGTTGGCCCACCCTTTGCAGCTATAACAGCTTCAACTCTTCTGGGAAGGCTGTCCCCAAGGTTTAGGAGTGTGTCTATAGGAATGTTTGACTATTTTTCCAGAAGCAAATTTGTGAGGTCAGTCTCCACTCTAAATCATCCCAAAGGCGTTCTATCGGGTTGAGGTCAGGACTCTGGGCAGGCCAGTCAAGTTTCCCCACCCCAAACTTGCTCATCCATGTGTTTATGGACCTTGCTTTGTGCACTTGTCCAAATCATTTGGTGGAGGGAGGATTATGGTGTGGGGTTTCTATGGACCTTGCTTTGTGCAGTCATGTTGGAACAGGAAGGGGCCATCCCCAAACTGTTCCCACAAAGTTGCTAGTATAAAATTGTCCAAAAGGTCTTGGTATGCTGACACCTCATGAGTTTCCTTCACTGGAACTAAGGGGCCAAGCCCAACCCCTGAAGAACAACCGCACACCATAATCCCCCCCCCTCCCCCCCACCAAATGATTTGGACCATTGCACAGCAGAAAATAAGGGAAATACAACAAAACAAAAACAAATGCAGCCACCACATCTGGGAATTATTAAGCTGCAATATATTCAATTTTTGTTTTTAATACTTTAACTGGAGCTCAAAGACAGCTATTTAATTAGCCACTTGCCAACCGTATACTGTATATACTGTATATGACAGCAGCGGCTCTCCTGTGCAAAAATCACGTACAGGCACATGATTGTGCACTTCCGGGTCTGGGGCGCGCTGCCGGTGACCTGTTCCTGCTGGAATTGGACACAGCAGGGGGGGGAGGGGTCAATCAGCAGGGACAGTGTCATCAGAGACTAATAAACACAAAGAGCACAGTACGAGAGGGGTCAGGTAGGCACAGTATGGGGGGGGGGGGTGGAATCAGGAGGGCACAATTCTGCAATGCAGCCCAGGACATGGCCATCCCAGGACAGCTTAATAAAAAGCCTGACTGTCCCAGAAAATCCGGGACAGTTGGCATATGTAGGATTATGCAAGATTATCTTGGGAGCCCCATGTACTTGGGGCTACTGGGCAGTGCCCAAGAGTGCCAGTGCATTAAGACAGCCCTGGGAATCAGGTTATTTTTTTGTTTACTCCGCTGGTTCAATGAAAAAAAAAAAACTGACTCATCTATGGGCTGCTTAGTCTTTGGATCATTTTAGATATTGTATTACCTCTGCTAAGCTTTTTTGTAATATTACCTGTACTAAGCTTTATTTTATACCCATCTATTACTTTGCACAGTGCCATGGGAGATAATGACGCTATATGGTAGTGATAATAGCCCAAAGTTGGAGAAGGAGGCAAGATATGGAGAATAATGAGCGCATGTCCTGCAGCCAAGACCTTTACAAGCTGTAGATGTTGTAGGTAAGTAAGATCTATAGCGAACAAATTCAAAATGTTCTCTAATGTCAGATTACATTGCAGACTGGGATCTTAATGGTGCCATCTGGACAACTTAGCTTTTGTCTCAGGCACTTTTAAGGCAACATTTACACCTGAGCATTTTCAGCTAATTAAACGCTCATAAAACGCATGAAAATACACCTGAAAAATGCCCAAAAAAATGAGCATCTTTGGGGCAGATTACAAGCGTTTTTCTGCCTTTTACATTGGTGACCTGAACAAAATCGCATGTGAATGCAGCCTAAATGAGGCCTAATAATCACCACCATTCATTTACCCAAACTTCGCCCATAATTAGAATGCATTCAGACAATTTACTCTTGATAAGCTCATTTAAATTACAACCCAAAAATCGAGCATGCAACCATCACATTTCAGTCTATCAAAGGACAGCCATAGACAGCAGTAAACTGAGATAAATGAGAGACCAGATAGAAATTCAATGAACACAGGAAATCCACCTGTCCTCTCATTGCTGCAATCAGCGGTGTATAATCACAGAGCACAGGGAGGAAGAAATGGAACTCTTGGGGAAATCTGATTGGAAGCTTGTTGATGAAAATCATTTCTGCTGATTGTGTGAATTACGCACTTATGATTTGAACTGTGTGCAGTTAGATAACGCACAGGTGATTTCCAACGCCTATGAAGTTTGCACAAGTTTGTTGTGTGGTATCTTATAATAGGAAAGTAGGATAATTGAATTATAGTCTGAAATGTAGAAAAAGGTTCTGATATTCTGAAATCCTGATACTGTCTTTGTCTACGAACCAAAACGAATCTGCCAATATTTGCTGTTCTTCCTTACTATTTGTGCATATTCTTGTTCTTTAACCACTTGCTTACTGAGCACTTAAACAATTTTCAGCTTTCAGCGCTGTCGCACTTTGAATGACAATTGCGCAGTCATACAACACTGTACCCAAATTACATTTTTATAATTTTTCCCATTTTTTGTGGTATTTAATCACAGCTGGGGTTTTAATTTTTTGCTAAACAAACAAAAAATAATAGTTTAATAGTTTGTTATAAATTTTTTTGCAAACAGGTAATTTTTCTCCTTCATTGATATGCGCTGATGAGGCGGCACTGATCGGCACAGTTAAGGCAGCACTGATAGGCCCAGATAAGGTGGCACTGATGGGGACAGATAAGGCGGTACTGATGGGCACAGATAAGGCGGCACTAATGGGCCCTGATGGGTGGCACTGATTGGTGGCACGGAGGGATGGCACTGATGAGCACTGATAGGTACCACTGATAGATGGCACTGATAGGTGGCACTGATGGGCACTGATAGGTGGCACTGATGTGCCGCACTGTTGTTGAGGCACTGATTGGTGGCACTGTGGACACTGATGGGTGGTGCTGGTGGGCACTGGTAGGGGGCACTGTTGCCTTTTGCTATGTGGCACTGGCAGGGGGCACAGGTGGGCACTGATGATTTGGGACTGATGTCCTTCTCACGGCCGCCGGTGATCGGCTTTTTTTTTCTCCTCACGCTGTCAGCGCGAGGAGATAAAATAGCCGATTTCTGGCTCAGTTGACATCACATGATCAACTGATCACGTGGTAAGGGGTCGGGATCCAGTGAGTCCTGCAGGGGTCGCGCAGTCCGCTCGGGCACGAGACAACGTCAATAGACGTCATCTTGGTAAAGCAGGTCCATGCTGTAGCTGTCATTCAGCTATAGCGCGGATCTCAAGTGGTTAACCCATTGCCTATTTTCACCACCTTCCTGCCCAGGCCAGTTTTCAACTTTCTGTGCTGTCGCATTTTGAATGACAATTGCGCAGACATGCAATACTGTACCCAAACAACATTTTTACCATTTTCAAGACAAATGGAGCTCTCTTTTGGTGGTTAAGGATGAGCCCGGTGTTCGATTCGAACCCATGTTCGAATCGAGCACCGGGTGTTCGCTCGCTCGGCGAGCCCAGAACTATTGGGGCCGCTCGCATCAAATTCGTGTGATGCGAGCGGCCCCGCAATGCATTGCGGCCCGCGCAGTGCAATGCTGGCTGATGATTGGCCAAGCATGCACTGTGACCCCGCATGCTTGGCCAATCACAGCGCCGGCAGCGAGGAGAGCCATAATTGGCTACAGGCAGGATGCCTGTAGCCAATTATAGCTCAGGGGCTTTAGTACACGCCCCACGGTATAAGAGGCCGCCGCGCCGGCGGCCTCGCATATTATGTTTCAGACAGTGTCAGCGTGTCAGTGTGCTGCTGACTGCTGACAACAATATGTTCTTTTTTTCTGGGGATATGTGTGTGCATGCTGTTAGAACAGCATTGCAGTATCACATCTGGGGGGTGTCTATAGGTGGCCTGTGAAGGGGGGCAGGTTTCCTGTGCTTAGAACTTTCCCTGCAAAAAAGTGTCATTTTTGCAGGAAGAAAGCTATTTAAATCACTCGCGGCTAATGAATTGATGGCTCCTGTAACACAGAGAGCTGTCATTCATTAATAAAAAACAAAAAAAAAAGCGTAGGGGTCCCCCCAAATTCAATAACCAGGCCCTTCAGGTCTGGGATGGATATTAAGGGGGATCCCAGCCAAAAAAAAAAAATGGCGTAGGGTCCCCCTCAAAATCCATACCAGACCCTTGAGGTCTGGTATGGATTTTAAGGGGAACCCTAGCCAAAAAAAATGGCGTGGGGTCCCCCTCAAAATCCATACC